>PVKB01001637.1:0-308911 GCA_004027205.1 Ctenodactylus gundi
GATTTTCCTCAGAGGGAAAGCTGCTGCCCCGTTATGCTAAATTGAGACGCTGCTAGGATCAGACTGTAGGCACTCACAGATTTCAATTTAATAAGGCAAAGTTTTTTGGCTTTCTTTCCACATTGTCTTAAATTGGACCCATTTCCAAAAGGTGACTTCAGGTTGACCATAAAATTTTCATATGTCAAATGTTCAGTTTCAGTGAGATACCAGAAGAAAGCCAATGGTCCTTCTGCAAAAAGATGTTTTCATGATAGATAGCTGTGTTGGGAAAGCAATACATTGCAAATCTTAAAGAACTTAAAGCACTTGCCTTGCGAACTCAAGACTCTGAGGTCCACTACCTAGCAGAAAGTTGGGTGTGTTGGCACACGCCTATAATCTCAGCATTGGGAGGCTGAGGCAGGAGGATTCCCAAGAGTCCAACGCCAGCCTGGGCTACATGCTGAGTTCAGGACCAGTGGTGCTTGGGCTTCACAGTGAGACCCTGTCTCAAAAGAGAGAAAAAAAATGCCTGTGAGAAGAGAAGAAGTCACTGCATAATTTTGGTAAAGGCTGAAAACATTTGGCAAGTTACTAACTTCAGGTACAGAAGCAAAAATTCTGATTTCCAAGTTTCCAATATAAAGGACCAACTTAAGTGCCGCAGTGAGACACATATCACCTTCGATATATAAATTATCCTTCAAGACTCTAAGGCATTTGTTTGGTAATAAGAGTTCAATGCAAGAACAGCAAAACTGATAGTTTTGTTTCCTCCTCAAAAATACCACCTGAATTTTATCAGAGCTATCAGGCATTCCTTTTTCTGGAGCTGTGATTGCAGTCAGAGCTGGGAGTAAGACTTCTAAATAGTGCAGCATTTGTGCCATACCCTAAGCCTAAACTTAGACTGTGTGGCTTCTCTGCCACATCCTAAACCTAAACCTTGATATAAGGGTGGCGAATGTGCCTTTCAGACAATCGATGGTAGCAGTGTCAAGTGAATTGTACATTGGCCTTGGCACTCATAATTTAGAGACATCATTGCACGCCAACAGTCTACATACAACCGTGGTCACATTGTCTGGAGCAGCTGGGGTTATCTGAACCCAAACTGAATTCAATCTCTTTTATCCCACAATAAATCCCTGACTCTTGTCAGCTTTCACTGGTGGCGTAGGGCAGGTGCACTGAATAGTGCAACTCTTATTACTCCTGATGCCTTTAATTTCCTAATAAGATCACGACATTCCTTTCATCTTTTAATTCTATATTATTTTTCTAGATCATCTGGAATGGGTCACTTCAGCTTCCCATATGTAGTGGTTAGCAAAGAGACAACCCCCTTTTAATAGTCTATCAACAGTTAATGTATGCAAAATACAAATATATTCTGAATCATATATTTTCACAATGGCAATTTATGGATTTAACATCAGTAAAGACCTGTTAGATTCTAAAAGCACACACGTTGTGTGCATGTATACGTGTGAAGGTGTATGTGTACCTGTGTGTGTTTCCCATAGAGAAACAAGGACAAAAAAGAGCTTAACCCTCCTTCCTAGGTAAGTAGGGAGTACACAGTAGGGCAGGGATGTCTAACTGCAGGAAATGAATGGTCAGGCAATCTTCTCCTCTTTGTTCTTTTTTTAATCGTTTAATTCCTTGCCACATTGACAGCTCTCCCCTCTCCTGATATCTGCTGCTTTCTGCCGGTGCTCACCCCGTGACTCATGATCCCTAGCCTTTGCTGATCCCTGCTTTTAACCACTCCACAGTGCCTCATTCCTCACGGCCCAGGGCCTCAGCCGGGGCGTGGGGGTGACTTTGCCCTTGTCATATTTTCTCTTCATCTTTCTATCTAGAGGAGAGTGAGTAAAATCAAAGCACATCTCTGCTGGCTCATTTTGATCCCAGCGCATTCTGCTGGGTCCCTACACTTTCACTGACAGCAGAGAGCCTCTATTTTAAGTGAGTCTTGTTGGATGAGGCACAAGTTGGTTTGGTGTCCACTCCTCAGGTAAACTTCAAGAGGAAAACCATATTGAGACAGACGCTTATTCAGACTCACGGCTCAGAGCTGCGGATAGCTAGAGCAATTTTTACAGCCTCTGGATATATTTCAAAACTCTTGGGTTTTGTGGATAGATAGGATGTGAAGTAAAAGCAGAAAGTGAAAAATAACTCAATGCTTTAAAATATCTGCTGAACTACGTGGGTGAAGTTGATCTTTTTGATTTGGAAATTATTGTGAGAAATATTTACCTGCACGTACTTGATTTGAGATTGGTTATTTTCTATTTTTCTTGATTTTATTTTTGTCCTCAATTTCATTAAGGTAGATTTAATAACAATCACAAAAAAGGGTATGCCTACAGAGTATAAATTTAACAATGTCTGTCACTCTTTTTTTGGAGAGTTTGTAAATCAATGGCCACAAATAAATCAAAGATTTTTATGTGTAGAATCACGAGTACAATAATCATGTAAACATTCAAATATTTAAGAATGAAAGTAAGATTATAGGCCAGATCTTCATAATCCATCCTCATAAAATAAACCAATATGTAAATTTATTTCCATTTAATTTTACATATGATAAATATACTTTTTGAATTTGTAAAAAATTTCTGAATTCTGACTATAATGAAACAATATTGAAATAATGTAATATATGTAGCTGCTTAAAACCTCAAGCATATTTTCTAAATTTTCACATTTTGATCTTGATAATAAAAATCTAACATTTTCCTTTCTCTTCATTTGTGAGATAAAAAACAATTATTTCCAATAGGATACATTCTAAAATAGTTTTCAAAAAATGAATAGTTGCTTTAGAGGAACATTAAGGAAAACAACCATGTGTTTTGGTTTTTGTTTTGCATCTACCTAAGCTAGGACATTTATTTAAAGCACATAATAAATAAATATTTAGCTTTTAGCTCGTATGTTAAAAAAGATTCTTGAAAACAAATAAAATCATTTAGTTTATTTGTATGGCTGACTCTCTTCTCATAATAATTAAAACTTACTTAGATTTGGTTTAATTTATGATATTACAACCAATCAATAGGTACACTAATAATAACCAAACTACATAAGATGCTAAATTATCCATCAACATACCAATGGATAAAAAAAAACAAAATAAAACGTGGTGTTGTAAACAGTGGAAAACTATTCTTCCATAAAGACAGATGCATTTGACTTACTTTTAGGTAAATAACACAGCGTAAGACCATCTTTCTTAGTGAAGTGAGTCTGACTCAGAAAGTTACATATTGCACAGTTTTTCTATTATGAGAAACAGAGAATATAGGCAATTTATCAAATAAAATGGGTTAAATACTGTGAGTTGGAGGAAGAATAAAATGTCAGTAGGGTCAAAAACTGGTAGGGAAAGAGATTGTAATGAGTTTAATATAACTACTGTGTATTACATAAAACGTATACGCAAAAATGAAGAAATGAAATTGTGAGAAGTTAAGGTGTATGCATTATTCAGTTATTAATGATATCCAGCATAGCAATACCAGAAATTATCAACAATCACTATTTAGCATCGTTTACTGTGAATAGCTAACATTAACTGATACCAAAACTAATAGACAATCAAATATTAACTTTCCACTTAAGGTAATTTTATTTTGTTGCATATCCTGACACCCACACTCAACATGTATTGCACAGTTTTGATAATTTTTTTAAAAAATAAGCTGAAAATAAAATAAAGATGTTTCTTCGTAAGATTTCATATTTAACATTAAATAAGAATGAAGTATTCAATTACTCAGTATGTACTCCAAGAATTCTATACTAAATCAATTACCAAAGCCAAACTGAACACTTCCATGCATCTATAAAATAGAAAACATTATTGGTAATGTATTGTGTAGATTTCAAAACTCTTACTTCATTTAACAATATATTAGATATAAATAATAGACTAATTCATCCAAACAATTTCTGAGAAACACAAGGAATATTTGAACAAAATATTTTTAAATTTATAATGTTAAAGTGGCATTGCTTTTTTATTTTTAACAAATAAAACAATCGCATACATGAACTCAGCCAAAAAGTAAAAAAAGAAAGCAGTGTGTCTTTGCATATAAACATTTGGGCATACTAAACAAAAAGAATGCAGTTATACAAACCTCAGATCTCTATTATTTTCTATAAAATAAAAGTTGCTTTTCTCCAAAAACATCTAGAAGTTGTAATTCTCAAATTCCTTATAAACTAAAAACTACTACAACTTTCTTCATATATATTCCACAACAGTCTAGAGTTCAATGGATTCACATGACCCACGACAGAAACAAGGCTCATAAAAGTGAAAAGCCATTGAGTTTTTAAAGGTGATGACCATGGAAATAGAACTGCAGTGTTTCAAATTGACAGGATGGTGTAAATCGAGCCTGCTTGCTCTAGGTATAGACCTGTCACAGATCAAACTCTAAAGAGAACACCTCACAGTAGTCTCATCATAATAAAAATACATGTGTGAAAAATTCTTTCCAAGCAAGAATGCTTATTTTGTTCTTGAACCATTAAAGAAAAGTCAAGCATTTGATCTTATTATAATTTTACCAAGTGTCTAATTAAATTTGTCATCTATTTATTGATTTAATATTCATTACTTGGCTTGTATCTAAGTTAGTTTATGTGTGTGTTTCAGGCACAGAACTACATGAGGTTTTCTGAAATAAGAACATATTAATTAAAAAATAAATTTGTATGTGGTATTTTCTTTTCCAGCTCTCTTTTACAGCTCTAAATTCAACCATTAACATATAGAATATAAAATGTTTTCTTCTCCAGGAATGAGTCATTATTTTTAAAATCCAAAATCGTCATATTAAAATCCAACACTGTTCTCGGTTATTAGGCCTGAACAAGAAAGACGGTAACAGCCTACTTCAGCAAGAATAATAAATGGGAAAAACAGTAACACAACATCAAGAATTTCATACTACATAAAGTATTTTTTTTTTTTTTAGAAAATACTGTTTAGGTTGATTTTGTTTATGACAAATTATTCCCAAGAAATAATATCTAGACATTTGATTTTAATTGGTGTTGAATAGTACTGGTTTTGTCTTGTCACAATGTAAAACTATAATATAGAAACTTAATGCATCTCTGTATTGTCTTAACGTTCGAGAGGTAGAAATCTTCGTAAGATTGCATTCGTCTGAAAACAACGACTCTCTGGCAAGCACAGAAGGTAATTTATTCTTTTTTGTTTCCCAGTTTCTTGAGGCTCAGGGCCTGCTTTCTCTGATTACCTATTTATTTATTTTCCTACATCTTCAAAGCCAAAGACAACGTTTTCAAATCTTTTCTCTGGTTTTGCTTTCTCAGTGGTGTCTGTCATATGCCAATACTTGTGACGTCCTACAACCCATTCCCATCTCAAGAACTTTAACCTGACCTCATAGCAATGACCCTCTCCTCATGGAAAATATTCAAGTTCTGAAGATTAGACCATAGATGGATTGCAGATAGATTCACCTACCATGAATATATTTGTTTAAATGTGATTCTTCTGTAATTAGTTCCTAGTGCACTAGCTCTAGAAAACTAAATCACTTGAAAAACCAAATGATAATTTCTCATAGCCCATATAGATAATAAGAACTACTCTTGTATTGTTTGATTTTCAAAGATTTGTTTTCACTACTATAAGTATATAAAATATGTTAGAAAATGAATACAAATTAACACAGTGATAAGTATTTTATGAAAGAAATTAGAGTCTGTGCAAAGTTACACATAGATCATGAACATCTTTGTGCATGATGAATATACAAAGGACCACATGAAAAATCGACACGCATTTTATAGTCTTTACAACAACTAATGAAAAGTCGTTATCGGTTTGGTATAGTGAAACATTCCTGCAATCCCAGCATTTTGGCAGGCTGAGGAGGAGACACTGCAGTTTTGAGGACGATCTGGGAAATTTAAGAAAACTGTCTTAGAAGAAAACAAACAAATAAACAAAAGAAACAGTTAAGGATGGAGCAAAATGGCAAAGTAAACGTGAGTTCAGTTCTCGGTACTTTTAGGAAAAGATGAAAGAAAGAAAAGAAAGGAACAAAGGATGGAAGTCACTATCAAAAATAAGGAAAAAGACAGATTCTAATTTTTAGCCATATGTGACATCTATAGCATATTCATAATCAAATCTGTTTTATTTCCTTTACAAGATATTTCTACGAGCGAATTCATTACTAAAAGTATCACCTAATTATGCAATTTAACATTGTGAGTTTGTTATTATTGTTAGATTGTGTATTCATGTTTAGCATATTTTTGTGTTGCAAGACCTTATACTGTCTTGATGTAGCAATGAATGGTACTTTTCAGAAAACATACACCTTTAGCTCACGTGATGAATAAGAAGATATTGAGGCAAGACCTGGTGAATTACACTGAAGTGATCAAACTGATTGAAATTTCCTCTAAAGTCTAGTTACTACTGCATCTGCCTAATTTTACTTTTTGGGTTACAAAGGAGATTTGTGAATACTAAGTAATCTATGGTTTAAGCAACTCAGTGCATTAAATCAATTAGAATAAGAAAGGAGATGCTAATTCTTAATATCTACTTTATATAACAAGAATAACTGATGTGTTTATACTTCGTTTTTGACAGATTTCTGCAATTAATTATTAAATATGAATAGGTATGTGCATTTGTGGAGATATAGATCTGAGTTTGAGTATATATATATATATGTGCCAGGTGTCAGTGTGTATGTGAGAGAGAGAGAGAGAGAGAGAGAGAGAGAGAGAGAGAGAGAGAGAGAGTATGGATATTGAGAATTTAGATATGTACATAGGTATATGTTCATTGAGTACTAGAGATGAGCGGGAGTGTGGAAGTGCACGCGTTTATACAAGTGTGTTTGCATGTGAGGTGTGTATTTGTGTCAAAGTCAATCGAGATCAACTTTACCCTTCCAAACATATTTGGCAATATCTAGACATAGTTTTCATTGTCATTTGAGGAAGGGGTTTGTTACCATTTTTTGGTGAGAGGAGACTAACTAATGAGGTACTAGATACTGCTTCAAAATCTCACCCAACCAATTATTTCCATGCACATTAGAATATCAACAGTTGTGTGTGTGTGTGTGTGTGTGTGTGTGTGTGTGTGTGTGTGTGTGTAAGTGTGTGTTTTCAGGGGGTAATGGTGATGTTCCAAAAATGCTATAAAACTTGCACAGAGTAAAGAGTCAATAAGTAACCTTTCCTGTGATTTTATACTTGTGTCATAAGCCAGGCTTAGGCTCACTCCTCGGGGTTCTCTGTCTCACGGTATTCTCATGCCGCTGAGAAGACTCTTGCTACTTTTAACTTACGTATCATTTAAGAGGAAACTTCAACACCTCCTCATGTGAGAATGGTACATAGCATGATCGAAACTGAATGCCCAAATGTATCCAAAGAAAGACTCCTTTTAGGCAAACTTTATTTCTATTGAGATAAGCATATTGATTTTCAGTAAAGAAAGATTAAAACACCTGCTTAAGAATTCTGGCATGTGTAAAACTAACTCTCTGAGAAGATTAATTTACGACTAGCTTTATTGCTGCATAGATAATTTTTACAAGCACATAATATATGTAATTAGCCTGGTGTCCTCACTTCTCTCACCCTGTCCATTTCCATAGTCTCACACATGTGTTATGTTAACAAAATATATTCCTAATAGACATAACATTAAATATTTTTCACTGCAAATGTCCATTTTCTTCAATTTTTAGCTTTTGATTCTACAGGTAGTAGATACAACAATTATACACATGTATGGAGTACAACATAGTGTTTTCATACATACATGTTTGATGACCATAAAATCTGAATAAGTAGTGCATTTATCACCTCAATTCAAACACACTGTTTTAAAATTATAGTTTTCAAAATCCATTCTTTCAGCTTTCTTGATATAAATAATATATTATTGTTTATGAAAACCTAGTACCAGAAGTAATACATTTACTTTTATGTCTGTTCATTTCTACAAGAGTCCTCCTTTTCAGCTGGTCTATACTATGTAATAATTAATGCTACTCTTTTTATTGATATTTTATTATTTTTCATTTTCTCAATTTGTTGGGCTTACCCTGGTAGAGAAAACGAGTAAAGATGGTATTTTCGATTTATTCCTGCATTTGTCTCGAGGCACTTTTCTGATTGAAATGACACTAAATCCACTGGGAAGTAGAAACTTTGGATTTGACGAGGATGCACCCACAATTCTCTGATTAAACCTTTGACTCTGTTACTATTGCTGTCAAAACGTACTGATACGAAATATGAAAAAGAGAGTTCCCATTTTTAACTGCCAAATGCATTCCTATAACTGTCTGAAAATATTTTCTGTTCACTATATAAGAAGCATAGCTTTTCTTTCATAAAGTTGCAAAATATGCACAGTACAAAGCTTATATGTATGGCCCAGACAGTTTGTTTACTACTGAAAGGACATACATGGTATTATTTCACATTTAAGATTATTTTTGGCAGCATTAAGATCTTTATTTATAATGTATGTGTTTATTGCAGCCATAGTTCATCAATTTTTCATAAAATAATGATGCAAAAAATCACAGTTAATATTTAGTTATTATTGCACTTTCATACATATTCAGAGTCATATGTACAGGACTGTAGTGCAGACACACAATCATACATGCATATATACATACATATATATATATAATATATATATATATATATATATATATATATATATATATATATATATACACAAACACATTTTATATATATCCTCTAATAGCTTGAGTTTTGGAATACTAATTTCAAGACTTTGGTGGTTCAGAAGAAAGGCAAACAAACTTATTTTGTTCAGAGTTTGCTGACCGTCTGTAATGGGATGAAACTACAAAATGTAACTACTGGAACGTAACTACTGTGGTAGCTTTTCACCCATGCTTGGAGAAAATGACTCCAGTCTAAGATAAACCAGTTGATACAAACTTAAATGATGTATGAGGTATCAATATTGGATGTATGTCATTTTGTTATCTCCAGTGCTACAATTACTTCCCCCTTTTATAAAATATTTTGCAAATGCTTTAAAGGGAAATCAGAGAGAGAAGAAAGATCTAACTAATCTTTTGCCTTTAGGCCCATCTTTAATACGTCAATGTCTGTGTAGTTTTTGTTTTGATAAGCAACACAATCTAGATGAAACCAAGATCATCTATCTCTTGAGGTTACAGTCAGCACATTGCTGCTTCTTTGATGAGCAAATCTTGTCAGTGGAAAAAAGGACAGATTGACATTTTAATTCAGGTTAAATAGAATGAGACACAATTGTTATCAACTGTCAATCACATGTAATTGAAACAATATTATTATTCTGGTTACTGAAATAAATGAAATTAAGCTTGTTTGTGATCATCTAAGTTATTAAGCATTCTGTTGAGTAGAGATGGTATTCTGAGTGATATATATATATATATATATATATATATATATATATATATATATTTGCAGATACTGAAAAATGTCCCGTGATATAGGATACATGGCTTTCCAGTAGCTAGTCACAGATAATTCAGTGATTCCTACGTAACTCACCAATGACTTCAATCATTATAACAAAGTGTTAATGGATGATAAACCAAGTTTAATTTATACTCTACATGAGGTTTGCTTCCAGGGTTCTTTTAGTTCTCCTGGTTGCTAGATCCTTTGAAACACATTCTGCAGTGAGGATAAATACAGCCCCTATTCCCTCAGATGAGGTAAATATAAGGCAACACTGAATCTGTCTGCATAGAACTATTGTGCATACTAAGGAACTCTTTGGAAAATTTAACCTTCAAACAAAACTACAAATATGAAGATGATATTTCTTTCCTCATTAATAATGTATTTGGATTAATATTAGTGAAAGCATTAAAATCTCTTAATTGCGCTTATGATACATTTCAATATTTAATGAGAACTGCATAAGTTAAGAAAAGCAGTAGGGTACAAAATAATGAGGGTCAGTTTTATATTTTTGGGAGAAAACATAACAAATTAATGTGGTCAGCATTCTTATATTACTCCTATGAAGACATTTGCACTTACAAGAGTGTACAAACTCACATGTAAAGTAGTTTATTATTGAATGAAGGTTTACTTTTATAAAACCCTTAAACATCCAAATCTGTTAGTATAAATAATGATAATGGTTTAAATGCATTTTCAGATATCAAAAGTACAGATTCTCTCAATTATACATACGGAATATACTGGAAGACTTAGCTGGAGAAATCTAGATTCCAATATGTCCAAGGTTGGATTAAATAACTTGGACATGTTACTTTTCTGAGTCACCATTCCTCTACGTTCATTCTTCCACATACGGATAACAGTTTTCCCGCACCAATTGTTGAAGCAGGTATTTTTTTTTTTCAGTGTAACATTTTGGCTCCTTTGTCAAAAATCAGATAGCTGAAGATATTTGGGATTGTAATAATAGCTAAACTGTGGAAGTTGTTAAAATATCCATCAGCAGGTCAGTGGATCCAGAAACTGATACACGTACACAATGAAATACCAGTCTTCTATAAAGACAGATACATTTGAGGCTTTTGTAGATAAATTGAAATAACTTGAGATCATCATACTTAGCAAACTGAGTAAAATTCAGAAGGCAAAATATCTCATGATTTCTCTAGTATGAGAAACTCACTTTATTAAAGGCATTTTATGAAGTCATGTGAGTATGATAGTGGGAGTTAGGGGCATGAAGGACAGATACAGAGGACCGATTGGGAGTGTTAGAGGGATTGTGATATTGTCCTGATATATATGTGTACAAAATCCTCAAGTTCAATTTAACCACTGTATACATCACACACATCCTAATAAATCTTGGGGAAAATCACCTTAAAATATGTCTTACCTTAAAAATAAAATTAAGGCACCAGATATTTCCAATTACCCTTTTATTTTCTTCCTTTATTCTGTAAAACAACTTAGAACTATTTTTAGTGGTGGTGTAATAGCAGCAAAATTCATTCTATTTTCAAAAATGATTTTTTTTTTAAAAATTGTATTCATTTGAAATGACTTTTTGTCAATATTAAAAATTCTGGATCGACAGGATTTATTTTTTGTTTTTTGTTTTTCCATTTAGCACTTCCACTTCTTGTTCCACATTCTTACACCGTCCACTTTTGTGAATAATACACAATATTTCTCTGTCAAATCATTGGAATGTTTTTGGGTTGTGTCCGTATTTTCTCTTAAATTTTGATATACAGCAGTTTGATGATGATTTACTTATATACATCTCTCTTTTTATATATCCTCTTTGGGAGTCATTGAGCTTTAAGTACAAGGAATGGTCAAAATGTATGCAGAATGTTTTTACTATAAATATTGCAAAAAAGACATTTTGGATAAATCATTAATAGGTAGTCCCTCTTTCTTTGAATATATTTACTATCTCTACCACTTTCTGAAACAGTTCTGGAAGTCCTTCCTTACAAATGACTTTAAGAAGCGTGATCAACTATGTAGTAAATTCTGCTGCCTAATGCCATCCAATATCAAAAGATCGGAGGTGACTTCGTCCACCTTATCCAGCAGGTTTGGTGCTGTGTGATTTCTGGCTCCTTCTTAAAATAAAAATAGCCATAAAAGGTAATATTTGGAAATGATTTAGGACATCACAGCGGCTGTGACAGCGTAACTACAAACACTTAATGCACGGGGTTTCCAGAACTGCCAAAGCGGGTGGCACCAGCTAAGGACCAGTATCTCTGAAGTGAGCAAAAATATTTGGAAGTTACAGAAATAGGTATTTTACTGAACTAAAAACATTACACGTTTACATACTCAATTTACTTTGCAATCACACCTGCATATACGTGAGTTTGTCTTCAACAGATTACAAAGATTCAGCCCATACGTATGTAGGAAAAGGCTGTCAATTTCTCACCGCCTTCCTAGGTCTTAGGCAGCTGTCTGAGCATGTGTCTGCGCAGATTCGTGAGTGTGCACGTGAGCATAGGTACGCCCATTTGTTAGTTTCCATGAGTTGCTGAGGCTCTGTCTACAAATTCCATATTTTGTTGCTATGTTTATGTTTTACTGTCATCCTGTCATCTCCATTCTGCTATTGGGATCTGAGTTTCTGAAATGATAGGAACTCATGATCTGTTGGGAACAGCAGGAGTTGATCAGTGGTGGTAGAGCGACTGTCATCCGGTAGGAGCTCGAACTGCCTCCTGAACTCCACATCGTGTCAGGTCAGCCCTGCCGTTAGATTCACATAGGAGTAGGAATCCAACAGCGTGCTGCATGTGTGAGGAATCTCGGTTTCTGGTTCTTTAATAATCTAACCCCTTATTATTTGAGGTAGAGCTGAGTTAGTGTCACTACTCTCCAAAAGTGACTGCAAATACAGTCACATTAGCAGAGAAGTTTGACTTCAGAGCGACTCCAAAAAGTCAACTGCTTTTGCAGACCCGTATGAAAACCCTACCCGAGAGTGGTAAGTGGCAATTAAACTGCATCTGGCAGCAGGCTTTATAGAGCCAAATGAGCAAATGTGCTGATTGTACAACCGCATCTGGTGGCAGGCTTTATGTCTGCATATGGCCTGCCCGTTATTTTATCAATATTACAATGTTGTATGTATGTCTTTTTCTATACTGTAGAGTATCATAGTTTTAGTAGGCCTGCAAACTCAAACTGGCAAAAATAAGCAAAACAAACAAACAAACAGAAAAACATCAAAAGAAATCCATAATACTGTTGTTAAAAGGGGAAAAAACCCCATGAGAGAGCAGAAGAATCAAAGACTGTCAACAAGATGAAAGCTGTATTTTAAAGACAATTCTAGGAGTTCTGCCTAAAGTAAAGTTCCATGGCCACAGTTCTCATGCATTCTATCACCTCACTTTGAATAACAAGCAGTGACTGGCTATCTAACAATGCTTTAGAAACTTCAAAACTACTTTCACTTATGAAGGACAAGCACTGCTCATCAAAAGACAGACCTTTAGTTTTTTTTTTTTTTTAATAAGTAACTATGAGGAACAGATGCATTAAAAGCCATGACTTCATCAAATGTATCGGCACTGAAGCATCATTCATTCTGATGACCTTATTGTTAAAAATAAGGTGCCTTTACAATTAGTGCAGAGTTCTTTCTGCCTGCTGCCAAAATACTTTTGTCATAAAATCAGAAGATGGCATCTGTTCCTGTTTTGGTTATCATCATAGTTAAAAAAATGAGGAATTAGTACAGGATATTGAGGCACAATTGTCAGAGAATGAATGTGTTGCTATGGTGTACAATCCCTGTTGATCAGTTTGCCTGTGGTGATGGCAAGTCAACAGTGCTTGTCTTTGTATGGTATACTTTTCAGGAACACGTGTATGCAGCTGTGTGCACCTTTCTTGCCAATCAAGATTATAGCTATAGATATATTTAAGTATTTTAATGACCACATACCAAGGAACTGAACTGGTTGTTGTTTATGTATGAATGGTTGGTGTGGCTGGCATGCGTGAATGGCTTTCTGCTACTTTCACTGTTTAGACCAAAGATATTGCTTCTAAATGCAAATATATGTGTTGAGATATTTGAAGTTCATAATTCTTTTTTATATTATAAGGTATTTGCTCTTACTTGCTCAGGTTAATATAAATATTGGAAAACTAATCTTAATCAATTTACTTAGTGACATAATTGTTTTCATTCAGTGATACTATGTAGATCATTCATTTAGAACAGGTTACATATATATTTCAAAATAGTGAGTAAATCATCTGACTATACATTATTAATCATTTAAAAGTTAAGTATTATTAAAACAAATATGTGCACAAAATACACTGTCAGAATGTAATGCTCTGCTGCAAATTAAATCATTACATCTAATTAAATATGCATATTTAAGCAATATCAAACCGATACACAATTACAATTTATAAATTAAATATACTTAAATGTAATCGTATAATTTTGTGTTATAATAAATATATCAAAACCATTAGCACTTCAGCAAAGCTGTATTGAAAATCAGGTGATATTCTCTTTGCCTTTGGCTGGGTTTATGAACCCCATAATTGGCAAATTGTTACTCTTTTTGTGATGTTACTGGTCGCTCAAACGTCGTATTGCTGAGGTTTTTTTACGAGATATATTTCAACTCTATAGTCACATATAATACATGGAAAAGCCTTAAAATTGTAATTATGGCCTTATATTTAGATACATAATTGCTTTTTTGGAAAAGGTACATGAATTGTTCTTTTCGCATGCTTATAACTTATAATTTGAACATCTAATTTGTTATTAAGAATTCATGGGGATACTTTGCTGTTTATTAATATTTTTGAGGTTTGTTCCATTAGACATCACTCTGTCTTTCATAATTGAGCAGCTGCCTATGGAAGCTTCCTCTCTTTTTACTTCTTGTTCTTTAGAACAACGTTTTGTAAATCGTATTGTTTTTTCTTTTGGATAAAAGTTTACATTATGTATCCAGTCATATGCAAGTACCAGAAACGCACTTTATACTGTTCTATTCTTGCCTGGTCTTTCCCTGGAAATATTCTACTGGGATATAAAAGATTATTTCTGTATGGAAAATGAAACGGATGTGTCCTTTGGGAAAAACTGTCTTGCATAAAATTTGCATCAAAGTCCCATCTCTCTGTTCCATGTCAATTCCTTTTTATTTTCCACTTAGGCTTTGTACCAGAAATGTTTTGCTAGTTTAATTTATTAAAATCACATGAAAATTAAGCATTTTAAGTAACTGTATAAATGTAAGATGCTTATTTTTATGTAATTTTTAGCTAAAGATTTGGTTACAGGGTATTTCAGACTCAGTCAAATACTTTTTTATTCCGATCAATTAGATATTTTCACATAATTTTAGATTCACTTAGCTCCACACAGCAGGTTATTCTAGAGGAACGTTACATGCAAAGAGACTCTGTGGCTTTTTATTTTGTTTATTTTATTTTATTTTATTTTATTTTATTTTAGTTGGGGTCTCACCCTGTAGCCCAGGCTGGAAAAGGGGACTGTGTATATATGACAACGAAGAGGCTTCCCTTCACAAGGTGTTAGCTGAGGTCTCATGGATTCTTCCATTATCGGTAGATTTGACCTTTGGGCGCTCATGCCCCAAACATAGTGCATAATTGCACAATATTGGCACAGTTTTTATTAAGAATTCTGTTGCACTGAAGGAATAGCACAGCCATTAGTGTTTGCCTAATAAGTACAAGGTCATGAATTCAATTCCCCAGTACTATGTAAGCTGGCTGTGTTGGCGCACACCTATAATCTCAGCACTTGAGAGGCTGAGGCAGGAGGATTGCTATGATTTTTGAGGCCAGTCTGGATTAAAGACTTTCTGTTTCTCTCTCTCTCTCTCAAAAAAAGAAAAAGAAACGATATTTTAGGCAGAATCTCCCACCTTCCGTATCTCATCACCTAAATATTTACAATTCCTACTACTCACCCACTTTTCCATCTGTATTTGATCACTTTGGCATACCTTCAGCATAAATTATCTTAAGTTATTTTGGTAAAGAATTATCTTACCCACTTAGTAACTTTCTAGTCTTTACACCTTGAATATTTTTTTCGGTGTCATCATAGAGTTGCTTAAAAACCTCAAACAGTAGCCATGTAACAGCTTGATCAGGCTGCCTTGAGATTTCCTCCACCAATTAAGTAGTGCACAGCCCTTAATTTCAGTTTTAAGTAAGGCTTCTGAACATGGGCAATTTCCAATATTATTTTTGTCAGAGTGCAGCATGGATGGTCTTTAGACTAATTACCAATATAGTTTTCTTTCCTATCAGAAACTTCCTGAGTCTGGCCTTTCCAATCCACACTTCTGTCAGCCTTCAGGTCTTTTAAGCTCGACCAGAATGTCCCATCCACTTCAGCTAGAGCACTCCAAGCTTTTTGGGCCAGCATCCTCAAATCTTTCAAAAATCCTTCAAACTAGCTCCAAAGCTTCAAAGGCCTTCAAACCACATGAACAGGTAAAGTCACAGCAATGATCCTGCTTCTCTGGTATCAATTTCTCTCTTAGTTACTTTTTCATTTCTGGGACAAAATACCCAACATCCACAACTTTAGGAAGGAAATATTTATTCTATCTTACAGTTTCAGAAGATCACAGTCCTTTCAAGTGTGGATGGCTAGAAATGGTAGAAAACAGGTCAGTGTTAGAGTGGCAGAAATAGGTCCTCTGTCAGAGCCAATTCAGAGAGGAAGGTGCAGCTAGCACACACCGTCTGGGTCAAGCAAGCATCCACACCTTCCAGTCAGGCCCCCACTATCAATGTTACATGGCTCCATAGGTATCCTACCATAGCCAAACACATGAGGTTTTTGGTGGAAACTCCAGATCCAAACCACAACGGTAAGTATACTGACACAATCTTTCCAATGATAAAAAATTCATCAACTTGACAAACAGATACATCCCCTTAAATTACGTTTAATTTCCAAATACAATATTCAAATTCCACATTGCAACCTACATAAAAACACCTGAGCTGTGTAGAAACAGAAACATAGGTTTCTATACTCCATTCCCTGCTTCAAAACAAACAGGTTTCCTTTTTTGAAGATAATTATTATCCTTACATTAAATATTATAATGAAACTTTAACAAATTCCAATATTAAGACAATTGATGTTGTGTGTACATGTACAAGCATGATGATCGCATAGGGAAGACATTCTAATTATAGTTCTTTTTCCTGTAACTAGATATGTGGAAGTAGCTGTTTTTTTAAACCACCTTCTTCTGTATTTTCTTGGTATTTTAATAAGCACCTCAGCAGTTCTTCGTTATTTTCTTGGCAGGTTGAACCATGGTTTTATCTGTGAAGATTCTTGGCTATTTATCATGTGACCAGTGTGACCAGGATTATGTTGCTATAATTTCCCACTGATTTTGTAACAGGGTAATGATTCCCTAAAGGATCTCCTGTGTTACAAGCATATTCCCCTTACCTCCCATTGTGGTTTGGCTCTTTAATGTCCCCCAAAAAGTCTCATGTACTTAAATGTTACGGATTGTCTATGGAACCATGTGCTGTTGGTAAAGTGGGGTGTAGTCTGGAGGTGTAGATTACAGGCATGTAAATTAGGAGCAAAGGCCTATAAGTCAGGATTAAATGTGTATAAGTTAGGATCAATAGTGTGTAGTGGCCACACCTTCCACACCTGGATCCAGGAGGGGCTAATCACTGGGTGGAGACCTGGGCGGATATATAAGCTGCTTCCTGCCTTCCTTGGAGGACAAGGACTACTCTCAACTAGTCTCAACTTGCCTCCCTGTTTGTGATGTCCTGAGAAGCTGCCTTCACCTCTGTCCCTGCCATGTACTTCAATTGCTGCAGGCCGCCCCTAAATGGAGTGTGACCTTCTGAAACTGTGAGCGAAAATAAACCTTTCCTCCCGTAAATCTGTGGATGTTGGATATTGAGTCACAGCAACCAAAAACTAACTGAGACACCTCTATTATGGAGTACTAGCCCAATTTCCCTCTGGTAGTCTGGATCAATGAACTCTGGCAATACTGTAACTTCTATGTTGGCCATCCAGCTCAGCAGCCCAGGGAGGTCAACATAACCAGGAAAGTGTCGTAACTTCCCTTTTGATGAAGTCGTTGTTCTGCCTCCTGATGTAGGCCTTTTCCCTTCTAGGCCTAAGACTGTGGGCTAGTAAAACACAACGTGGAGGGGTTTGGGAAGCACGGTTACTACAAGAGATGGTGATTTGTGTCATTGCTATTTCCTTCTCTTGATTTCTGGACCAGTAAAACTCGGTGTGAGAGAAGCCATTTCACATATCGGTTGCCAATTGAGAGCATATACAGCTGTTTGTAGGACCTTGCCCCACTCTCCTACTGGCTTATGGTGCTCATTTTCCTTATAAAAAAATACCCAAGCTATACATTAGTCATGGGCAGGGAGCGATGTATCATTCTGGAAAAAAAAAAAATAAGCACAATACCACTTCTAACTTTCATCGCTGATACAAAGCTTGTCATCCTTGTTTTTCTTTTCACCCTGACCTTAACCACACGTTCTTAGCATTTTTTCTACATAATGAAATAACACATTTTAGCTGTGAACCTACACCCAGTCTTTTCTGTGAATTTTATGCCCTTGTTGCCTATAATTATTTTGTTGAAAAATCATTCACTGTTGCTAATGTGTTCGTTACAAGTTTATGATCTTGAGAAATACATCCTAATTTCTTACTTCCTGAAATAAGAACGCAAATGAGTTAACACTCACCAGCTAAATGGGTAGTAATGCCTGAAACTTTGCATCGTGCAGGTGCCTTCCTGTAACATTTTCCAAAATAATGCGCATGTTCTTTACTGTTATCTCTAACATGATTCCCATTAGCCACACAGACCTGCTATACACTTAAAAATTTGTGAAGTCAAAAAAAGCATCATAACTTTAATTCAATTAACTTAAATACAAGCCACCACATGGGGCTCGTGAGAACTATATTTAGTGACACTGCTTAATATAAAATGCCTCTCCTACATGTTCATTTCTGAAATTTAAATTAAGATGAAAGACTAAAATTTAAGGTCCAAGATTATGTGGACAATGGCAAGTGGTATCCAAGCCAATTCTAACACCCCTTTGTGGCCTATTCCTTTCCATAGAAGTGGGTGCCTGGGTTTACTCCTTCAGTCAATGTCTGCAGGAACAAAACAACTCAGGAGAACAGAAACTGGTTTTGTCAATTGATTACTTATTTCTACTTGCCACAAAAGTGCTTCCATTGGTGCTGTGTGTTCATTATGTCTCAATAAACTTACCTATTCCACCTGGATATTTCTTCCCACTATTTATTAGAAGTCACGATGACTTAAGTACTTATACTATTGTTAAACATGCTTATTTTGCAGACTTTCCAGGCAATTCATTAAGGAACTGAGGTGAGAAAAAAGCAACAATTCTCTCAAGCTAATGTTACCATTCAGAAATTTCATTAGAAGCTCCTCAAATTATATCGCATGATAACATAGTCTGTTTGCCAAATATAAAATTTTCAGGTGGAACTGGTAGATTAAAATATCTTTTAAAAAAAGAAACATCTAAAAGCTAAATTAGAATATGTCTAAAGATAGAAAAGTTAGAAGAATCAGGTCAGATGGCAGAGTGCCAATGGAGAAATCACATGTCTCAGAAGATAGTTTTTGTGAAGTAGCATCAAGTAATGAAAGCATAGAACTTTGTTGATGACATGGACCCATCTCAAGAACACATGTTGCTGACTAGAGCACAGATTCTATATAATGAGTATCTTGCACATGTCAAGCCACTTTTTAAGCTTTTTTTTTTTTTTTTCTATCCCCTGGGTGGCATTTGGCTACGTGAAAACCTGTGCCATATACTTCAGTGATCTGACCACTGAATAAAAAACGTGGATGAAATTGCTCAATAAAATGTTTATGCTCTGATAATCTTTGTCGTCAAATTCATCTAATATTTTTTTATTTGAATCTCTCGCATCAATCCTTGCTATAAGCAGATTTGCTTGGATGTCTACAAATATTATTAATTTTACCCCTGCTCAAGATAGACTGTGTTTCAAAATTCCCTCCAGTGCTGCAGATGAGTCAAGTAATAATGAGATTAAGGCTTCTTAAAAATTCAGTTTAAGCTTCTCGAAGTTTTCTTTCTGGTTCTGAAAATCAACTTTTTTTTTTCTTGCTATCATGTACTCCATGAAAGATAACACTCTCGACGCTATTACCAAGATAAAGTCCTCATGTTGGCCTATTTAATTGAAATCTGTGCCTGAAAGAAGTCTCCCAAATGCTCCTTAGACTCGTTATTGTTTATAATTGGCACTAATCTCTGTTTAGCTTAGAGATCTCTAAAGCTTTATTTCTCTTTTAAGGCATTATAACCCACAGTATTCACCTAGAGATACAGAAACTTTTTTTGAACTTCTGGTACCATGAGAGTCAGTCGTGTTCTCCCACGTAACCACAGTTTTTAGATCACCATGGTACGAGGATCCAAGAGAAAAGAGAGAAATGAAGGTGGATATTTTACTTTCTAGGTAAAGGTCAGAACTTACTTTAACCAGAAAAGAGGGTAATACAGCATTTTCAATTTCCAGCAGAGAAGTAACTGTCAAACATTTTGTGCACCAGAAAAATGTATCTATAGCTTTTGGTTTATCAATAGGTTTCTTAGAAACATACGATCTCTTCAGAGACTTGCAAAGTAAAAGAGGCTGGAGAAAAGAGTATAAATCATTATATCAAAACAAAAAATGAACAGGATAAATTTTATTTTAAAGGTAGCATGTTATTTGTTAATTAAAATGATACTTGGAATTAAGAGCAAGTAAATCAGAAGATATTGTTTAAAATATATTATTATTCACTTGACAAAATTATTATGATCACATTTAGCTCTTGATTGATTTTGGATAATAAAGAATTGAAGCACACTTTTGCATTTTTTTAAACATGGTAAACCAGGAATCAAAAAAAAATAACATTTCATTATTGTACGAGTCAGCTATCCATAATTATAATAAAACCTTAGAAAATCAACTGGAAAAAAGCAAATGAGCAAATGTTTATTTTGACACATGATTTTGAAAGTTTCAGTCCATGATCAATTAGAAGCATTGCTTTTGGGCCTGTGGCAAAACAGCCCATCTTGACTAAAAAACACTGCAGAGCAAAATGGTTGATGGTGACCAGGGAGCAGAGGAGAGAGAAGGAGTGCAGGAATCTACAACATCCTTCAAGAACACGCCACAGTGATCTGCAGTTTTTAGTAGGACTTGTATCTTTGGTCCTCCACATCATAATTAATACATGGACATTTGAGAAATAGTTAATATATCTAATGGAGCAATGGCATATAAAATTATTAATAATGTGAGCCTTCTAAAATAACCCTTTACTGAAGCATCACACACCCATTACCTTAGATTTGCTTTATGACTCTTTCAGTGTAACAATAGCAGAGTTCAGTTATTAACAATAAAGAACTATGGCAAAAAGAACCCCTTAAAATATTAACTTATGGCCTTTACTTTTTTGAGACATGGTCTTTCTCGGCAATTCAAGCTGCTCCTGAACTCACCATGTAGCCTACGCTGGTCTCAAATACACGGCAATCCTCCTGCCTCAGACTCCTAAGTGCTAGAATGAAAGGCATGAGACAACACTCCCAGTTTATATGATGCTGGGTAATCGAACACACAGCCCTTTTTTGTTGGGTAAGCTCTTTATCCATTGAACTACACTTTAGATTCTTTCTTAAGAACATTCTATACTGTGTTTGGACTCCAGTAATTTTGTGGATACCATTAAGGTACCGGAAAAACAGGAAAGAAAGCTGAGAATAATTTGAAAAGATGGTGTACCAAAATTTCCAGCCTGGGTCAAAAACCATTGTGTTATCTTCTATATTATATTATTACATTATTTCTGCCATAGTTAAATCAGCAGAAAAAAATGTGAAGGAAGGTATTTAGATCTCTTAGAGGAAAGCTACCAAGACATTTGTCCCATCTGCACTGTACTTGTGTATTAACAAACTAGGGCAATTATCATTTTGTAATTAATTAATTGATTAACTAATTCATTAGTTTATTCTTTGATAACAGGGTCTTGCTCTGTAGTCCAGACTGGTCCTAAACTCTCTAGCCTAGCTATCCTTAAACTCACAGTAGTCTTCCTGCCTCAGCCTTTCTAAATTGGGTTTACAAGTATACACTACCACACCCAGGTGATGCGATGTTGAAGATTCTAACCCAGGGCCTTGTACTTGCTAGGCATGCACTTTAACTGCTGAGCTATGACTCCCAGCCCCTAATTACCATTTCAGACACTGTTTACATTCCACTGTTTATTGCTACAGTAAATAGTACACATCAGCCTTCAGGAGAAGTAGGAGTTAAAATGTTTCATAATTTATGTGGGATTCTATACTCTTCATTTAAGCTCCTTCTGGGTGTTGATAAGGAAATTGAAACCTTTAGGTCTGGCTAGATTACATTTGCATATTGCATCGAAATGATATATAATAATCACAAGTGTATATAAATAACTCACTATATTCCAGAATCCATTCTAGAAAATCATGATTTATGTATGAATTGCATTATAAATCATTGTGGGAAAATGACCTGTCTAAAAATAGTGATGAAGTGACTGATATTCCACATATTTCACAAGAAAAGAAATGAGATCCTCAAGTTATACTCTTTAATATATACTTTAAAAACTATAATGGAAAAATTATAATAGTTTTAGAAATAAAGATCGTTCATTATGAACCCAGAATTAGAAACACTATGTGACTGCTGGAAGGATATGTCAACTTGTAACTGGGGACTATCCTGGGAATCGCTTTCAGGTGAGTGAGGATGGTTTGAGACAGGAAGTGAGGGGGTGGCTCTCAACTGGCAGCTTGAGCTGAGAACTTTGTGAAGAAAGGAAGAAAAACATTGTTCCATCCTCTTTCCGAAAAAGTAGCCCCCTAACTGATCCCCTCTTGAGTCTCATAGACTTGGCTCACTCCTGATGTTCTGGGGGCTTCACTTCGCTTGTCTCCGTAGCCAATTCACGTCAGTCTCCCATCTTAGCCTTGCCTTTTAGGACAGCTGCCACCGGCTGTCTTGCAGTCTCAGACTGGTATGACCTGGCATGCGCCTGAGTGGTTGCTGGACGCTCCCGCTCTTGAATATCAGCGTGGCCAATTTGGACTATTTCCTTCTCCAAATTTGTAAGCCTCCAAATGAATTCCTTTTATCTCCATAAATTCTATTTACTCTGTCTTTCTTAGAACCCCAACCAATATAAACTAACTTGAGTATGATTAAAACATTTCAAACCATTTCTAACCATTAAAACTGCCAGTTTAAAGCTGGGCATGGTGGTGAACACCTGTAATCCCAGCACTGGGGAGGCTGAGACAGGAGAATTGCCATGTGTCCAAGGCTGGTCTGGGGTACATAGCAAGTTCAGGATGAGTCTGGGCTGTAGCGCAAAACAATGTCTCAAAAAAAAAAAAACCTCTATTCTACTTATTTTAAGAACTTCTTGAACCAGGAATATATCTCAATGACAAAACACTTGCCAAACATCATTAAATCCTATAACCAATTCTGATATCACACTCCCTCAAATAATTTTAAAATTCTGTTTAAAATAATATGCTTAAAAATTAAGCTAAACTATGATTATAAATTTCTTCAATTTATGTTTCTTTTGGATAATATACTCGAGAGTTAAATGAAAATTAAGCAAAAATGAAATTTCATCTTCTTTCATAAGCTGAGAGAAAAACAGAGAAGTATACCTATCTATTGATATTATAGCTATTTTTAAACAAGAGGGGGTAGAATCACAGGTATCTATGGACTTAATGACATTACCACTAGATTACTGGTATAGCTTTGAAAGGATTCACAGAAGCCAGGTGATTCTCTCAAAGATTTTCTTAAGTATTTAAGAAAGATCATTAAAAAGGGTCATAGAGCGAAATAAAATAATAGTTCTATAAATTCACTAAAGCACACATTTATTACTTATCTAATTAAAGGGTTGTGAGACAACTCATTACAGAAGAAATAATGAGAACAGAGACAGGCAGCTAGGCACATAGATGAAGAAGGGGTGGCATGAGTGCCTAGTAAAAGAAAGTGTTATGTGATCATTTGGGCGGTTCAGTTACAAAATATCTGGGAATCAGTTGTCAGAAGTCAACATATAAAATCAAATGAGAATGAATTGTGGCAAATCATCTGCATGTGTGTGAGCCTAGACTCTTCTATTTCTGTAACTCTCTCTCTCTCTCTCTCTCTCTCTCTCTCTCTCTCTCTCTCTCTCTCTCTCTTCTTCATTCTTCATTATTAACGGTTTAATCCAGCTTTGAACAGAACTACTTCACCTCCAACCTTTTTCCCTTTATATTTTGAGTCAGGACTTTGCTAAGGTGTTAAGTTGTGCGAGCTGGGCCGGAACCCCCATCGCAGAGCCCTGATACTACAAGCACGTGCTATCATGATCACTCCATATCTCCATTTCCTAAGTAGGATGATGGTGTCTTCCCGAAGGGTTGTGCGGTATGAACTGACGTGGAATAGCTTCACTGAAATTATGTGCTACACATTACCATTGCCATTGTCGCTTTAACTAAGACTCATGTAGGTGGAAAGTGCAACTATTTTTAAGGAAATATGTATACCAGCATTGTTAAATGTTTTAAATTCTCCTTTAAATATATGAAAATTTCTTGAGTCACTTTTACACCACAAGAAAACTCAGGTAGGCAGTCACTGTCAGGTCTGCTGAGGCTGAGGGTTCAGTTTGAGCCTAGCCTAAGCAACTTAAAATAGAAAGACTTTAAAGAGAGAAACAGAGAAAGAGAGAGAAAGAGGAAGAAAGAGAGAGAGAAAGAGAAAATAAAAACAATAATACCTAAAAAAAAAGGATAAAAATGTAGCTCAGTGTGAAGAATCTAGGTTGGGTTTCCAACACTGAGAAAGTAAAGCTCAGTCCTGTATGCTCAAAACTAGGATGACATAAAGTTAAACGTTTGAGTAAGCACTTGAATTAGCTATGCAGAATTTCCAGTTCACTGCCTAATGTGATCTATACATCCAATGCACTTGCAATCCAACTACCGCCACCTTATTATTGTGAGTATCAACAATGATTGTAAAGTTTGCACACAAAGATTAGAGAATGAAATGTTGAAGAAAAAGAGTCAAGTTGGAGGAGTGATACTGCCTGCCTTCTGGACTTAACCAGAAATATACAGTAAGAATTGAAAGCAATGTATGAAAAAGTAACATACCCGAGTTTATAGCAACACAATTAGCAATCGCTAAACTGTGGAAGATGTCAAAATATCCATTGAGAGACCAATGGATATAAAAGTGTCCTATAGAGATACGTGATTCTTCAGTAAAGACAAATAAATTTGGAATGTTTATATATAAAGGGACCCAACGTAGGTCCATCATGCTTATTGAAGTTGGTTAAACACAGAAGGATAGATATCTTAGGGTTTTTCCAAAATGAGACACCCAGAATATGGGCAGTTTGTAGAACCAAATGATTGTGATAGTTGAGAGGGATGGGAAGGGACAGGGAGTGCCAAAAATGGAAAGAGGTAGGGATTGTAGTGTTGATGTTATGCATATGTGTACAAAATACTCAAGATCAATGTAATCATTGTGCATTTTATAAATAAAATAGGAAAAAATAGACATCCAGGTAGCATATAAACATTGAAATGTTTAAAATGTTATTTTATTAAGGAATTGAAAATGTAAAATTAGTTATCACTCTAGAATTATCAGCATTATTAAGTCCCAAAACAGCAAAAAAAAATAATAAAAATAAAAATAGAAATAAAGGTGGTGGTGAGCTCAAGGATGTCACCTATTTACAGGACATTCTGGTGATTTCATATAAAATTAATTATATTATCAGCAAATGATTCAGCTATGGTATTTTTAATTATTTGCTCAAATGAGCTAAAACTTATGACTTGCACATAAATGTTCATAACACCCCTAATCATAGTTGCCAAAACTCAAGGATAACAAAATGACCTTTCATAACCAACGTTTGGAGGGATTTCATTGTAATAAATGCATGTTGCAAAAAGAAAATAAACCTGAAATTAATACCTTAAGCTTCTATCTTAGGGGACTGTGCAAAGAAGGGTTGCTTAGTCCTAAAGTAAAAAAAGAAATGATAAAAATTACAACATGTAACTGAAGTTGAGAACAGCAATACAAAGGAAATAATAAAACAAACGACTCTTCATAAGACACAAGAGAGGAACTGCGCGTGGTGGTGTGCATCTGTAATCCCAGCACTCGGGAGGCTGAGGCAGGAGGATTGCAGTCAATCCAAGGCCAGCCTGGGCTTCATAATGATTTCATGACCAGCCTGGGCCATAGAGCAAGACCCAATCTCAAAACAAACAAACAAGCAACAAAAAAGAAAGAAAAGAAAAATATAAGACAATGAAATTGATGATATTCTATTGACGCTAGTCAGAAAAACACAGTAGATAGAAATCATTATATATATATATATATATATATATATATATATATATATATATATATATAGAGAGAGAGAGAGAGAGAGAGAGAGAGATAAAATAATCACTTCAGATCCAGTGACCTTAGAGTACCATGAGAAATAATCTATGCCATTAAGTTGATACTTTGAGTGAAAAGAATCAACACATTAAGAAATACAACAACCTAAATTTAAAAAATATCTTAAAAAGATAAAGTGGATAGGTTTATATTTATGAAAGAAAATTAAGTAATACTCAGAACCTTTTAAAATAGAAAGCATTATTCTTTTGCTGTTTTCACTGATCTATAAAACATCTGAAGGTGATATCCCAAACTCTTTATAATCTTGTCCTACAAATAGAAGCAAAAACTCACTTCCTTTTTCATTCCATAGACCATTGTTAATTTATACTAAATTATTACACTATAACAATATTCCCAGAGAGGGAAATTATAAGCTAATATCTTGCAGTGAATTCAACTAAGAATTACTTCTAGAAAATATTAATAAATTGAACCTGATGGTGTAAAACTTCTACCACAAATAAAATAAAATTTATTTTATGTATTTAAGGCAGGTCCAAAATTAATCATTTAAAAGTATCATAATGATGATAATAAATATAACCACATGGTCATACCAATTAGTGCATTTTATAAGAACCTACACTTATATCATAATTTAAAAAATAAACTAACAAACTAGCACTGGAGTTTGGCTTTCTACCTTGTACACAGAATATCTACAAAAAAATTCAAAGCTCGTATCATACTAAATCGGCAGAAATTGGATGTGTTCTTCTTAATACCAAGAAAAGGCTTCTCTTGTCACTCCTATTCACTGTCAACGCGGAGGCCATGGGTAGTGGGATGGGACAGGGTGTGCAGAAATATAAATATACAAAGTGAAAAATAAATCATAAATCTGTGTGTATAGATAAAGTGATGCTGCCCATATTTACACGTGATGTGATGTTCTATGTGGAAAATATTTAAAAATAAAGAACTCAATAAAACTGGCACTTGTAGCTAGTAGAGCAAGACATTGAGAAAAATAATAAGTAGTATGATTTATTTTATCCTACATCGGTAATAAACCATTGCAAATGGAAATTAAACTTTATTTATAATAACATCACAAGTAAAATAAGTATTAATCTAGTAAGATAGGTAAAGAGTCTGTATGTGTGTAACTGTTAAATGCTTGTGAAAGAAATCAAAGTTCTGTGCACAACGAGATACATCTTTGTTCATATTTCATCAGATATGACACTGTGTCTAGATTTTCTGCGTTGTATCTACAGATTCAGGATAATGCCAATAATAGCTGTTATAGAGAGGTGTGTTTCTAAATTTTATACAGAATGACAGGAATACTAGGTTAGCCATCACAATTTTTGTTCTTTTTTAACATTTTAAAAAATATTTACATGTGGTCATTTGGACTTGTTCTGAGAAATGTTTATTTCAGATTCCCATTTTTTGATTGGGTCCTTTTGTTTTGAGGGTCTATTTTTTTCAGTTGTTTTTATATTTTTGTAAAGAGTCCTCTATTTGAGGAGTAGCTGGCAAATATATTTTCACATTTTGTATGGCCTATTTCATCTGTTGATTGTTTTCTTTGCTGTGTAGAAGCTTTTTAATTTCATATAATCCCAAGTGTTGATTCTTGGTGCTATCTCTTGGGCTTTGAATGTTTTGTTGAGAAAGTCCTTACCTATTCCTAAGTCTCCAAGGGTTTTTCCTACTTTTATTTTCCAACTAATTCAATATTTCTATTTTAATGATGATGTCTTTGATCCATTTTGATTTGATTTTGGTGCATGGCGAGTGCTGTGGGTCTAATTTCATTCCTCTTTATGTGGTTAGCTAGTTTTCCCATAACTGTTTGTTTAAGGGACAATCTTTACTCCGGTGTATATTTTTGGTCCCTTGTCAGAGATCAGAAGGCACTTAGAGATGTTTGGCATCCTCAACTCTATTCCTCTGATCCACCTGTCAGTTTTTGTACCAATATCATGTCGTTTTAATCACTGTTGCGGTATAATATAATTTAATATCTGGTATTGTGATGCCTCCGGCTTTTGTTTTGTTGTTTATGATTATTCTGGCTATTTTTTACCTTTTGTGGTTCCACATACATTTTCGGGTCATTTTTTCTTTTAAGTCCTATAAAAATGCTGTTTGTATCTTGATTGGAATTGCATTGAATTTGTATATAAGTTTAGATATATGGTCATTTTGACAATGTCAGTTCTTCCTATTCAGGAACAGAGAATTTCTTTCCATTTTCTAAAATTCCCTTTGATTTCTTTTTTCAGAATATGATAGATCTCAGTGTAGAGGTCCTTTAGTTGCTTTGTTGATTGATTCCTAGGTATTTAATTTTCTTTAAGTCTACTGTGAATGGAATATTGTACTGTTTCTTTCTTTGTGTTTTGATTGTTGCTGTAGAGGAATGCTACTGATTTTTGTATATTGTTTTTGTACTTGAGCCAGCTGAATAATAAAGAAGAATAAAATTGGAGGTAGCATGTTTCAATTTTAATGCTACAGTAATCAAGTGTATAGTGTAGTATTGTTAAAATATAGACACATAGATTAATAAAGTAGAATAGAAAATCTCAGTAATAAAGTAAACTGAACTTTGAAAAAAAGAACAGAGTGTTTTTGCAGCAAATTTATTGGTAAATTGGACATCCCTATGCAAAATAAATGGTCTAGACACAGGTCTTACCCAATTCACTAGAATTTACTTGAAATAGTCAGACATCTAAATCAAGAATTTAAAAAAGCCACAAAGCTTCCAGTAGGAGTTTTGTGAAACCTTGTCATGGATGATTAGTAGTAGGTGCAACATTACAATTTCACTCAATACAAGAAAAAAGGTAGTACAAGTTGGAAATTAAAATTGAATGCTTTTGTTCTGCAAAACTTACACTGAAGAGAATAAAAACAACAGTTTGCAAATATTTGCAAACTGTTGTTTTGACTAAAAAGCCATGTGCAGGATATCAAAAACCCTTAAAATCCAGAAAAAATAGATATATGAATACATAAAGATGAACAAAATTTACATACAGATGCCACATCAAAGGATGTAAGGGTGAAAAATATCTTTTTAGAAAATTGCCTACTGTCTTCTTTTCATTATAAAATCATGTTTTAAAATAACAATAGGATACAACTTTATACCTCTTAAAATGTCCTAGATGTGTAAAACTGACAGTGCTGATTACTACAGAGCAGGAAAAGCAATGGGGATTCTCATTCTTGAGAACACATAATAATACAGCCACTGGAGAAGGGTGGAAAGGCTCGAGGGCCGGAGATACTGGAGATGCGGTATTATGTGTAGTATGAGGAAATGAGAAAGCCCTTAGAGAAGATCTTTTAGTGGTCAGAGGAGTCAACTATAGGAGTCGACTGAAAAAGCTCGCAACACTTTAAACCATTTTAACCAATAAAGTAAGGTGATTTTGTGTGTTAACCCACAGTATACGTATGCATGAGTTGATACTCGTAAAGAGTAATTAAGAAAAAAGTAGAATAGTCATTTTTAGGTAGGATAATTCAAAATAATTTACATTGGTACTCTTCTTTTCTGGGGCTAGAGGATTAAGTCCCTAAATGTCGAGTGTGGGTTGCACCTGCCTTCTTTCAAAGATTATAGAAAAGTGGGGAGGAAGAAAAGTTGCAATAAATAAACTTAACAGATGTTCTCTAAGCCACATGATCAAGGTTAATATCAATAACTATGCACACTTGATTAGATTTGACGAAAATGGCTTTTTATGCCTTTATGGTCCCCTGCTAACCAACTACAATATTTCTCTAATAATAAGGAAAACTATCAGAATAACTGCAATTGAGAGATATTCTACAAAATACCTGACACAGTACCCTCAAAATTTCCAGTATCATCAAAAATAAGGGAAGCCCATAAATTCTTGGTCCCAAGCCAGTCTGTAGAAGACAATGTAATGAGAACGTACAATGCAGCCTTCTGGATTGGCTCCCAGGGTGGAAAACTCATCTTAAAAATGATATGGACTTAAATGGACTTAAAAATTGGGGTGTGAATTGTTACAGATGAACCACAATAATATAACATTGAAATGTTCATGGTAACTACTATTATTATAGATGTAGCAAATTTATCTACAGTTTTTTTAACATAAAAAGATTTTAAAATAAAAAAGACAGCCAAAATCACCTTCTACAATATATTTTTCATATATGAGACGAAAAAAGCTATTATGCATATTTGATATAGTAACTGATGGTTTTACTTAGCGAAACCCATTATTCATAATTCAATAATTGAGAGCTCAACATTAATATGTTTTTGATTAATATGAGATAACTTTTTCTAGGGACTGCAATTTGTTTTTTTAATCTCACATAAATAATTCATCTTTATGAAAATATAATATTAAACTGACAATTCAATGTGTATGATGGGTGCCTATCTGAAATTACTCTTGAACTTTAAATTATGGATTTCACACCTGATGTGTTCCAGTTTGTGCTGATAACAAATGAAAAACACTTCTACATCACGGGCAGCTAAGTGATCTCTATTAACTCGATGGTAAATATCCCTTCACGCTGTGTTTGCACAAAGCACAGCATACATTGCAGATCAGGTGCATGAGAAGTACATTTAATTGGCTATTAGTGAGACTGACATGCAAATGAAAAGCACATCATGAATTTAGAAGATAATTTGAAGGCTATCTCCGTCTTTTTTGTATTGAATGTGTAGGAATTAATTTTTTTTTTACTTATGTGCTGCTCAGGACTTTCATGTTTAAATTTAACACAACAGTAACATGAACAAATTATTAACAGTTACTCAAGTCAGATGTGAAAGTTGGTCTTAATTGAGCTACTTCATTGCGGTCACTAACTTTAAACCTCTGAACAGCTAATCATTAGCAACTTTAGAGTAATTAGGCAATTCATCGTTCAAATATCCACATGTATGAATTAATTATTAAGGAATCAATATCACAAATGTAGGAGCTCATTAGGAAGGCGAAGTAAGATTTATTTCTTTATGATAAGCATACCAAGGCATGACAAAATAAGTCAAAGTTTTAAGTACATGGTAGAATTTTTCAAAAATCAATTTTTTATGTACTAGGAAGTCTCACATTGCAGAATGAGTCATTATTCCAAGGTTTTGGAAGTTGCCCTTCTACAACTATTACCTGGCTGAGGACTTGATCATCAAATGCATTTTAAGGTCTAGGATTTATTAGTCCTCTCAATTTTGCCAGGAATTAGAAAATTTCAAGGTTTTTTGACATTTGATCATCAAAGACCTTCAGAGAAGAGAAGGAAGAAATAAAGCAGATGTCTTTTGTGAGAAAAGTTGTTGGGGAAGTAGGCCAGAGTAGGATTCCATCAGCTTTCCTTGAATTACAAATTTTACTACTTTGCCTAGACAATATTTGTGATTATATTCGATTTCTCTTATCCTTACAATCCTAATGGAGAATAAAAAATTAAAATGAGTTAATAAAGCCTATTAGTCGATTCAGTAGTATCTGAATAGTATTTGACAGGCCACTGCCAGGGTTTTCAAAATTTGTGAAATTGTAAGAGCCACTCAGAATCTGACTAGAAATTAGATTACTGGATAAGTTGCAAATCTCCTTACCAAAGAACCATGGAAAAGGTTCGGAGAATTCCAAAAAGTCTCATTGACAAAAAAAAAAAAAAAGTTAAAAAAGCCTCTTGATAAGGGTGCAAGATGGTAAGATAGTATCACCTAGATTTGTATATCAAATACTAGGTCAAGTACTGGACTTAAAAAGTTGCTGTGAATCTGGTGGAATTAAAATTATTTTCAAATATTTAAATATTGATTTATACTTTGCCCACAGTATGCACCATTACTTCAAATACTTCACTGTTCTAGACAATGTGATTTCAGCTTTGGACAGCTGATCTCTATTCTCATGGCAAGCTAATGTGTTACATATTCCTTAAATTGCCAGTGATTTACAAGATTATGGATAATTTTTATAATGTTTTTGAGACAAATTCTCACTGTGTAGTCCGGGTTAGGCATGAACTCAGGAAAATCTTCCTGCCTTAGCCTTTTCTTATCCTTCAGTATACAATACAGAATCTCTTGGTCTGTCTGTCTCTTTCTATCTCTCTCTCTCTCTCTCCCTCTCTCTTTCTGTATCCATCCCTTCTCTTTTCCTCTCTCTTTCCTTCTATCTCTCTCTCTCCCTCCCCAGGTACTCTCCTTGGGCTTAAGTAAGACCAACCACAGATTTGCGATAATCATTGTGTACTGAAGTCTGTCTTACATCAATACATTTATCCACTTCAGGTATCAGGTATATAGTTATTTGTTGAAAAATACATGCAGTTTTGTAGTAAATCCATGATCAATCTATATAACATTTTCTTTATCCAAAAATATTTCTTAATACATTTTCCATCTGTACATTGAAATAATAAATTAGAACTTTTAGATAACCTTTTTGTAAAATAAATTCATCTCATTGAGAGACCTCTTCTCCCTTTCTTTCAGATTTCAACAATAAATTTATTTATTGAAATATTAGAAGTCAGTTCTGAGTGCCTTATTGTCTCATTTATTTGTCTCTAGAGTAGAACAGAAGGTCATCAACACAACTTATATCATGGCCAAGCACTTACCTTGAAAAATTACCTGGTGCTTCAGAAAAAAAAAAAAAGTCATTTTTGCCACCACAGTCAAGTGCATTCTCCTCTCATAGAGAAATGTATGTGAATGTGACACATTGTCCTATTTGCTGGAATGGCCTGAAAAATGTTTACCTCACTCTGTGAAAACAAAACAAACAAAAAGAAAGAAAGGGGAGAAAAGCAAAGAAGAAAAAACCTTGATTTGGAGTGCCTCTCAGCTTCTTTGGGAGAAGTGCTCTAACTGATGGGAGTCAAGCTACGGAGGCAAATGGTTTAACACAGATTTTGTGAAAAGGTAACAAGTGTTCATAAGCTTGAAAAAGAAAACTCAACCACAACATCATTATCCATGCTCGAAATAGAATTATCTTTTATGATATAGTACGTTTAGGAGAAAAACAAAAATAGTAGTGAGTATTGGCATTTCTAGCGACCATAGAGTCTGATCTGTGGGCAGAAGAACTGAGATTCTTGTAATAATTTATTATCTTTTTTCTTCTTTCAAGCACACACCATTAACAGTACAAACCATACAGAACTCCACTGCTCCATCAGGAAAAATCTACAAGCCAATTGTCCAGGAAAACAACTTGTCCCTCCAGGCAAGAACATCTCCAATCAGAACAATGTATTACTAACCAGGGCATCAAGGTTGCTGCATAAGTGACAGCTGATGCAACATAACTCACTTCAAGTAGTTCTTACCTTATGGTATTAGGAATTATAACTTATTTGTCGAAATTGCTGCTTAAACATAATCACTTCCTCCACTCACAAGATTTGTGTTAAGTAACTTGAGTCTGGAAGTCAAATCCTCACATCTTTGTTCAACCTGTCAAAGCAGTGCTAAGATTTCGTGACAATCGTATCAAATTACAATGCAACTTTTAGTAACTTTAGCTTTGCTTGATCAAAAGAAATTGAGTTGGTTATAAGTGGATCATGAGTATAATCCCAACACTTGGAAGGCTGAGGCAGGAAGATACCTGTGATTTTTCTGGCCAATTATGGCTTATTAGTGAGGTCAAGGTCATCCTTTACCACATAGTCGCAAATGAAAAAACATTTTTGAACTACTTTTGGAGTCGACTCTTCACAATTAAGTTTTTTAGGTACAAATATTACATACACAATTGTATAGCTATTGTGTCATCCATCCTTAGGGTCCTATGAAAAAAAAAATTAGCAGCAGATTTGTCCATTGTTGTTTTGATTTTCTTCCACTTAATACTCTTTTGGGGAAATAGAATGCTATCATCTACTTGAATTTTGGGAAGGTGAAGACAAGCATAGTCCCTTCCTTGGTTATTTCTGGCTGTGCACTTGCTGACTTACGCCTTCTTGAGTTACCCATGCAAGCAATCACAGCGTTTCCCCAAGGCTATACTTTCATTAAATTAAAGTTGACCAACTGTAAGTCTCTTCCTAATGTAGTTCCTTGGATACCAAACTTCTCACTTAGGATCTATCTCTTACAGCCATGAAGCGAATTGTAAGATTCCCTTAAAGGATGCCATACATAGTGTCAATCTGACCAAGAGTTATTGCATAGAACTAACAAGCTCTTGCTTTGTTGACATATCTAGGTCAGCTCAGTGGCTTCTATCTCGTCTCTGGCTCATTGTGAGTAACTTATAACTCTTTTCAAATTCTACAATCTATCATAGCAAGGGTGTTAGCAAGGGTGTGTTGCAAACCTGCCATTTCCACAGAAGGCAATGAGAAATTTGCCTGGGTAACTCAGCAGAAGCAGTCACTTAATTAATTCATGTCTTTTAAAGACACTCATAAAAAAGGGCTTCCAGAGTGCCTCAGAAAGTAGCAAGAATTATGAAATAAGTGGCCAAAGTGAGATTTTTGTGAGCAAAATCAACAGGAATGTGTCTCACTGCAATTTTATTTCAAAATTGAACATTTGTTCTATATTTGACCACCTTTTTTATGTGTTTGCATACATATACATGCATATGTATGTATACTGAAGATATATATGCACATATATGATTCATATGCATATATATATATATATATATATATATATATATATATATATATATTTGTATTCGCATATATGTGGAGAAAAAAAAGAGAACAAAAGTGACTCAGTGACCCTATATATCTATGTATCCTTATAAATACAGTGTGTTTATTTCTGTGTGTTAAACTGATACATCAGGAAAAGAAATTTAGCTTCCTTGCTCAAATAAAATTGAGCCTGTAGTTGGAAGATAACCATTACGGACACAATCATAGTTAAATACTATAAAAAGCTACAAAGAAAAGCTAAGAAAGAAAGCAAAACTTATTTTTCTCATACAGGTTAATTATGTTATGTGTGACTATTGAAATTAAGCTCCCAGCAGAGGAGATGTTTTAAACAAACTTCATGGAGTTGGAAGGTTAGAGATTGTCATAAAGATGAGAAATACACATTTTCTCACTTACAAACTTAACAGTTGGCCACAGTCCTGTGTGTTGGTGTTTTCTTCTAGGGTGTGCTTGGCGCCATCTTCCTCTGGCATTAAATCCTAATGATGATACTTTTTGGAAGAGTAGCGCAGCGATGCTCAAGTCCTTCGTAGTCCTGGTTAACCAGGACATCAGCTGACTGCATCATTTGTTTCTATACACTAGTGATTGATTATTTCTTACTTGCAACGTAGGATTTTTACATTTCTATTATTTGAGTTACTTCAAGTAAACCTTAATTTCTCAAATTTTCTCATGTAGAAACATCCTCATTTTTCTCCTTGACAAATATTTCTGTTGTTTATTTTCCCATCAACATTTTCAACCTAGTCAAATGAAATAAGCATTTCATACATTGAGGACAAGAATTCTTAAAAACAGGCTTGGGAAACAATTAATGGAACATAAGGACAGTGCGGACGCTCCTACTTTGCACATGCAGTTTCTGCTTCAGTTCCTGGGGATGCTCGAGGGAATAATTTCAATAACACACACCAGCAAAATATCATTCTAACATTATTTAATTCACCCCTGAAGGTGCTATAAGCTAATATTGTTGATTTTGTGCACATCTAATTATTTTTCCCCTGGTAAAAGTAATGTTTACTCATGGTTGAATGAAGGTGGGATGAATGAAAACTAATGGTGACTCAATTTCTTAGGGACTGTTAAACTCATTTAGTCCTCACAATATTTTGTTATGATTAAAAATATGGAAAGTGATAGAGATAAAATTATTGGGTTCTTTTTGATACTTGGTATCGTGTGACTAACTGTATCCCAAGTAAGTTATAACTATAACTTGGCAAAAATCCCAATGATTCTATTTAATACAACTTTGCGTTTTGTTGATAATTTATATTTATCTTGATTCAATGTGTATTATGAGGGGGCACCCCAATGTTGTCATACATTGACTTTATTCAGATACTCAGACTGACCCAGTCTCCATAAGGAACACTGCTCGACACTATACCGTGTCAAGGGTTAGAAGATGGCAAGTCCCCATTTAGAACTTAAAGGCCTCTCCAGCTGCAACAAGCACAGCCCCACACTTCCAAGAGCCATCTTTAATTTCTTACATTCCAGAAAAGGGATACTTAGCATTCTCATTGCAAAACAGGAAGAGAATGAACAATGCATTTTAACAGACTTTTTCATGAGAGCTGTGCCCGGTTTTGTCTGCAAACATAAAAGTGGGCTTAAAAATGCAGAAGGTATTTTCGCTTCAGCAGGTGTGGACTCTACACTCCCAGTGAATTTTTTATCAATACACTGCCTATATTCAAAAGAATGTTATGTAATCAACAGTAATGTACAGAATAATTTATTTTATTTTTTATTTTAACTTATGTATCACTTTCCTTTTTCTTTCTCAAACCCTCACACTCTCTTTCCCTTTCCCTTTTCATAATATTCTTCTCCTTACTTCTACAGTATCTTTTATATTTTTTCTGGTGTAGTTTTCTCATATTAGAGACACCATTTGATATTTAGCTTTCTGAGTCTGATTCATTTCACTGAGCATAATGTTCTCAAGGTGCATCATTTACCTACAAATGACCCAAATTGGTTAGTCTTAATAGCGGAGCAAAACTAGCAAGTATCTTTTTTATCCAGTCATCTGTATTCAGACATATAGGCTTCTTCTGAGATTTGGCTGTTATAAGTTGTGCTGCTATAAACATGGATACACATGTAACACTAAATTATGATGACTTTACTTCTTTTGGGAAGTTACCCAGAAGAGGATAGCTGGGTCAAATGGGAAATCCTCGTTTTTCTGAGGAATGTCCATACTGCTTTCCATAGTGGTGGTACCAGTTTGCAGTCCCGCCAGCGATGTAGGAGGGCTCGTTTTCTCCCACAGCCTCTCCAGCATTTCTCCTTTTTTGAGTTCTTAATATCAGACATTCTTACTGGCGTTAGATGGAACTCCAGTATTGTTTTATTTTGCATTTCTTTGATGGGTAAAGATGATGAACTTTTTAAAATTTATTTATTAGCCACTTCTTCTGAGAAGTGTTTATTCATTTTAGATTTCCATTTTTGATAGGGTCCTTTATTTTGGAGGGCCTAGTTTTTTCACTTCTTTGTATATTCTTGATAATAGCCCTCTAGATGAGGAGTAGCTGGCAGGTTTTTTTTTTTTTTTTCCATTTCATGTGTTCTATATACTGTGTTGATTGTTTCCTTTGCTGTGCAGAAGCTATCTTAATTTCATATCGTCCCACTTGTCAATTCTTGCTGGTATTATCACTTGTGCTTTGTGCGTTTTATTGAAAAAGTCCTTGCCAATGTCAATGTTTTCAAGGGTTTTGTCTACTTTATCTTCCAACAAGTTCAGTGTTTTCATTGTAATGTCAAAGTCTTTGACTCATTTTAATTTAGTTTTTGTGCATGGTGAGAGTTGTGGGTCAAGTTTAATTCTTCTGCATGTGGTTAACCAGTTTTTCCAGCACCATTTGTTAAAGACGCCATCTTTACTCCAGTACATATTTTTGGTGTCTTTGTCAAAGATCAATTGGCTGAAGGTAATTGAGGATATTTGGGCATTCTCAGTTCTATTCCACTGATCCACCTGTCTGTTTTTGTGGCAATAACTTGTTGATTTTAATCACTGTTGCCTTGTGACATAATTTGGTATCTGGTATTTGGATGCCTCCTTTTGTTTTGTTGCTTAGGATTGTTTTAGCCATTCTTGGCCTATTGTCATTCCTTATAAATTTCCCAGTCAGTTTTTCTAACTGTGTGAAAAATGCTGCAGGTACCCTGATTGGGATTGCATTGAATTAATATTTTATTTTAGGCAGTGTGGTCTTTTTGACAATGCTGGTGCTGCACATCTAGGAACAGGGAATGTCTTTTCATTTTTAAAAACCATCTTCAATTTCTTTTTTATACTACTGTAGTTCTCAGTATAGAGGTCTTTCAATGGTTTGTTAGGTTGATTGCTAAATATTAAATTTTCTTTGAGTCAGTTGTAAAAAGAATTGTTTCTCTAATTTTTTCTCTGTGATTTCATTGTTTTCCCCCATTTTATTGATGTGTATTAGTGCAAGATTTAAGGTTTATAATGAAGTTGAGCATTTTGTGCACATACACATCTTGTCAAGGTGACAAGGACATTCCCACTCTCCTTTTGTCCCTCCCCCTACTCTACCCTCCCTCCTTCCCTCTCCCTACTCTCCTGTTTCACTTTGTTTTTCCTTTTAAGTTCCATAAGAGCTGTGATCTGGGTCTGTTATATCAGAGAGACCATTCAATGTGATGTTTCACCATCTGCTTCTGACTCACTTCACTAAGCATGATGCAAATGGATTTCACTGTTTTTGTGGAAGAATTTTACTAATTTTTGTGTATTGATTTTATAACCTGCAACTCGGCTGAATTTGCTTTTTAGACCTAAGAGTCTCTGGGTAGAGTTTTGTGGTCCTCTATAATAAAGGATCGTGTCATCTGCAAATAAGGATGATTTGACTTCTTCCTTTCCTATGCAATGCCCTTTAGCGCAGCCTTTTGCCTGATTGCTCTGGCTAAGGCTTTAAGCACTGTGTTAAATAGGTGTGGTGAGTTTGGAGATCCTTGTCTTGCTCCTTCTTCGAAGGGAAATGCTTTCAGTTTTTCCCATTCTGACGATATTAGCTGTGAGACTGTCATAAATTGCTTTTATCAGCTTGAGCACGGGTTCTTCTATATCTACTTTTATCAAAGTTTGGATCTGAAGAGGTGTTGTATTTCATCAAAGGTTTTTTTTTTCCTGCATCTGTAGAAAAGATCATTGTTTTTTGTTCTTGCTTTTCTTGATGAAATGTATTACATTAATTCTTTTGTATATGCTGAGCCAGCTTTGCATCCCTGAGATGAAGCCAATGTGGTTGTTGTGTCTGATCTTTTTAATAATCTGTTGAATTCCATTTTGGAAATATCTTATTGAGTTTTTTTTTTTTTTTGAATCCATACTCATTAAGGAAATTGGCTTTTACTTTTCAGTTTTTGTGGGTTCCTTGTCTGGTTTGGGAATCAAGGTAATACTTTCTTCCAAGAAATATTTGTACAGTTTTTCCTCTGTTTCAATTTCATGGAAGAGTTTAAGGAGCATTGACATTACCTCTTCTGTAAATTTCTGATATAATTCTGCAGTGAATCCATCAGGTCCCAGGGGTTTCTTTGTTGTTATATTCTTTATTACAGCCTCAATTCCATCCCTGGTTTCAGCTGTACTCAGAGTTTCTATATCTTCTTGGCTCAGTTTTGGTATATCAGATGGGTCTAGGTGTTTAAAATATTTTCTCAGTTCGTGAATTTGTTAGAATATAGTTTTTCAAAAAGGTTTTTTAGTAATATTTTATATCTCAACAGTGTTGTGCTTTTAACCCTTTCATTTCAAATTGCATTGATGAGGATTTTTTTTTTTTACTTCTTTTAATGAGTTTGGAGAGATGTTTATCAATCTTATTTATTTTTCTGAAGAAACAATTCTTTGATTCATTGATCTTTTTTATTTTTTAGCTTCAACTTCATTGATTTCTGCTTTAATTCTTATAATCTTCTGCATTCTGATATTTTGGGATTTGACTTGTTCTTTTTTCTCAAAGACTTTTAGCTGCATTTTTACATTAGCGATTTCAGATTGCTGTATTATTTTTACACAAACACTCATAACTACAAATTCCCCTCTTAGCACTGCTTTCACTGTGTCCCACAGACTCAGGTACTGTGCATTTCCACTGTCATTTGAATTCAGGAAGTTATTCATTTCTTTTGCTTCTTCTGTTCAGTTCTTCCGAACATTCCTTGTTCAGTTATGTATCATTTAATCTCTATACATTTGAATACTTTCTGAAATTACTTTTGTTATTGATTCCTAGTTTTATTTCACTATGATCAGAAAGTGTGCAGGGAATAATTCCAATTGCTTTGTATTTATTTAAGCATATTTTATGCCCAAGAATATGGTTTATTTTGGAATAATCCTGTATGCTGCTGAGAAAAAGGTGTATTCTGTTAATAATGGAAAAAAAAACTGTAGATACATTTTAAATTCATTTGCTCCATTGTATGATTTAGCTCCGATGTTTCTATGTTGATTTTCCGTCTGGTTGATCTGTCTACTTGTGAGAGCTGACTATTGAAGTCCCCTAGCATGATCATACTGGGGATATTTGTTCCTTATTTTTCAGTGGTTTCTATTGTATGTAAGTGGATGCACATATTCTGGGTGCATCCGTTTATAATTGTAAGCCCTTTCTGTTGGATGATTCCTTTTACCAGTATATATAGACCATCTTTCTCTTTTCTGATTTGGTTTCAAATCTGCAGTGACTCCGAATAGTATAGCTCCTTCTGCTCATTTCTGGACTTCATGAGCATGTAGTGTTAGTTTCCAGCCTTTTACCTTCATGTGTTTCTTTGTGGATGAAGTTTGTCTCTTGCAGACAACAATTGGTTAGGTTTTGTGTTTTAATCCACTGTGTTAGTCTGAGTCTTTGGATCGGTGTGTTAACACCATTAGCATTAAGAGTAATTATTGTAAGATTTTTACTCAATCCTGTCATAGACTTGTTCTTCTACTGTTATTTCTTTGCTTTTTCTCTTTATTACATGTTCTCTTTAAATGTCTCCTTGCTTCTGAGTTCCTTGTTGTTGCTAGTGTCTCTGTATCATTATAAGATTTCTCCAAGTAGTTTCTGCGGTGCTGGGTTTGTGGTTGCTAATTTCTTTGGAGATTATTGGTGATGAAAAAAAATTACTTTCTTTCAATTTTCATGTATAGTTTTTTTTGGGTACAACAACCTGGGTTTACACTTCCTATCTTTTCCCCCCATTTAATTCATAGGTATAAGTGCAATACATAAAGTTTACATTGATCTTGAGTATTCTGTGTACTTACATATCGTGGCAAAGTTACAAATCCTTCCCTTCTCTCTTTTTGTCCCTCCCTATCCTATCCCACTTCTCCAGTTCCCGTTATTCCCCACATTAAGTTCTGTGAAACAACTGTGATCTAGGTTTCTCATATCACAGAGACCATTCAGTATTGCACCTTCTGCTTCTGACTCACTTCACTAAGCATGATGCTCTCAAGTTGCCTTCACTTACTTATAAAGGCCTCCAACCTATCTGTCTTTACAGATAAGAATTCCATTGCGTATAAATACAACAATTTACACTTCCTGTCTTTTAAAATTTCAAAGATTTTTCTTGAGCGACTCCTCATTTTTAAAGTTTGCAATGAGAAATCTGCAGTAATTTGAATGGTTTTCCATTCGCAAATTAATACCTACTATTCCCTTGCTTCTTCTAATATTGTTTTGTTATACTGAATTTCTGAGACTTGGATTATGATATGCTGTGGAGAGTTTCTTTGCTGGTTCATTGTCATTTGGGTGTTCTATTTGCTTTTTGTACCTGACTATTAATATTAATATCATTTTCTGGATTTGGAAAATTTTCATATGATTTGAGTGAATAAATTCTTCATTCTTTCAGTGCTGTCTTCTGCTCTTCTCTCTCCTACTACCACGATTCTTTTTTCTCTTTTTCTTTCTTTTTCTTTTTCTTGAAACAGGGTCTCACTCTGTAGCCAAAGCTGGTATTGACCTATCTCATAATTCTGAGTTCAGTTCACTTTGAATCATCCATCACCTGTTGTATTCAGCTATTTTGTTAATTTCTAATTTTTGAATCCTGCCTGATTATAGCTTTTGCTTCCTCGACCTTGTGTTCAAGGTCTGAGATCCCATTCTCACAATGTTCGAGTCAACTTCCCCTATTTTTAAATGAATTTTTCATATCCTAAATTTTATCTAGATTTCTTTTCCAAATTTTCACATTTCTATCAAGTTGTTGCTTCATATCTTACATATCTTACATTTCCTTGTTTACCTCAGCCAACTTGTCCCTCTTCTAGCTACATTGAATAGACTGTTTTTTTTGTGGCTTCTATATGCTCAGGAAGCTTTGTCTCCATTAGGTCCACTATTTGATTAGTAAGTTCCCCTTTAAGCCTGCTGATCATTGATTGTGTCTTTTTAAGAATATCTTTTTTGAACTTGTTTATTTGCTCTTTGAATTCCTTCCCTAAGAGTTCCACTATGTAAGGGCATGTGACAATAGTTTCTGGGGATTCAGGAGTTTTTGTGTTTGTCCTGTTGCCTTGTCTTCTAATGTTTCTTTTGTTGAGGGACTTCACTATAAAGGCCTAACCTAGAGGTTTCTTTGAATGGATATAAGGGTGTGCAGAGGGGGGGAGTCAAAATTCCTCCGATTTCCATCTCAAAGTAAGTAGCCAGGAAATACTCAACAGTCTGTGAGCCTCTTGGGTGTCTTGTACACTCCCAGGCCTCCTCTGCAAAACTTTCCCACCTGTCCTGGCTCCCACACTCACAGGATGGGGCTCTCATCATTGGAGGTGTTCTCACTATAACCTGAGCTGTTCAGCAGATGGTCAATCTTTCTCTCTTCTCCTCAACTGTCTCTTGTGCCATTTTCTTCCTGGGCATTCTTCTAGAGTGTCTTCTAAAACCCTGGTGTGCCCATTTGAGACTTCTTGACTCTTTATATATATGTATATAATGTCTCCTGCTAAGTCACTGCCAGTTATGACTACCAAGTACTGCTTTTCTGAAACCAATCTAGGTTCCAGGAAGTCTTTTCTAGGGGAAGCTTACAGTGCATTTGCAGTTTGCACTTCCTATCAGCTCACTTCTGGAGGCTGTGACTACCAGTTGCTGTCAACTTGCACTGCTCTCGGATTGTGCTTACCGTAGTCTGATGTTCTCAGCTCTGGGCTTTCCTCTGCCTGCAAACGATAGTGGCTCACAGTTGTTTGTGGTCAGCCTGGGTGGCATTCTGGGTTGCTGTTTGTCTTCCTGCTTCTGATGTTTCTTCAGGATTTTTGAGCTTCCCTGACCTCCCTTCAGTTGTTACAGTGCTTCTCTTTCTTCTAGCTACACTGAATAGGCTGCTTTTTACTATAATCTCCACTCTTTAAGTGGGTCTATGAGAAGAAATTTTCAAGCTTTGTTACTAGCCAGCCATCTTGCTTGAAAACAATTTTTTAAAAATTTATTTATATATTTATTTTTTAGAAATCAACAAATGAGGTTGGACATTTATAAACCAAAACACCAAAAGGGCGTGGAAGAATCAATCAAGTGGCCAATATGGCTTGATGTACAAGAATCTATGATGGCAGAATTAGTGCTGTGGAAGAGCCACAAACCTTGTCACTGGTCTTGCGCACACTTGAGATTTTGCACAAAAGAATACATTGAATGCATAAATGGTCACTAGAGTAGGCTAAGAATCAGAGATGGATCTTCCTTCACCTCCACATACCACAGGTACAATATCAAACTACAGTGCAAAGATATATTATACTGCTCTAGGTAGGGTTGGCTGTCAAGAGTGCTCCTGCTCTGTCTCGTAAATATCCATTTAATAGTCTTTATACCAAGTAATTGGTGTTGAATGATGTTTCATGTGGTGACTTTCATTTAACTCATTCATTTAATAGTTTAGGAGCTGGACAGTAGAAGGAAAGAATGAAAGGTGTGCATTCTTAGTCTCTGGTGTGGAGAAGCATGCTGTGAGGGGTCAAAGAGAAATGCAAAATAATCATGGTGCCATATGGTTAGCATTTTAACAATGGCTCAAACTTTTACCAAGGGGACAAAAACCAATTAACTCTCCTTGAAGAAGTTGAAGGACTTTTCCTTGAAACCGATTATATTGTTGGCTTGGAAACTTTACTAGTGCAAAGGTAGAGGTCTTTAACACAAGGCAGTTGCTAGAGACTGTAGAGTAGTGAGCAGAAGGCATTGAGGAATTAACAGTGGTTGTATTGTTGCTACTGTTAGTATTGCAGTTATGCCATTAAAGATTCTACAAGATCACATTTGTTTTATAAGAAATTGATTCTCTTGAGAAAACAATTATTTTAGAATTTACCTTTTTTATTTAATTATACCAGTGACTTGCAACTATTTCCAGCATTATCACCCCATGGGTCTTTGTAAACTCTCTGTTTCAAAGCTATAAGTCATCCAATGCTGCTCTGTCCACAGGTCTACAGTTTCTTCCTTGATCAGTTGTTTAATACATTTTAAAGGCAGTCTCTTTTTTCTCTTTGCTCATCTATATTCTCTTCAGTTTCAGCATTTACTTCCTCAGTTCATTTAATTTCTCCTTCCTTTTCTTCCATCTGCTTGACTGACAGCTTTGGGAGCTCATGATTCTTATTCTTTCTTTCTCTCTCTCTCTTTTTAATAAAAGCTGTTTTGTGAGTTACTAGGTCTGATCTCAAGAAAAGTGTTACGTTGGAGCTAAAACAAATCACATTACTGCTCCTAGAATTTGGAAGTCAACAAGGTCTATTTTGGAAGAGCAAAACTTATTTGAAGGACTGCTTTTTCAACTAACTAACTAAATTATTACTTTTTCTATAGAAAAAAAAGCATAAAAGGGAGAAAGAGTATTTTCCCTATTTGTGTAGCCTATGTCTAGAAGCATATTGTATGTTAAAAATTATCAATGTATACAACACATAATGGAAATATTCAAAAACAAGGGCCAAATTCTCGGACAATCCTGTCATACAACAGAAGCCTGTTATATAATATGTCTTCTAAGGGCTCAATATTTTCATTTTTACATCAGAATTAAACCAATTGCAGTAAGTTTTTAATTTATTAAACTTACAAATACATTAGTAAAATATTAATAATACCTCCTTTAAATGTGCCACTAGTTCTTAATATTAAAATTAACTTTATCTAACACTATAATCAGTATTTAGATATTTAATAGGTTTGCCCTTGAAGCTTCATGTTCATATTGCAAATGTTTTCTTTAAGATTCATATTTACTTTTAACTGTATATGAAATACATTGCTTTATGCAGGTTGAAAGACAGAGCTGCTATACCTTATTGTCATATTCACAACCTAATAAAATGTTGTATACTTCAGACAAGAAATACTATTAGATGTGTATTCATAATTTATATGTTAACCCAGGCAATCTTCTTGACCCATTTCTCCATGGAAACCTCTGTCTGTGACCTATTATTTCCAGAATAGAAAATGACATGGTGTCTTTTCACACCCTCCGCAGAGGTGATCTGACTCATCACATGAATAGATCAAATATTGTGCAATGGTTCGACATGAAATTGATCCAAGACCTACAGATGTATATGTTTATTTATCTTTCTAAAATAATCTCTTTAAAGGCCATTACTGCTATTGCTATGAAAATAAATATACTGGGTATATGCAGCTGTTACTAGCAAGAGACCATCTTACTTTCAATCTATTCCTGGGTCATGGTCATAATGAACTTGATAGAATGCTGCTTTGAAAATTTGCTATTTGACTCCTCCCACCCATGAGCATAATGCCTTTTTACTTCTCCTAAGAGCAAAATAGACCATTTTGGTTAGCGACTCTTCCATCTTTTCCATCCTTTGGGTGGAAATCTCCTGAAAGAAGACATGGAAGATGGAAATATAAATTAGCTTCATCTTCTTAGTTTTTCTTGTTTGATTGATGTTGTCCTAGACCCTAAGTAGAGTGATGACTTCGTGGGTACCTTGTTTTCTCGTTCTCCAGGAGCCCATGCAAGTTCAAGTGAAGGAATAATAGTAATCTGTATTTTTTAAATGTCATGTTCCCACTTGTATGTAGTCATTTCAACCTAAATGTTTGTATATAAGTAAAGGTCACTGATTATTATTGAAGTTACAGCTACTGAGATGAAACTCACTGACTTTATAAAAATTAATGCACAATTCTCAAATCTTCATATCTATAATAACTATCTATCTATCTATCTATCTATCTATCTGAATACTATTCACAAAAATGTTATTTGTGAAAACACAAGTACAATTAGAAATCATTATACTAAGTGAAAAATATCTAGGCGTAGGTTGACAGGTCCTGCATTATTTCACTCATATGTGAAATCAAAAATTTGACATCATAAAAACTGACAGTGAAGTAGTGGTTCTTGGAGGGAAGAGGGGGGTAGAGAAATATTAGCCAAAGGGTACTAAGTTAAAGTTAGAAATGATTAAAAATTTTGGTGGCATATATTAACTAGGAAAAATAATAAATGAAGTGATAAATATATTTGGCCTGATTAAAGCCTCAGGTGGTGGTGCATCTTCTTAATCACACAGTAGCCTATTAGTATGTATCATTTTCACTCAGTAAAATGATTTCCAATGGCTTGCACATTAGGGTTCAACTCTAGAGACCTTTGTTTTGAAAAATATTACCAAATGTTCAATAAATAATTGATAACTAGGAAAATGTAGTCAAATTTTTATCACCTTGGTTTCTCTGAAGATCTTCTTGGAGAGATAATTTAATTTTTTGGCATAACCTGATGGCTGCTTCCTTAAAATGAAAGTAATCCAATTAGAGAAATTAGCTCAGAATGTGTCCTTGACTTCAGATGACATGACCCATGAAAGGAATTCAGTTAAACTCAATGAAGGCACGTGGGTCCCTATCAATCTAGTGGGCGGCACTGTTTTGGATGACAAATACACTGCTGGGGACTTCTTTGCAAGTAATGGTCAAGTTGAAGTGACTGCTAATAGACTCAGCTCTTTCTTAGTTAATGCCCCAGGCAAGTAAAAGTATCAAGTCAGAAATTCAAGAAGAAAACAAATTGAGTTTCTAAGGAATAACCTAATTATATTTTTTCTTTCTTTCAACTCTGGGTCTGGGACCCTGAGGGAAATAGTTGAAATGAATCCCACAGTTAGGCCTCATCCTGCTGGGTGGAGTTCTATTGATAGTCTTCCTAATTAAATGTGGTATGAAATAAATTGGAGAGATTTTGTCCCAGATTGTCAGACAGATTTATCAGAGAGGCTGACGGAACAATGAACTCATGGGAAAATTTGCCAGAAGCCAAGATGATGTAAACAAGGAGAACTAGATATTGCTCAGAGATAATTCTCCATGCATATGCCGTATTTCCTCATAGGTCATGAGCTATCGTTTCTGGACTATATTTTAAAGGAGGTTCACATCGTGTGCAATCTGCACATAGAGAAATATTGTCTCCTTAGGAGAAAACAACACACATGCTTGTGGTGTTTGACATGCACACAGTCCCCAACAAAGCTGACAGCAGGTATGCTTACTGCCTTTGTCATTTTTTTAAAATTTCTCCAAACTGGAGACAATCTCCTATAAGACTGATCATTGCTTGTGCAAGTGGTATCAAATACTGTTTGTATCTTTCTGTGAAAGAAAAACGAGGCTCAGAAAAGTGGTAGAGAAAATACTGATTGCTGATTACTGGTAACACTGGGAGTCATTATGCCCATTATCTGCACCAAGTATTCCAATTTACCAAGATAGCTTGGATAGGCTACTTTTTTTGAGTTTGCAGATAGGAAAAAGAAACGTCAGTTCTTTCTTGCTTTTTTTTCTAACATGGGTTGTCAACTTTAAGAACACTTCTCTCCAATATTGTTTCACTTCTAATCAGTTTCTTCTTTGCTACTACTTTCATTATGAAACTAAACTTGGTCTTCAAATTTCTGACATTCTTTTTCTTTCCTTTTTTTTTTTTTCTTTTTGAGACAAAACCTTGCTCTACTCCAGGCTTATCTAGAATTCACTATGTGTTTTGGTTAGGATCTGGAGTGTCCCCCAAAAGTCTCATGTATTTAATGTTATGGATTGTCTGTGGAGCCATGTAATGTTCATGGATTGCGGTCTGGCCTGGAGGGGTGGATTGCAGTTGTTGGGTTTAGGGGTTTGTGCGTTAAGACTAAAGGCATGTGATTTAAGACTATAGGCCTGTGAGTTAAGACTGAGGGTGTGTAGTGGCCACACCTTCGATACTCAGATGCAGGAGAGACTAAGACTAGTCTCGAGAAGTCTCACTTGCCTGCCTGTTGGTGATGTCCTAAGAAGCTGCCTCCACCTCCACCTCTGCCATGTACTTCAATTGCTGCCGGCCACCTCTGAACGGATTGTGACCATCTGAAACTGTAAGCTAAAATAAGCCTTTCCTTTCCTAAAATTTTGGGTGTCAGATATTGAGTCACAGCAATGAAAAAGTAACCGAGACACTATGGAATCTAAAATGACCTGGAACACACTGCAATTCTCCGGTCTCAGCCAACTATATGCTGCAATTACAGACATCCTGCAACACACATTGTTATGGGAGTCTGAATAAGTGAACTCAGAACCTTGTGCTTGCTAGACAAGCACTTTCAACCACTGAGCAATGGCCCTATCCCTCAAATCATCATTTAATCTTAACATGCCTCAGCTCATATATACCAACTACAGGAAATTATGTCCTTTTAAAAATTAACTGCTTACTAAATTATGCTCATTTTTACAACTCTTCAATGAGATTTATCAGACTCATGTCATAGCAGTCATACTTTGCTATGACTTAGATTGCACCCTGTCATTTGGATCCTGCTAGTCATAACAAATCACTATAATATAGCAACACGAGCCTATATTAATGTGTTAATGTATTTGAATATATGGAAGTCTTCACTTTCCCAGAGATTTTCACAGGATGGTATTCTAAATTGTAGCAAAGGTTTCTCTGGTTCACTGAAGGACTCTTTGCATCCCCTCATCTAGATGAGATCGATCACCTTGGGAAAGAATCAGCTAACTTACTGTAGAAGCCTTGTGTCCATGCAGAGGCACCAGTGTCACTCAGCTAAAGTATGTCTGTCTTGGTTACATTCTCATGGCTGTAAGAAAATACTTGACATCCACAAATTAAAGGAGGAAAGACTTACTTAGCTCATAGTTCCAGAAGGTTGCATACAGTCCGATTGTGGAGCAGTTGGCAGTTGTGGAGGGGCATGGTGGAGAGACAGCTACTGGAAGGCTGCTCAGCCCATTACAAACAGAAGCTAGGTGAAGCAAAGGCAAAGCAAAGTTTGCAGACTCATGTGAAGCCAGAGCCTTTCCCCCAAAAAACTGTAACAATGTTTCTTCTTCCATCCTTTAATAACTTCCACCTGTCAGTTTTCCCCCTCATCCCTAGGATGGGGGTCCCTCCTTAACTTCCTGGTCCAAAGTCAACAACACAGATTTCAAATACATGAGGCTTTTGGGGGACGCTTAAGATCCAAACCATAGCAATATGATATTATGTTCCTATTTAATTCTTTTCAAACAACATTATAATTTATTGATTTGTGGACTACACTCCTGACCCCATTAAAAGTAGGCAATGTGAAAATTAGGATAATATTTATGATATATCCTTCCTACTTCCTCCCTTAAGACTAGCATTGTTGCTAGATCTATTCTGCAACCAACCAAGAGTCAATATATTTAGGGTTTAATGCCCAGTGCCCAAGAATATGACTGTATTTAGGGACAGACTCATTTAAGAGGTGGTTGAATTAAAATCAGTTCAATTGTGATACATGCCATCTGACACATGAGAAAAGGTGAGCACATGGAGACACCCCAGAGGTTCACACAGAGAGGACTCAGTGAGGGGACTGCTGTCTGTAAGTGCTTACAAGCAGGCCACTCAGGAGAGGTCAAATCAAACTTGGACCTTAGACTGCTGGCCTTAGAACTGAAAAATACATGCATTAGCTCTTTAAGACTCTTACAGTATTGTACAATAACAACTTTAGGAAAATAGCATAATGGAGTGTATTATAACACAGTGCAAATTAATTTTATTAATAAAAAAACACTTAAAGAAACCATAGTGGAATCTAATAGCATAACAGTCTTCCCACAATGTTTATATCTAAATTGTCAAGAAAAGTTATTTTGTTCTTCTTTACCACTGAATGAGAAAAAATATAGCTCTTTTCATTCAAAAATGTTACAGCTCACTTCAAAAAAAAAAAAGAGGGAAAAAAAGATAGGGAAGATTGATGACACTGCTGGTGTTGCTGACAACGCGAGGATGTAGTCGGAGGTAGCACAGCTCTTGATAAATGATCATACTGTTCTGACCATAAGATTTTTGAATGATGGAACCTACAGTCAGTGATATCAGAATATTTCTTTTTTCCTTGGATATTTTGTAGAAGCAAATCTAAATGTCATCAGAACAGACTATGCTTGGCTAAGTGAACACAATGCTAATGAAAACACCTTTTTATTCTGAATTGCTGCATAAATATAATATTTATATATTGCTATCATTTTTATCATTAGGGATAAAGTTTATGCACAATGATGGTGTGGATTTACTCCTTGCCTCATGTCTTTGAAAACTCTTTCCATTTGTATGTATTTACAATTTTCCAATGCTCTGTTGTTATTCATTTTCTTGGTAAAATGTCCTTTCAGAAGGCATAAAATATCAGATATTTGTGTTTAATATAAATTAATATTGAATTGCTTCTGGGAACCTTTACAAGTTAAGCTATGCCAGTAATTGAAAAATACAAAAATTTTGTGAAATAAAAAGTCATCTGTCTTCGGAGTGGGAAAAATCTTCTTTGGAAATATAGAAAACATGGTCATCCATTTTTGTGCCCTTAAATACTAGGTTTAAATCGAATGCAACCCACTGACTGAGATGGTATTGTGTCACACAGAACAACTTTTAAAAGTGCTAATAGATTTGTCACCTGAGAATTTATCCCTAAGATCCTTTTGACATATGAGTCACCTCACAACCACAACACATAGCCAATTAGACTGGGAATAGAGAACTTATTGGAAGACAAATTGTATTACCTCATGTGGCTGCAGATGCATTTTTTTTTTAATACACAACTAGTTACCGAGTCTCAGTGATCAAACAAAAATTTTTCCTCTCGCTCAGATTTTGTATATATTTTACGGTTAAGAGATGGATGGATAAAGTGTCAGAAACAGATACATACTGAAATGAGGTGGGGAAGAGAATTAACTCGTCTCACATTCAGCAGATGCTTCTGGGGCACATTTGGAAGATTTGCTAAATACGAGGCATCAAGAACAAAAAAATTAAATTAACTCAAGCTCTAAATGGTAGAAACAGAAGGCAGTAAAAAGCAGAAATATATGTGAAAGCTATGTTTTGCTTAGATAGTAAAACAAAAGTTTAAGTTTTTATTATACGAAAGTAGGAAAATGTAACAACAAATTTCCAAGGATATACTGATAAACACTTAAAAAGGCATTAATAGCAAAACTTAACTCCCAATCCCAGATTATTTTCAATCCAATTTCAGGTTAATCTTTCTATTTGAATATTTCAATATCTTTATTTGATTGAAACTCATAATAACCCATAATAATAGTTTATAACCCTTAATAATATTTTCACAAAAATATTTAATAAAAATTTCTCAATAATACATGTCTCATCATCAGATTTTACATATTCTTAATTGTCAAAAACAAGTTTAAGAACTACTGAAATTAATAAAATCTTTATATTCTTAAGCAATATCTAAATTTTTAAACATCATTTGGATTGTATAAATTATATTAACTATTATTTACTTCCTTATAAATTTCATCTAAGAATTTTCTATATTCACTTAAGATAACTTCAAGAATTAATCAACTGAACACATATACTACATCTTTAATGAAACATAGCTACATTACTGAGATGTTATTACTCTGCACTCTTGCAAATCCCTCAAATATCTTGCTTACTAGAAGACTTCAAGGTTTTGAAATCTTTTTCAGCATTTCATATGTTATAACACGATGTGTTCATGGGAGTATTTGAAGTTAATTTGGGACTCTGCCCATTGAGTAGCTGGGTAAACTTGAGATCACATTTTAAGATAATTGTGAATTTTTTACACAACACTCAACTATGACAAGTCAGAATTTGCTTACAATTTTTCACTGAAATTTGGAACATATTCATGAACATTTTTATTATACTAGATGATCAATTCTGCTATTTTTACATTGAATTAACAGTTTTACTGTATTATTTTATATCATCACATGATGATTACTAGAAAATATATGCTAACTCTACTATCCAGATTTTTCCAAAAGTGAACACATTTAACTAAACATATTAAAAAAAAACACTTTTATGAAAATCATCAAGAGTCTTGTCCTACATGACTTCAAGTATTGGGGTAATGTCAGGTAATAATGTTTATGGATAATTAAAAACATTGATTTTTTTTTTTCCTTAAACGCCTGAATGCAGTCATTAACAACAAAAAGAACCTAGTTGCTTTCCTTAATAAGGCAGTCTTGTATTTTAAGAAAGTCAGTGTCAGATCCAAGTTCCTTGGCCAGGCCACGGTGCTTAAATCTGGTTGCAAGCTGAAAGAGGGTGCAGGGAAAATCTGGAGTGAATTTTTGCTTTATTCTTGCCTCTATTGTTACTATTATTGTTCTCGTTGGTACAGTTACTATAGGAAACATCACACAGTAATGGCTTAACAAAATCCAATCAGAAATAACTATATCATCAGGCAACTGGATAAACCCATACTAGGAATCAGGAACTGTGGAGTCAGGTTAGTCAGGTGTATTGCGCAGGCAGTCATGGTCATCATATAGTCCGGAAGTTTAAACATTGTTTTCTATTGTTTCTGTCCCGGCAGTGACATTTACTCAAATAAAAATAACCACAGGTTCTCAGAGGTTCTTTCCAGTCAAACGATAGCTAATATCCAAATGTGATTTACAGTTCTATCTCAATTGTTCACACATAACATTGAGAAAATGCATAGTGAAAGGGATAGATTTATTGAAATTAGTGACTTTTAGCTTTATAAATAATGTTTTCGCTTGAATATTTTCTAGATAATTTAAGTATTTACTTGACGAAAATATATTTTAAAGTATATTTTTATTTGATCACAATTTTGGAGTTTTAGACAAATAGGAAAATTTTTAAAATGGTTCTTTTTCTTCATATCCTAAGGATGCCTTCCTAATACAGAGAGTTCATTATACCTTACACCTAACTCTGTTATTGACATTTTAAAACAGTGTAGTATATTTATTAAAACTTAAGAATAAATATTGACAAATTAACATTAAGTAAAACATATATTTCACTCTGATTTTCTTGATTTTTCATCCTATTGTCTCTTTTCTATTTCAAGATAGCACATTACATTTAATAGTTGTGTTAGTTTTCTCATTGGTGTAATAGAATAACAGCTATTCACAACTTAAGGGAAGCAAGATGTATTTTAGCTTACAGATTCAAAAGGTGTCAGTCCATTCACGTGTGGGTGACAATGATGGAAGCACGTGGTGGAGGCCTAGGTGTCATTGGTGTAATAGAATAACAGCTATTCACAACTTAAGGGAAGCAAGATGTATTTTAGCTTACAGATTCGAAAGGTGCCAGTCCATTCACGTGTGGGTGACAATGATGGAAGCACGTGGTGGAGGCCTAGGTGGAGAGAAGTTGTTCACGGCATGGCAGTACAAAAACTGAGTGCCAGAGAACAGCAGAGGTAACATGCCCTTCCAGTTACATTCCAGTACTCTCTCCCAGGTCAAGCTGCAGTGATCTGCCCCTTCCATCTAGATCCCACTTTTTAACAGCAAAGAAAATTAATGAATCAATATATGATCGAATCACCTTCCAAACGTGAGAATTTAGATGGAGAACATTCCAAATCCAAATCATAATACTCTGTCTCTAGCCCCTAAAAGTCTCATGGCCTTTTCCTTATATAAAATGCATTTAGTGCATATCTAAGTCTTAATGATTCTAGAAGTGCTAAAAAGCCTAAGTCCAAAATTTCTCTGAACCTCAAGGCAAACCTTTAGTGAGCCCCATCAAAACCCAACATTTTCAACATACAATGACACAGGGTAAATATTCCCCTTCCAAAAGGGAGGAATAGAGAATTGAAAGAAATTAGAAAGAAATTAGATAAAAGGAGGGCTGAAAATATATCAGGGCAAATATTAAATTATGTAACTCAGTTAAAACCCGTAGCTTCATGTCCAGCACCCAGCACCCAGGGTAAACTGTAGAGAGATATGAACTCCAAAAAGATCGAATAGTCCTGACCCTACATCATTCAAGAATTTTAATATTGTATTATGTCCACATTTTTAGCTTTCTTTCTGCCTAATTATATATATATAATATATATATATATATATATATATATATATATATATATATGTGTGTGTGTGTGTGTGTGTGTGTGTGTGTGTGTGTGTATGTGCGTGTATGTGTGTGTGTGTGTGTGTGTGTGTGTGTGTGTGTGTGTGTTCATAGCAGGTGGCCTTCCTCTGCAGACAATCCACATTCTTGGCATTTTAAATTTCTGGGTTGTCTCTACTATGCATTTGTCTTAACCTTCACAAATTCATTCACTGCCCTTTGAGATGTACACTGCCAGGTCTCCAAGGACTGCTTCTGAAATCTGGCTGCAAGTCTTTCTGACTCCACAACTCTTTCATTCTACATGACTGTGAAGCCAGTCCTACATGGATGATTCCAAGGTCTGCCGCTGATTCAAGCAGTAGTCCGGCTCCCTTAGACACTGGCTGTGCCTGAATAGCTGAACTCCAGATGGCTGCAATCTTGTAAACACATCCATCTTTGCCCTACAGAGTGTCCTGTGATACTTATTCATAGCAATCTTTGGCCTTTGCATGCTTGAATTTGTTAAGCATGCGGTATTCTTCATATGATCCCAAATACTTGCCTTCTTTTTAATGGTAATCTCTTCAACAACCATGCTATTTTTCTTCATCAATGTTTCATTTGCTTTCATTCTAGCAAAATTACAAATGTTTTACATCTTTGTTCTTTTCCACTTTTTCGTGATGTTCAATGTGGAGCTGGTCACAAGCTGCAAGCACTATCTACGTGACACTGTGAATGTTGAACTGCCTTGAAATTGTCTCCACCAGATTAATCAGTCCATTGCCTAGAATAAGTTTCAGATAAAAATCTCAGGATAGGGCAAAATGCCTTAACACTTTCTATCAAATCAGAGCACATGTGATTTCAATACCAATTGCAAATAAATTCCTCTTTCCCGCATGGAAACTCTGGAGTTTTTCCATTTCAACCCACACTTTTATGAGTATTCTGATCCTCTGGGCTCTGAAAAGAATCACCCATCAAGCTGAACTCAAAGCATTCTAATGCTCTCTAGAGAGCATCCTCAAATCTTTCCTAAATCCACCAGTCAGTTTCAAAGGATTCTGAACCACATTGTTAGGCAACGACACAGACATGATTCCATTTCTCAGGTGTCAATCTGTATTATTTACTTCTTCTTTGTTAGGAAAAAAATGACATCCACAATTCAAAAGAGGAAAGGTTGATTCTAGCTTAGAGTTTTAGAAGGTCTCAGTCTCTTTGGGGCAGAACTACCACACCCTTCTAGCTCAAGCTCCAGAGAGCCACCTCCTCCTACAAGAGCCACTTCTTACAGCAAAGGGAGTCAATGAATCTACCCGTGATTGAACCATCTTTCAAATAGGAAGCTTTCAGTGACATTTCAGATCTAAACAATAACATTACTCATTTCTATTTGAGTTCTGTTTGGCTTTAGCTGAGCCTTGGGATTGTCTTGTTTTTAATGATTTTAATGCTTTTGAGGCTCATTGGTTAGGTATTTTGTAGAATGTCTTTCAACTAAAATTTGAACTATTTTTTCATATTTAAAAGGGTTTTGTAGGTTTGAGGGAGTAAAATGGCTTTGCTTACCTGGTTAAGATGATATTTCTTAATTTTTTTCTGTTATATATTTACCTGTTACAGGTTTTTTTTTCCCTTCTGTGCTCTTTTGCGACAAGTCACTGAGCTTAATCCAGGCTAGTGGATTCCAGTCATATGTACATCCTCAACACTCAGGCATCTAATTATTTGAGATTCTTATTTGTAAGAAAATCCAGTTATTGGTAATTATTCACTTAGATTTTTTTCAATAATTTATTTATGATTTGGCTCCCATTCTAATTTATGCTAAGTATTCAGTACCATAAGTTGCTTCACCACTGTAACTGTGCAACTATTAAGTAATGCAGAAAAAAGGATTATAGAATCAAGAAAACAGTTTTGATTTTATATACACTCTGAAAGGATTTTTTCAGCTTCAAAGTTTTTGGATCATGGCTTCAGAAATATTAACATAATACATTCTGTTTGGTTTTATCACATTTGTTTTATTTTACTATGATGTATAGATTATGGTTGGCTAATATATAGACAATGCATCCTTGAAATCATAGATTCTTATGAGAAGGCAAATGGAAGAAGTCCTCCTACAACCAAATACAAGCCTCAGAAGAAATTGACCCTGTTTCAGGACAAGCTTGGGTTATGGAGTGAGACTCTATCTCAGAAAGAAAGAAAGAAAGAAAGAGAGAAAGAAAGAAAGAAAGAAAGAAAGAAAGAAAGAAAGAAAGAAAACTAAGAAAGAGAGAAAGAAAGGAAGAAAAGAAAGAAAGAGAGAGAAAAGGAAGGAAGGAAGGAAGGAAGGAAGGAAATAACATTAATATTTTATGTCTTACCTTGTATGCAGTTTTGTTATTAATATTTTAATTATATGCTGAATGCTTAGCATCAAAACACTGTTCATATTTTACTATGTCTTCCAAAATATCAGTGGTAACAAAAAAATTCAGAACCTGTAAAGTAACACGGATGAATATCCTGTTTTAATAATTATTATTTGTGTGAATTTAGATAATCCCTATAATTGCCTTTGAATTCAGTGTTGCTGCTTATAAAATATGAATACTTATAATATAATACCAAAACTGCATACAAGGTAAGACATAAAATATTAATGTTTATTATTATTAGTAAGGTCACAGTACAAATGTCCATTTAACTTTCAGCAAAATTATGCTCTTTGAACAAGTTTTGCAAGAAAAATAATGTGGAATGTTAGTAAGTGAGCAAATAATTCAGAGATAAATTAACCTTCTCTGAAATAAGAAGGATGCTGACTGTGACCACCTGGTTTCATCATTTAGTTGTTGTTTATGGTTTGACAGGAGTTTGGCAAATTGCTTTTCTCAGTTATAGCTGACAATAGTAATAATATACGAACCCGCATCTCTGTACGCATCATCAGTTATTAAAGTAGATGACAGATCTGTGCCTTTTGACACCTCTGGGCATTCATATGTGCATGTATGCAGTGGGCTTTTGTTGAGAGCTCACTCTAGCATGAGGATTCAGATGGTATTACACTTATTTTACAGAGGAAAGATACATTGCATGCAAGTGCGATTCAGAAATTCTCAGTCACTTCACTGGCTAGTGACACTATCAAAATGGCAGAGCATATCCAAAATTATTACATTCAAAATATATGCATTTTACAATTAATATTACATATACCATGCTGTATTGAAAGGTCATATCCAAATCTGTCACATTATTGAAATGAAAACAATTTGCTGATTATTTTTTCTGCATAGTTTTAAGAACAATGCACATATGTTTTATTTAAAATACTGATAAATGATTAAGTATAACATATTTAGAGGAAATTAATTTTATTAAACATTATTTTGCAGTGATTATTTTCTTCTTTATATACCAACCAATAATTATGTTTAATGTTATGATCCATTTATTTCAATCCCCCTAATAAGGTTATTTTTATTGGATTTTTTTAGTGATGAGAATTAACTGTGTGGGGAAGTTCTATAAAACTATAATGTGATGATGCGCTGTGAATATGTTTCATCCTGTTCATTTTCAATATATAAAATCTTTTCAAATTTAATATTTCCAATAGGATGAGGAAATGGAAGCTCAGAAACAAAAGAAAGATGAGACCTTTCTAACTATTTGAACGAAGTGATGAGTTTTATTTTTCTACAGTGAGGAAAATCAATAAAGAATAGAAGACTTTATGAATTTCCTAAAGCAAGTACTTAAAGATTATTTTCTGGTGTTTTGGTAATATATATATAAAACATAAGAAGGCCAACAATTTCAAAAACACAAAAAACCTAAAATTAGCATCTAAATCTGTGAATTCAGACAATATATGTATGAATGTTCGTGTGTATTTATGTGTATGTGTGTATATGGGGATAATGTAAATGTATTTATAGTTTGGGAAGAGTTATTAATATTGGATCAATTTTGCCTTGAAGCATACAAAAACAGAGCATTTTCAAGCGTCCATCAGTTTATTGCAATAATTACAGATTTATTTTGTAAGAGCAGAGAGAAAGAACAACAGGGATAAGCTCTCAGTTCATGTGAAAGTGGGGATTCCCAAGGATTCAGCTAACTGGTCTTAGATGATTCTTAGAAAAAAAAATAGTTTTCAGAACATCCACAGCCCCTGGAGGTAGGACAGTAATGTAAGATACAGGACACTCAAATTAAACTTTATGCTAATAACCTAAACATTAATGTGTAAGTCACTAACTTTGCACATGTCTATATTCACATTTATTAATTGCTTATATAGAATTAAAATTTGCCTGCATTTCTTTGACTGCCCTTAAGATGAGATTTACAATCTAAATAGTTTTTTAAGCATAAAATTTTATTAGTTCTTAGTACAGTGTTGTAGAGTGGGTCTCTTTCTCATCTTTAATTTCTCAAACATTCTACCCGTCGATTTGCAGCTTCCCGTTTCTCATTGAATCCTGCCACTTGAAAGCAATCGTTCTACATAGTTCTTTGATAAATTAAATGATTTTCATAACAAATTTGAAATGATATGGTATTTGTATTTCTGTGCTTGAGCTAATCAAATTACCATAACATCCCCAAGCTTCCTGCATGCTGTCCTCTCTTGTAGTATTACCTCTTTTTTCTTAATTCACTCAAAGTGGAAAAATATGCCACCGCTTATGTGTACAAGACAGTCTTTACACATACGCCTCTTGTGGGATGTTTAAGCCACCTCCGCACCTCGGGTATTTCAAAGGTGAAAAAAGGGAGAACAGTGTCACGTGGAGATGGAGATTCAGAGAGAAAAATGATGATTCAGAGCAGCATGATATTAACTTTTTAAGGTGCTTCCATGCTATGGCCATACACTGTGCTACTTTGCCTTAGTAGCCACAGTGTACAAGGGCTTGAACTACCTCATTTCTTGTTGTTGTTGTTGTTGTTGTTGTTGTTGTTGAATGTCCCTCTGACACTGTCAGGTGCTGGGTATCTATTTCATGTAGGTTTATGTTGGTTGTTCAATTCCCCAGCTATTTATTGCTTTGAAATTCTTTTTATATAGCTTTTGGTTATTGAATGCTTCTTTAGGAAATTATTATATTCTTTAATATTACATTACTTTTATAAATTCAGTGATTTCTTTGTGTGGGTTTTTGAGTTTTTTGTGTTTTGAAAAAAATTATCTGACATAAGTTGACAATTATTTAGTCAATCTTATAAATTATTTTTCCATTCTGTTAGTTGTTCTTCTGTTGCCAAAGACTTTTAATTTGATGTAGTCTTTCTTATTTATTTTTACTTTTTAAACTATGATTTCAGGATTCATTAATTTAGTGTTCAGATCAGTATCATGAATTTTTTCCCTTCATTTTTTTCTAAAATACCTACAGTTTTTTCTTATGCTTAAGAGTTTAATCAATGTTGTGTTGATATTTGTGTATGATGTGAGATACAAAATTAGTATCATTTTTTATACTTAGATGTGCACTTTTCCTGACACCACCAATAAAAGTAAATGTCTTCTTCCCATTTTTCCCCATTTTATTGATATGTACACTTGCAGAATTTAAGGTTTACAATGGAGTTGAGCATTTTGTGCACATACTTTCCTTATCAAAGTGACAGGGGCTTTCCTGCTCTCCCTTTGTCCCTCCCCCTACCCTCCCTTCCCTCCCTTCACCGTCCCCCCCCCCCCCAGTCCCCTTCTTTCCCTTTGTCTTTCGTTTAAAGTTCCATGAGATGGTTGTTGGCAACTTCGTCAAAATTTAAGTGATTGCATATATCTGGGTTTATTTTTAATATCTTTACCCTTTCACTTTTCTATAAGATGGTATTTATGGGATTCCATATGTTTTTAATTATACTAGCTTTGTAATATATTCAAATTGTGGTTTTCATCACTTGGCAGCATGCCACAAAAACAGTTTTTATATTTTTTACATCTTATTTAATGGGAAATTATTTAAATTCATCCCACAAATGATGATGCTTATTTAAAACCTTGAATGAGATGGTATCTCACAAATCGTAGCTCTGGGAAGAAAATGCCTTGGGCTCTTTATAATTCCAAAGTGTTTTGAGAAATTTTGTGGAGAGAGATTTTGAAACAATGCAAATAACTTATTTCTCAATAAACTTTGAATTTATTTAATTGAATGTTGGTATTTTTGCTATTTTATTTAATGAATTAGAAGACATTTATTATTATTACTTACACTTATATGCTTACCAGAAGAGACATTGCTATTCTGCCCTTTTTGAAATTTGAAAACTTGGACAAATATTCATCAATCTCACAACATTTTCTTATATTCGTATCAAGACTGTATTCTAGGCTTATATCATGCTTTCTTCTCCTTAGCCATAGAATCAGCAATGTTTGGCAGAGTATTGCTTCTTCATTCAGAAGTAATACTTAAAAACTATAATCTAAGTGGTCATTGTATTCATTGTTGAATTGTTCTTGCTTCCAGACTTTCTCTTTTTTCTCCCCATTGTATTGATATGTACAAGTGCAGAATTTAAGGTTTACAATGGAGTTGAGCATTTTGTGCACATACTTTCCTTGTCAAAGTGACAAGGGCTTTCCCGCTCTCCCTTTGTCCCTCCCGCTACCCTCCCTTCCCTCTCTTCACCCTACCCCCTTCCCCCTCTTTCCTTTTGTCTTTTGTTTAAAGTTCCATGAGATAGTTGTGATCTGGGTCTCTCATATCAGAGAGACCATTTGATGTTTCACCTTCTGCTTCTGACTCACTTCACTAGGCATGATATTCTCAAGTTATGGAAGAAACTTGAGAATATCAGACTTTCTCTTTTCTTTCTCCCCCTCTCTCTTTCCTCCTCCTCTCTCCCCCTTCACCTTCTCTTTTTATTATTTTCATATTTAATAGGATATCTATATGTCTTAAAGCATGGATACATATCGACCACTTCTGATTCTCTTAGGATTTGTTCTAATTTTCTGTATTCCTGTCTTTATAAATCAGTTCTGGTCCCAAAATATCTGGAATATATTTTCATATTGAATCAATCACTGGGTATGTAAATAACCTCCATTTGCTGGTGCTAACGTTTCCTTCTTTGCAAAGATACTACATATACTATATTGAAACTTGCATTTCCCCTGCTGGACTGCCACCATTAATCGCCCTCGATTCATGGTGACTCTTTGCTCACAGGTCCCTTTTTCTGTAATGAGGTTTAAAGATAGCTGATATAAAGTCCATCTCACTTCCACATCCTCTGGCATCCCATCGATATCTCCCTCAGTGTGATCATCTCCAGCACACCAAACATTGTTCTACACAAGTTTGGCAAAGCTAATGAGAAAATGTAAGATTTCACGAATGATAATAAACGTATTCTATTTGAAGAATTAACAACACTTTACATGAAGTTAATTGATACATCCAAAACTTAGCCACACTACCATGCTAAAATAAGAAACGTGGTCAAACAGAAGTGGAGTTTAGAAACACTGTCGCCAGAAGGGTCCAAAGACTTCAACTTGACACACAGGGTTCTGGGATCTGGCTTTAAGCTTCCTAACTACATCATTACTGAGTTAAATTATCTGAAAGTCCCAAATTTAAGCATCACTATAACTCCAAAATAGAAATTTCTCATGTCTTTTTTCCTAATTTTTTCTTCCTCTTGCACTTACAACATAAGTTTAATTATTCTAAATTTGATTATGTGTTACAGTGACAAAACACACAATCTTTAGAAATATTGTTGTAATAAAACATATTTCTTATTTCTATAATATGTTTCATTGGTTTCTATTCATTCTTCTTTCCAGACCTAACTTACATGTGAGATATGATGAAAAATAGAGTGATCAATCTTTGTTTAAAATTATTACGTCAAAGACACATTACTGCTAATCACCTTTGAGTGTTCTTTCTTCAAACATACTCATGCTATCTCTCTTCCGGTTGTTGGGAACAGTCCTGGTAGTCCTATTTTCTGAATGCATTTAGTTGTGCTGTCACGGCTGCATTGATTCAGAACATTTACATTTCATGATCACTTTGACTTTGGAGAATAGCCAGAAGTCCTTTGTTCCCAGAACAGGTCAATAATGTGAATCAACATGCACCAGAATGATGTTAAAAGCCTACCTTTCCATTGGGTGACCATTGGCAGTATTTTTTATCATAACTCATGAAGAAGAACTTTTACACCTACTTCAAGAAGGAGCCAAAATAATAGGATAATTGTGTTTGAAGTGAAGGAATATTTCAAGTTTGACTTATGAATACGTTTCTTTTACTATAACAACTTTGTATGTAATCATTCACTATATACTTTGACCACCCCTTTTGTATGTGGCCTTGATATGTGACCCTCGGTTATCTCTCAGGCAGTACTAAATACCTCTTCTACTACTTTCTCTACTGTATCTATTATTACATAGAAGTCTTAAATTACAAATTTATCTTTTTAACTCCCTTTATGTGATGTTACCTTAAAAATTCAAATTATATATATATATATATATATATATATATATATATATATATATATATATATTTCCCTATGTTTTACTGAGTTAACAGGCTGTAAAACATCTTTTGTTTTGAATATTGTGAACATTGATACTTACTATATGGGCCTTAATCTTTTTTTTTTCCTCGGTTGTCCTAAAGCAATGAAGTAATTTCTTCCTGTACTCAGCCTCTGCTTCATCTTCTAGTTCTATTTATAACCAGTTTCTCTTCCAAAAATTGACTGACAGTTCATAGTTACTGGAACTAAAATTCTGCCTCTTGAAGGAAATGTAAATATAAATACATTTGCATCCATCCTTATTTACTCTAAGGGAACAGATGGATGAAAAGATCGTAGTGTAGCTTGAATGTAACTAACAATCAGTGTCATTCACATAACATCACATATGCACTGACATGTATGCATGTATGTAGCACTTCTCATCTGATTTTACCTCTAGCACATGCTTTATACATAGCAGTTATCCACAAAGACTGGTATGGCTTTTTGTAATCATATTTATAAAATGGACACATTAGAAATCGGGCTTACACTATAAAAAATATTGTTACAGGATCCACTTGCCAACCTGAATATACGAGGCTTTGATATCAATCTGTCAATATAACTTTCTTTGTGGGGCTGTAACTTCACTCATTTATCTTTATCTGTTGTGGAACTTCATGTAATATTAGTTCTATAGCACAATAAAGCAAATGGATTCTTTATGACTGCCAATTGAAAATAAATGTTTCATGAGGAACATTTTTCTCTTCCCTGAACCAGCAAAAAATATGAGCATAATATTACTTTTCTTTGCATCAACAAATTTTTCAGAGGAGGAAAAAAAAAGTTCACTGAAGTCAGTGCTCAACATAAACTATTTCACGAAAGTACCTTGCTTTCAAAGGAACATTACTTTTGTGGCTACAAAAAGAAAGTATTAAACTCACTCTGTGAGAAGCCTTCACTATTAACATGTATCTAACGTGGAAGGTGGCAGTGGGCTGGGGAGGCCTAGGAGAGACAGGATTTGCCTGGGAATTAAAGCCCATTCATATTTTTTTCTACTTTAGCCCACATTTTGCTGTTTCTTACAGCTGAATGTTAATGTGTTATTTTGAAACTTAAAATTCCTTTTAGTGTTAAATAATAATTTACTTTTGATCGAATAAATAAAAATATATTTCAGAGAAATACCTAAATATGGTAAATTTGATTACCATTTCTTCAATATTTTCTAATTGTAACAATAATTCATTATTCTAAATAATTATTAGGAGCATATATCATAACTAACTTTTACTCAAAAACTAACATCATATGAATGTCAATATCAACTGTTAATGATCTTAATATTTCTTTTTAGTATTTTATTAGTTAACATTAAGTTTTTTCACACTTTTAAAAATTATTGTTCTGAATTTATAGATTTTTAAGTAATTTAATATTTATTGTTTCAGGAAGAAATTTTTAGGAATTCTGTTTTGTTTTATCCTCTATAATCTTCTTGATGTAAAACTTTAAAAACTCCATATTTTGTCTAAAATGTATATATCGTTTTGTCTCAAATCTTACCCAATTGTGGTACAGTTTTGGTTATAAGAATAACTGCTGAGCCATAATAAATAAAATATATTGTACACATCTACCTACATTACAACTTTTTATAATGCCTATGTCAAGGACCATGTCTAAGTAACTTAACAAAATATTTTCACCAGAAAAAAAGATAAGTATGTTGACTATAATAACTGAGCTTTCAGGTTAAATTCTCTGTGAGAAAAGAATCGAATATGTATATTCATTTCACAGAAATGAAAGAATGAAATAGCTTAGTTTTCTACAAGGGGGAACATAACGCCTGATGGCAGTGCTCAGGAATTTGAGTGATTAGAAATAGGGAAAGAAGTGAGCACCTCAATCTCAGTGCTGTCAAAGGAGAGCCCAGGGGATTAAGGTGGGCAACCTTGAGTTGTGGAGGAAGAGGTGCAGTAACACTCTTAATGCTGTCGCAGCTTTGTCTCTTGGACAGCATTTGGTAATCTTCCAGAATATAGAGGTGGTTATCTGATTGAACAAAATAGCTGCAGAAATCTTTTTTAAAAAGGACCAAAATAAAATTGCTGATAAACCTGTCGGATTATTGTTTTTGTTGTGAACAAACTAGGAAAAAAACTAGGCATCTAAGTTTATCCACTGTTCTTGTATGGGTAGAGATGTGATCATCTCAGCAGACTTTCTTTTTAAATTTTTAATAATAGTTTGTTTTATTTTAACTAAAGACACTTGATCAGTCAACACTTTTTCCATGAGATCCTTCACCATTTACTGGTATATACATATATCCTTTAGAACTCAGGTCCTTGTGGTTGAAAACAAGGATTGTAACCCCTGTACCATTCATCCAGCCTAGGTGATTTCATTTTAATCCTTCTGAATCTAACTTTATCACTTCTTAACTTTTATGAGTATCTTATTCTTGTCAATGTCATCTGTCTTGCAAGCTTAGTCAACTCTCTGCAAACTTCATTTCCCTTTTCAATGTGGAAAAACATTGTGTGAATTTACCTGTCACATAACCCTGTACTGGATGACAGCAAGACATTGACAATTAGATGCTAAATTGATACTGCAGGGGAAATCAGCATTTCCAATTGCATCTTTTGACCCCCTCACAAAGACAAGGCAGAGAGGAATGAGCACACAGACAAGTAGTTTGAAGAGATGGAAATATGAAAGACTCTTCATCAAATGAAAGCAAGCCATCCAAAGGAGACAATTTGAACTGTTAAATTCTAAGCTGCCACTTCACAACTTATGTCCCTGATACCTGGATGGGTGTTAGGAAAAAATGTCCCATGTGTCGTTCGTATTTCTGCACATATTGAGAGCAAAGTCCACACTGAGATTTTGTTCAGTGCTAGTTTTTGAGAAAACTTGTGTAACAAACATCCTTGAAAGAACTTCCCATAACTGAGGGAAAATTCGTTCACAGGTCATTTTAATAAAGATGCATTCCTCCTCTAAGGCAGAGACTGTGGGTTATTTTTTTTTATTATTATTATTATTTTTTGCAGCTCATTAGAAAACTGGAATCTCCTGAATTTGCTGTTACCTCAAATGTGACATAAACCCACTGTGTGCACAGCAAGGACTGAGACTTCTTTGCATTGTCCTTATGGAGCACAACAAAGAAAAACTGATACAAAGATAAAATTCATGCTGGAGGCAGTGTCACGATTAAATCATTTTCTGTTATAAATGTGGTAACTGTTGTTAATTTAGAAATAGGATAAAGGCCTGTCATTCATCCACTATAGGAAGATATGAAGAAGAGAGTTTATAAAGAAGATATTGTGCTGTGCTGTGTGTGTGTCTGTTAATGAGGAAGATCAGATGTCTTACTTACTTTTTCATGGCTGTGACTCAATATCCCACATCCCCAACTTAGGGAGAAAAGATTTGCTGTAGCTTGCAGTTTCAGATTCTCTCACTTCATCCGTGGGTGGGTAGCCGCAGAATGGTGGAGTCACATGGTGTGGCTGCAGCTAGAGAAAAAACTTGGAGTTCACGGGGCAGAGGTCCTCACAGCATGGTGGAACAGAGACCCGTCCGGGAGGAAGAGTGGAACCAGCACTCACCTCTCCAGGTCAAGCGCCAAGCATCCTTCGTGCAAAGCCCCGCCTCCCAACCCTAAACAGTATCCATAGGGACATGTGGGCGTGTGGGGGACACTGCTGGTTTAAATAACAACATCGGATCGTATCTAGTATTTATGTGAAGAACAACGATGTGTCTATCACTACTTCACACACACTATAAAGGGGAAGATTCATTTTTTAAAATAATCTCTCTAAAAAGTTGTACATTCATTTCTCACATCTCTTGGTGTAGACCTAGTTAAATTTTTAAACTCCAAAATGAAACTTAGTGTGATAACCAAAATATTCTAAGTTATAATTTTGTCTTCGTTTATCTCTGCCTTGAAGTTTTGCATTTTTTGATATTTTAATATTAGAAAAGTAACAGCTAGTATAGAAGAATTGGAGAGTGTCAAAGACATTTAAAGCATAAAGTAATCTTAATATTCACATTTAGCAGAGATTACTACTAATTTATGTGCATATTTGTTTCTATTATTCTAACAAATTATATTTCTATTTCATTACTGAGATCATTATTCAAACAGGAATCTATATTTTTACTGACTTTAGCTTTGCTTTGTCCACAGTTGAAATTTAAAAATGTTTAGATACTTTGGAAATTTATCTGCAGCATAAGCACCTGGAAAACATTCAGGCTAAAGGGAAAATATTGGAAGAAAACTTGTGCTGGATAATAATTCTTCAAATTTTCAAGGCAGTGGTAAATTTAAAGTTAATAAGACTCCCTTTTTCAAATTTCTCTGTACTCTAATCTTTCTTCAACTCATCCATCCATCTAATGTATAAAAAAATGGACATTAATATATGAAGATGATCAACATTGATACAAAAAATATCTTATTCTGGCATTTTCCTCATCAACTTTAGAGAAATCTGGGGACAAGAAGATCCTCAGTTAAAGCAAATCCCACAGCAAAATTTTGCTATCACGTATTTTACGCATATTAGACTGAGTGGTAACAGGTGCTGCATGGGCAAAGAGATACACAGCAAGAGCATTGTGGCCTTTCAGGGCAGGCAGAAATCCATTTAACAAACGCTGTTACTCACTGGCCAGCATGTCAATGCCTATCAAAGTTGTGAATGTGAGTTTCCACTTCAAATAAGAAGGACTATGTTGTGTTCGATCAACATCCTTGAAAAAAAAATGTGATTGCTAACTGCTATTTTTTTAAACCGCATCTGTTTGCAAATAATAAGGATTAACCAAACACAGAAGCAAAAAAGAATTGATTTTGGAGGAAAAGAATGGCTCTGGGTAAGTTTCTTAGGATGACAAATTTTGTTTCAGAGTATGAACCAATCAATAGAATCCCTATTGGGAATCCTAAGTGTGGATATAGAATTGCAGTCTTTTCTAGTCTAAAAATCAGAAGACTCAGTTTGAGGTAAATGCACAAGGTACAATATATATTTCCAAAAATTTCTTAGCTATGTCTTTTCAAATACTGTTTTACAAATACTGCCTTGCAATGATTTATGTTGACATCAGAGATCTTGGAACTTTCTGTTGTAGTTACTCAGTGAAAACATACATATCTGAGGACTTTTCATGTCGGTGGATAAATTCCATTATTTTAACCCCGGTGCATTTGTCCTGCTAACGCAGCTAACTTATACATCACGCTGCAAAGAACTCAATTTTAGTGATGATATAAACATAATCTGTTCTCAGGCACCAAACTCAGGAGCTAACTCAATCATAACCACTTCATTGGAAAGCAGGGGAGCCAGAGAGTAGGTATATTTTGCATTTAGATGGTGTTCAATGTATTTGTTAGTCAAAAGTCATGGAACTGTAACAAAAACTGTTGAGCTGTGCAGTTATTTGAGGAAAAAAAATAGACTTAAGGAGAAAGGCCACAAATCACATATTTTGCATTCAACAATGTCAAAAGCAATATCTCATTCTTTTGTAAAACATCTTTGTTATTATAGCGAACCCTTGGTCAGTCAATTGATTGGAAAATTACAGTTGGTCCAAGAGATAGTTTTGAATATTCATACAACAAGATTGAAGCAACCTCCTCCCTCTCATTGCTTTGCCTCCTTAGTTATCTTCCTCAGCAGTTCTTCTGTTTATGCAGTTACTATATCTTCATTTCCATAGCTTCTTTCTTAGGGAAAAATTCAGATTAAGATTAACCACAAGTACATGAGACACCTTAAGTGAAACCCATTCACTGAAGACAAGTCAGATCACAATCTTGTGAATGATATTATTAAATTACTAAGATTTCAAAATACTTTTCAGAAGAAATATTAGAAACTCTATGGGATTAAATTATAATGTGAAGTACTGTGAAGTTTGGATTTTATTTTACTTTTCTTACCTTAGCTCACCAGCAATGATATAAAAAGTTTGAAAATATTTATTGTCTAAAACTGAAAGAAAATGTAATAACAATAAAGTAATTAGTGTCTAAGAAATAGTTTGAGAATTAGCTTTCACCAGAGAAAGGTAAGGGGAACTCTGTTAGTAATTTAAACAGTATTATATTTCTAAAAAACCACGCCAAATCAACAGTGAAGCAAATATAAATCTAAATCTATCATTGAATAAATGTTTAAAAATAATTTAATGTAAATGATGGAAAAAGTCATCTTGTCCTTGCCAGATAAATTTTTGAAGATTAATACAATCAATTTAATGTATTCAGTATGTATTATTGTTTGATAATACTTTCTTATTCACATTACTTACTAACATAAATAGTACAATAATATTATATTAGCAATGCTTGCTCTTTATTGAAATGATTTTTATATCATTAATATTTAATCAATTAATGAATGTGCCTTAATATTATAACCAAGACTCATAATAATGAAGCTGTAGGACATTATACTTTGACTTAGAACAATAATATTATTAATAAGCATTGGTGTATGCAATTTGAAAAGAAAACAATTACAAGTCTTCAAATATATCACTACATATTCCATGAAGGCAAATTAATTTGGAAATTTGCATTTTGCAATAAGTTTAATTTAATCTTTATATGATGGAAAAACTTTGGCCAATATTGTAATTGCATTAAAATAAACAGAAAATTGAAATGAATGAGTTATGTTATAGAAAAATAAAACAAACGTTCTGTTAGCTTTTGACATTGAATTCACATGTGGAAATTGATAAGGCCAAGCAGAAACTTGCACATCACCTTTGAGATCCCTTTGTGTGGTCCAGCACATCTCCCACGTTCATGCAGTAGTGTTAGTAGTACAGTGGAAATTCTGTGAGGACATACTTTTCATTTATTTTAAATTATTTAATAACATGGCTGAGTTTCAGAAGAACTTTTAAAAACTTTATTAAGGCAAATTATTAGTTTTTTAAAGCACAAATACAAAATAATTTTCTAAAATGTAATACTTAACTATAAATTATTCATAGCATTGTTAATGGAGGTGTATATATATTTCAAGGCTTACTTGTACCTAAAGCTCTTAGGTCTCAAGAATGTTGATATAAGTGTTGAATTAGACAGATCTATAAATGTGTAGCTGTGTAACATAGCAAGTCATGCCGAGATGTATGTATGTACACAAACTCTCCATACTAAACACTTAAGACAAATTAGATGTCTTCAAAGTAAAATAAGTTCTACAAATTTAGAAAATAATAGTAACACCTTATTTATCAACAAAATTTATATCAAAATATTTTAATCTGTAAGTAACTGAACAGCAAACCAAATGTGGAACATATATTTGGAAGTGAGATTTTGCTTCCAAATAAATTAATAAATAAAAAGTGAAAGAGGGTTGAAATTCTTATAATTGGGGAATATTTATTTCCCAGGTTTCTTAAACAAATCTATACATAGAATATTAAAAAGTAATTTATTTTATAAAAGTTTGAATTTACCATAATTTTGTGAAAAGCTAGGAGACAATCTAGAAGAGCATATTCATAGATTGGGTAGTTTATAAGTCCAATGATAACAAATTTGCCCCCAAAAGCAAACATAAAAAAGTAAAATAATGAATGTCTCATTAAAGGAGACAAAGTACTTATCATCAATAATAGACATATATCTATGATGCTAATCTACGTTTATAAACTGTGAAATTTCTCAAATTTTATCTGACTTCATAACTAAAAAGTTATCCTTGCACTGTCTAATGAATGATGGTTGAAAACAAAACATTCACTAGCCAATGATTGGGGCACATCATTCACAGCATTTGTAGTGACCAATCAGTATTTTTGTTCCAGATCTCTGAATTTCATTTCTGCTGAAACATACAAAAACTGCCAGATGACAGTTGTATAAAGATGAGTAGAGTATATTAAAATAAAAAAGAATTGGACTTATAAAGCACAAGTCACTCATAATGAACTTAATGCTTCAGCATCTAATGATGAAGGCTGTGCATATGTGTGTCCTTTAGTCCTTTACAATATCTCTGGTTTCCAAGGTTGCTGGCTTTTAGAGCAATCAGAGAAAGAGTTCTAATAAATTAAGTCCCATTCCATATTTATCAGAGGGAAATATTTTAAAAAGCCTATATGGAACCATTCCCAATAATACTTGCTCCTTGTTTCTAGAGCACCTTAGATTCAGCATAATTTTTCCTTCTGTAGTCCACTATGTCGACCATTTCAGTTGACTAACAAAAGCTGGGACAAAGCCATTACTTATGTTTCGTGGCGTAGTTACAATCACTCTCAACAGGACATTTAACTGCAGGCAATTTACAATATTTCCCTCAACTGTTCTTCCTAGAGTCATGGAACCAACCAGCTATAGTAATCCACTATATATTTAGAATCTATTTCAGAAATTCAAGTCATTACTTTGTAATACAGTACTCTAATTAGATGATAAATTTATGAGCAATTTTACCACACATCAGTTGATACAAAGAAACTGCGTATGATTCTAAAATTGATAGCAATCCTGAACAATGTATAGAAATTATCAGCAATGAGTTCTAAGGTCAAAATAATGTTGGCAATATTTCAGGTAGAGTAAGGCACATTATATAATAGCTTTCCTATGGACATAATCTCCGAATAATTGCTTAGAATACATATAAATAATGAGGTACTTACTTCCTAAGTTTCAGGGAGTAATTAAGGACAACCTTATTTTGAAGAAATTTTTGTAGTCATCACATCTAGCACTATTAATATTTACCTGAATGCTTGAAAGCTTCTTGAGCTCCTGTAATAATAATACTTTTTGCATTCTTAAGAGCATTTTGTGCATTTTATGGCAGCCATGAAAATAAAGTGATGTTAAAAAATGATGAGGTAGCTGATCCAGTATAAAACTTTAGTTTCCTAGACCTTTAATTGGCTGTGTTGATACCTGGAAATAATAATGACAATGTAGGGGTAGGGATGTTTTAAAGAGAATGAAGAGTGCACTAACTTGCCCAGAACTGCTCAGAGAAGAATCCAGAAATCTCTAAAAATCTTTACAATCCTTTGTCACTTTCAGTCTCATAACTAACTAGTAAGTAGGCAAGAGGAGATAATTGCTTCCATGGAATTAATAACCACTTGGCCTTTCATAGATAAGCAGATCAAGATGAAGAAATAGAGTGATACCTAGAAATTTTCTTCGGTCTGTTTTTGAAGAAGCCTCAACAGTACTAGATGGCTTTTGAGAATACTGGCACGATTTTCCTTAATAAAAATGTTTTATGAAATGAAATACTTTTAAATTGATTCAATTTTACTTTTCTTTTATATATGTACCTCTGACAGGACTAGAATCAACAGAAGATATGTTTTGACAATATGAGAAAGCAACACATATTTGCAGATTGTCTTTGTAGAGGAGAAATGATCAAAATGCTCCTTTTGAAGCAGTACAATACATTATCTAAAATAGGCCTGGCTAGAATTTAGAATCAAGTAGATACTCAAAACAGTATTGGAAAGTAAGTATGGTACTTCGGTAGTCTAAAATATTTCACTCCACTAAATTGATCCAACGTTCATATATATGGATTACATTAGGGTTAGGATTGGGACCGAGGTTATCAAAAAGGGATACAATGGCCAATAATAATGAGTATCAGTCATGAGAAACCAGCTAAATATACTCCTAAGTACTGACTTTTATGTATTCAGTAAAGCCAGAAAAATAATTATTTATGTATACAGTCTTCTGGAAATTTGGAGTAATACTATGCTTCACTGATGAATTCTAAAAATCATTCTGGTGTCAACTTCTTACCATTCACAATTTCTCACACAGGTGTCATTATGATGAAGTGGTTGCCAACACCAGACTTTAGGAGTTTGATGGCTTAGGCCACTACCTCCTCCATGGGTTGTTTCATTTTACTAATTGTATGACATTATTAGAGAATGGCTCCTTTTTAGGTACATTTTATTTTTTCTCAGAGTTTTGCTCAATTGCACGTGTCATTAGAAAGAGTACGTGTGTGTACATGTTTGAAATATGCAATATAGTGGAGGTATCAGATGCTTTTTAGGTTTCATGTGGTATTATCCGTGTTATGAAAAAAATACCAACTAATAAGGCTAGAGTTTAGAGTTAAAAATGAAAAAAGTGCATTTATATATAAAGCCTGAAAGTATTTTGTAAATTTATATCCCAGGAACAAGAGTTATGACAGTATGTATCTAATTTATTTTTACTTTCATTTAGTTTAAAAATGCATTAATAATGCCAGAGTACTGAAATTAGAACCTTATCCAATACTAATATAACTAACTGGTCCCAGAGAAATAAATGTTAATTTGTGCCCTTTTTTGAGTTTTGAGACAGGGTCTTGCTCTATTGCCCATGTTGGTCCTGAATTCACTATGGAGCCCAGGCTGGCCTTATACTCAAAAGAATCCCCCCACCTCAGTCTCTGGAGTGCTGAAATTAGAGGCATGCACAAATAAGCCAGGCTTCTATGATGCTGGGGAGTCAAACTCAGGTACATAGTCCTTGACATAGTTCTTGCTAGTCAAGTACTTTGACCGCTGAGCCATTCCTCCAGCTCAATCTACACCATTTTGATGTTGATGTTATGTACGAGGTCATACCAAAAATAGTCTATCAAATTCTCATATAAAGCTCGAAGTTAGTTCAGATAATCATCAAAAAGTTTCAGGGTATACATTTTAACATACTGAAAGTGTATTAAACAGTATTACATGAATAAAGCTATTACATAACAAAATTGAATAATAAAAGAAAATACATGATTTTCTATAGATGTACACCTATAAATATCCTGAAAACAAAAAGATATCATTGGATATTATATATATTTGTTCTTAACAAAATAGAATGTCATGATGATGCACTATTATTCTGTTAACATTAATTATTTTTAAATTTAAGTTTATATAATGCTATCTTATTTTTATTTGATAATCTACAATCTATGTGCTTAGAAAAATCAAAATGTTTAATAGTTTTATAATTGTATTAAATCTTCCTTATTTGAAAACAATTTTTCACAAATACTTGATAAATACTTTTTAAAAGAATTAGTTTAAAAATGTGCTTCCAAATAAAGGTGTTAATAAGATTAAAAGCTATGAAGTAATAATCCAGAATTGTGCTCAACTGCCTATCCCAGTCTCATAAATTTGCTATTATGACATTGGGCAAAGTCATTGAATTGAATGGATATTTTTCCTAAATTTTGGCATTTTCCAAATAAGAGAAATTATATGGTATAGCCAAACTTTTATTTCTTTCAGTTCTAAATCATGAAGGGGTATCATATGCTTAACAATATCCTCAGACTTACAGTTTTAATATGTTGGATTTTCAACAATATTTTAATCCCTTCCATTGGCCTATAATTCATTTGAATTATGTTTAAGTATTGAGTAAGAAAATAGGTTCCTTCCGGGAACCTAGTTAATGTTTTCAAATCTGATGGCACTCAGTAAGCAGATCTTACTTAAACCTTTCCACTGGATTGAAAAGAAAATCGCTGCCCTATCAAAAATTTGAGTAAATATGTTTTAGTCATATGACTACTGACAGGTGTCACAGGGGCTTCCTAAGGTCAAGGTTTGATGAATCTAAAGATTAGTCATAGACAGAAAGCAAGAACACCAAGTTCTCTATCTTTCAGGGTGGTTAAAAAATGATGCCCTGTGGTTGAGGATGTAGTTTAGATACAAAGTACTTGCCTAGCTTTTGCTAAACCCTGTATTGGGTCTCACTATAATACACCCACATAAAATTGATTCTCTCATTATAAATTGCTATGGTTTGAAAGTTTTGAATAATTCAATATACATCGTGGTCTTTAATTCCCAATGCAATGGTATTGGGAAAACTAGATTCTGGGAATCGATTGATGGAATTTCATTCCCCTATAAACACATTTGATAAAAGGAGCTCACGTCTTCCTGGCCCTCTGCTTTCATCCATATGGTAACATCAAAGTTCTTCTCTCCTCGCCTGAATATGCAGCTTCACAAGATAATGTTTTTATCAGCCACTTGAGTTTGGACTTTACGGAGTCCAGTACTGTGAGAAACTGGTTTCTCTTCTTCATAAATTACTCATTCCATGGCTTATTGTAGCAAAAGCTAAATACAAAGACTGTAGAGAGAATATATGCTCCCTTACATAGCCGCCACCTAGTGTCTGTGCAAGATGCCAGAGCACTTTACCTAGGATGTTCCAGAGTATTCCTGCTTCAATTTTTCTCTAGATACTCAAAATAAATATCTATCTATTCATACCGAAGTATTATTTCAGTGATTCTGGATTCCTTACTTATGAAACAAGTCACTTATTATAATCTGTATGTTCTTATCTGCAATCAATTTTTGTAGTCAACAAATATTGACCTCAGTAAGCCGTTATAATGCTTGTCAGTCTTCACATGAATAAAGCATATTTATACAAGTTTTTGACTGAAAACAAATACCTTTTTGATGATCTTAAATTTAGCAGTAAATAGAAGCTTAGAAAGTTAATGCTTGCAATTACTAATTTAATGTCCAATTTCTTAATTAAGTTATTCTTAAAATCCCAGATTGAAGTAGATTCTGTATTGAGTACATACAGTTCTATCTCAAGCTGTCAGAGTGTGAGTCTTCTGCTGACATGGGACAGAATTAATCAACACGGAGGAAGAATTTTTAATAATGATCAAAGTTTTAGACATATTTTATTATCCATGGGGTTTTTCCATAGGTAATGTTTTGTTGCTGCTGCTTCCGTTTCTGTGTATTTCATTACATAAGGTTGAAACTGGAATAGAACCACAGCTATGGAAGATTCTTTGTTTTTATATGACACCAGGCAAATTACAGTTATTGGTTAATAAAAATAATCGATAATTGTTACATTATTAAATTATTAAAATGTAATTTCAGATTGACCAGAATGCATTTCTGAGTTTGTTAAATTCTCACAGCAAAGAGTATAGTATGGGTGCTGTGGGGGTGCTGTGTGGGCGCTGTTACTGCCCTGTGACTTCTAACAATCCTATCTGTGAATATTTGGTTGTAATTACCAAGAGTCTATGAAATATTAATATGCTTATACATCGTATCCATGTAAATATTTTTATCTTTGCAATATTTCTTTTTTGAGACAGGCTCTTACTCTTCAGTCTAGGCTGACCCTGAACTCACTCTGGAGCCCAGGGTGGCCTCAAACTCAAGGCAATCCTCCTGGCTTCTCCTGCCAATTGCTGGGATTACGGGCGTGCACCACCACGCCCCGCTTTATGTGGTCCTGGGGAACAACTCAGGGCTTTGAGCTTGCTGCACAAGCACTTTAACATCTGCGCTATTTCTCCAGCTCCTCTTTGCAATATTCCTTCAAAACTATACTATATGTAATCATTGCTCCCATATAAGAAATTGATTTTGCACCGATAATGGTAAGACATTAATACATAATTTATATAAAGTTAAAAGAATGGAAAATTGTAGATAAATACTAATGATGCTGTAATTAGTCTTTAAAAACAATTAAGACCCACAGTTTACGTAGTCAAATATTAGCAAGAGTGAGATGAAGTCACAAATATGCAAAGGTTACCCTTCCCACTGTTCCAGCTCATCTTTCCCAGTATGCCACAGAAGGTTACAAGTTCCTGCGTTTATCTGTGGGTTCAGTGTGATGTCACTCCCATACTTTGTCTACGTCTATCTCACATGACAAAATCTACTACTGAAACTGTAAAAGAAATACACAATGGTGGCCTTAGTGGGAAAGCAGTAAGTAGGGCTCTCTGTTGCTCTGCCCTAAACCCAAGCATCTGAGGTGATCTGTGCTACTGTTTGGTGCCTCTGTGGTTAGCATTATAGGTTTGATCCTCAGGTGGTCCAATTGACTGTTCATTGTTTCATTTTTGCAGTGAGGCAGTTCATTTAAAGCTTTTAAGATGATATTTTATGTACCTATATCTTTAAAATATCTCATAATAAACTTTGGTTCCATACAGAAATTGCATTTGAATGTACTTTTATATTAAAAATAGGATGGAATTACTATTATACAATGTCTTAGTTACTTTCTCATTGCTGTAACACAATACCCAATATCCACAATTTAAGGTAAACAGGATTTACTTGGCTCACATTTTCACAAGGTCTTACGTGGTCTGTTTGTGGGCAGCCTGCAACCCTGGAAGTACAAGCAGAAGCTGGAGAGCAGCTCACCCATCGCATACAGAAGCCAAGTGAGTCGGGGTCGCAGGCAAGGCAGAGCTTTCCCAAAAAGAAGCTGTGCCAATGTTTCCTTTTCCTTCTTTTATTTGCTTCGAGCTACCAGATGGGTATCCCACACCCAGGGTGGATGCCCCATCCTTCTTTCCTGGTCCACAAGTCAATAACTAACACCTGAAAACTCTGCCCTAAGGGCCCCAATCACAGTAAGTTGACACATGTTCCCAGGTCAAATAACAAGTTCCAAATACATGAAGAGTGTTGGGGGACACTCAACATCCAAACCATAGCATACAATGAGGGAAATAATTCAGCAATTCTATATGTGGAAGTCCTGCATTATCTGATGCTCTACACTTAGATTTGACAAGTATTTCTTTCAAATCTTTAGCTGATACCTCACATTTCTGACACACAGGCTGGTCAATTGAGCATGAGTGAAAAATCTTACACTGTTCAATGTGCAGTATGAATATTAAAGAGAATATTTTCTTTGTAGGGCAGTACATTTCACTTTGATGTAGAATAAAATTAAATAATCATCTTCGAGTGAACACAATTTCACATATTGAATTAATTTGAAAGCTTCATTGAAAATAAATCTTTTTATTATTTGAAAATTTTGAATTATGAATTGAAAATGAAATATATTTCAATTCAGATCAGACATTTAGGATTGTCCCTGTGTAAAATGCTGAGGACGAATTACAGAGAGTAAAACTTATGATTTATAGATGTGCAAAAATCCATCTTATTACAAAGCTGTTAATGCTCATAAATTTACTCTTGAAAGTTTACCATCAGTAATAACTATACCAGTAGTTCTATGAAAAATAATACTTATATCACAACTTTACATTTTTTTGTAACTCAGTGACCTTTTGCCGATTTAAATTATAACTATATAAGCTCACAACAATATTAAAGTATCTCTTCTACATCCGCATAATGTTATTCAGGATATTTTTAAGTGGAATCAAAAAACACATTCAGACAGCTTTGCACAGCACTATTATTGGATCATATATCATGTAGTAAAGTAAAATATCTAATTGCCAATTCTCTTATAAAATTAAAAGAGGCTGCTATAAAAATACATGTAATCAATATGAACACAACTATAAAAGTCACTACATATGGCACCCTGCAATTTAATTTTCTCTTTATAATTATTGCTAACACCATTGTTATATTTAGAATGTACATGAGAAGAAGTGAATTCTTTGGTGCAAAACCCTATATTTTCTTATGATTAAAATGCAGTATATAATTTCTCAAATCAATGTGGGTTAGTAAGTAAGTTTCTGCTTGAGACCAAGTAAATTAATACATATTTTTATTTAGAGTTTGCCAAATTGGAGCTACAGAGTAACATGCATAACATGTAAGAAATCATCTATAGGCATTACACAGTTCAAATTAATAAAGTATAATTTAAAAATCTCTCTCTCTCTCTCTCTCTCTCTCTCTCTCTCTATATATATATATATATATATATATAATTTCACTATTTGTGTGAGTATCAAAATACCACATTGCATACCTTAAGTAGATGCAGATTTTATTCATCTATGGGATTTCAATAATTGAAAAACAGGTTGAAGAGATCTGAAATGAAAAGCTACTTTCCATAATTAATTACCACAGCAGCAATAGTTTCTATAAGAAAATAAAAATTAAAACCTAAACACACTTGATGTCTTATTTTTTCGTTGCTATGACTCAATACTGACATCCATGTATTCATTTACTTGTTTTCAAACAGAAACTTAAGTATTAAACCGCATTGATTTAGGGGAGTAAAGGTTAATTTTAGGTCCCAGTTTCAGAAGGTCACCATCTTCACACACTATATAACTCCATGTCATGTCTCTGATATTGGCTTAGAACACATAATATGTTAAGTACATGGGGTTGTGAGTGGAAATGTCACTATGTTTTTGCTTCTTTTCATGGGTGTTAGAAATAACATGTATGAAGCACAGCAGGTCTGAAATAGGCATAGGTTGAATCAGAGCGACTCCAACCTCTACACATAATTACAATCAAATACTAAGGACTTGTTTGCTGTCCATTGAATTTGTGGGGTTTTTGCTCATTGAAAGCTGACTATTGAGGTACATCTTATGGATATGCAAGAAGTTATGGTTTGCATCTGAAATGTCCCCCGAGGCCTTGGAAGTGATTGAATGTTAAAGTTAATTGGGTCAGATAGATTGATGCACAGATTGTTTCATGTGCTGTTAGAAGGTGAGGCCTCACGGTATATTCTTGTGTTGGCCCTGTACTTGTCTGTTTCCTGGATCCCATACAGTGAACACCTTTCTCTCTCTAGGTTAAGCCCTTCCTTCCTTGCTGGTCACCCATGAGCAGACTAGGACAGCTCAACTCTGAGTTGAAGTAAACGTTTTCTTAAGTTGTGAGTGTCAGGTGCTCTATTTCAGTGACAAGAAAGCTCTTAAGATATGACTTTGTTAATCTAAAGCATTCTAATTTTTCAGCTCTTTAGTTAGATAATGGGGTCAAAGGACATTAGTTTATTATTATGCTTTTGTATATATCCAAAATATACAAAAAGCAGGAAAGATGTTTTACACTTTTAAGGAAATGGAAACTTTATGCCTATGTATAGATTTATTTCTAGTAAGATAATATCCTTGTTAAAATAATATATCCATTTTGCATGTATTATAGAGAAATATGTTAATAAATGTGCATTTTTGAAAGCTATTCGAAAGATTTCAAAATAATTGATGAAGGAGCTCTCCTCAGAATAAATTTGAACAAACTCAATCAGCTTAATAAATAATAGATTTTATTCCTTTCCTTAGAGATAAAAAAATTAAAAGTATTCAATATGTGAATAAAATTTTGCCCTAAATTCTTAAATTAACAAAACAAAACAAAATACAACATCATGTGAAACTGGACAACTTAAAGCTACTTTTAGGTAATACTTGTTTTCATTATATATATTTTTATTTAAGATACTATAATATATTAAATATATATGTATAGGTGAAAACGCCTATGTAAGTACATATACATGGAATTTTATATCAGAATATAAATTTTAAATGCCATTGTCATTTTATTGTCAAATTGAATTATTTTACACATTTGGGCAAGAAAGATATACATATAAATGTGTACAGTTATAAAAATGTTTCAGTGGAGAACACTAGACAGTTTTCATTTGAACCCTGCAGCAATTTTGAAATAGTACTTAGTAAAGTGTAAAATTAACACAAATTTCTTATGCTATTATATGATTATATATCGATCTTACAGCAACTTAAGGACAAATATTTGCTGTATTAATTTAAAATAAATCTCACTTTCCTGTACTTTGCTATATATTAGGTGTTTTAGTAAGTTCATTATTGACCAAACTGACATTAATTAATAAAGTATACTCCCAAAGTATTTTGTGCTAAAATTTTACCCTGTAAGCATTGTCCTTTGGAAGTATGATATAAATGAAAAGTGCTGTATATTTAAATAAAAAACAATTTGTACTAGTAAAAAAACACATCACTGCCAATCTTCAACAGATTACTGCTCTGTCAGTTCCAACCATCTCATCTCATCACCCTCTCCACCTTCCAACGCAGTTCTGGAATTCTTCCTTGTGTATAGTTGCTACAATCTACTACAATCTCCCTGAGGTCCTGAATGAATTTGAAACATTTTCTTTGTATCATAAGTTTGAATTTCAGGAAGAGAAAGAAGTTTCACAGAGCCAGACCTAAGGAAAAGGTAGATGGAGACACACACTACCTTTTCCCAGCCACCCCAAGCAACTTTCATGAAATTTTTCTTTAGACCTCATAAAGATATGAAAGGATCTATAGAGAGATACTTCAAAAAGTTTCAAGAGTTATGAGATAAGTATGTTTGAAAGCAAGGAGGAATATTTTGAGGGTAATTAATGACAATGTGTTTTTCTTTTACTATGGTATTTTCTAAACATTTAAATATTCCCTACATATTTGATCACCTGTATTATTAAAACTAAGAAAACTCTGCTTACAGCTCATTAAATTAAATATCATAAGCCTCATATAGATACCCATAACTTACTAGAGTAGAAATTTATTACCTAATTTATATTTTACAGTAAAAAGCTAAAGGGACAAGTTGGAATTACTGGCATCAACTTAATTCATAAAAAATGCGAACACTGCATTTTTGTTATTTTCAACTAATGACATAATCTAAAACAAAAACATCATGAATGTGCATTTTCTGTGTGGTCACTATCTCCAGTTAGTATTAAAAGTGAAATATTTTGTTTTGCATTCCCAGCTGTACACAAGATCTGGTGTTGTATTTCTTCCCAAAACAAAACAAAACAAAAAAAAAAATGAAATCTCATTAAAGGAAAAATATACATTTATATTTGTGTCATGTGAAGTAATTTTAGCCTCTAAAATATGACAAAAATTGTTTAAGATGTCATTCCAGAATTCTTTTACACTTCTAGGCACATGTGAAGGTGAATCTTGCAAATGAGCTTTAAAGGTACTTTGATCTTTGCTTCATGAATAATGTTTCTGTCCTCTTAAAATTTTTCATAGACTTCATATTCTATGCTCACATATTTTATGTGTAGGTTGCATCATAGGTTTATGAATATAGATGGCATGTAATATTAATGTAAACATTCCAATGAGACCCAGTTTTGCTATCCAATACTCTAATTTACATAAACAGTTCAGGTTGAACTTGATGGACTTTTGCTATTCATCTTGACAAGATGGGCTTGGAAAGTGAGCATGTACAACCTTTCCGAGTCTCTCTTTTGTGGTCTGTATAATTGACAGTTATCTTTGTTTGCCATTTGAAATCGTTACATATTCGCACATTTCTTTTGCATCCTGCACGCCTGACTTCTTCAGTCATCATCGCTGGAAAATGTTAATTTCATATTTGTTGTTACTTTGGCATCTATGATGCAACCAAATGAGATCTAGCACTCCCATGTGATTTGAAACCTAAACACTAAGATTATAAGGTATAACAACATTACATTTCCAGTATATAAAGATTTTTAAATATTTATTAATCTTACATACATATTAGATTTTTCTTAGTATTTCACTAGGACATATTTTAATGCTTATGAACTTATACTTTAGGAAATATCATACTTGATCAATAATGTGTCATGCAGTTTTACATTGTAATTATATAACTCAAGTATCAATACTATGTGTTACTCACATAATAAGATTTTCAAGGAATTTCTAATTTATTTTCCTACCATTTCTTTCTTTTTATAATATAAATATGTTAAACTAAATGTAATTTGAAATATGCCTGCTTAGAAATAATATACCTGAATTTAAAATTTTCAGCAAAGCTGGTATTTTTAAGATTTTAATGATTCCTGGGTATGGAATGCATTCATTTTTTAATAAAATGCATATGAACGTTTTGCCAGGCTGAGGCAGAAGGTTATGGATCTGATCTATAATTGTTCCTAAAATTCTCATGTCCTTAGAAATAAAGTTCTCAGATGACAACTGGATCATTCACCTCTACTTACTCGTATGCTAATCAACTGATTATTAATGATTGAATATTCTGTTAGTAAGTAAAGTCAACTTGAAGGACATGAGTCAGAGTAGGATTGTGCCTTTGAAGGTTCTCTCTCTTTCTCTCTTTCTGTTTTTACTTTCTATGTTTCACAACCACCCTGATTTTCAAGTTTCTTCCAACAACCCAATCTCCAATGACATTTCTGTCTTGGAGCAAATCAGTAGTAGACTGAACCCTCAGGCACTGTGGTCCAAATAAACCATTCCTCTTTTAAGTTCTAGGTGTCAGATGTTCACTTGGGCAAAGATTTGATTAAATAATACAACACTGATTATATAAATTCAGGAAATCTGGTGGGAAAATTAAAATCTAATCAAATGATATTGCTGGACTCAGCAGCACAGGGCTATAATCTCAACTCTCCTAGAGTCTGAGGTAGAAGGATCACAAGTTTGAGCCCTGCCTGGGAAACTTAGTAAGAGCTTAGCAAGACAATCTCAAAGTCAAAACTTAAAATAAATTGGGGATGTGGCTTCAAAGAATTTGAGCTGGATTCCTACTCTCTCTGTCTCTCTCTCTCTCTCTCTCTCTCTCTCAAACACACACACATGCAAACACACAAAAATGACAATAACCACAATAATGTGTCATTAGAAATAATAATGTGTCAAAGAAAAAAAAATGAAATTTGGAGAAGATATTTCAGGAAGCTGATAAGAAAAAATATGCTGCTTGTTGTTCAGTTATGGAAAGAGATAGAAACTAAGAGGGACATTGCATTAGAAGAAGTGGTAAGATTCAGCACAAGTTTCAGGTTCGACTCAAGTTCTAAGAGCAGAAGAGAACTTAATTATTAATCCAGCGTCTTTGAAAGTAAATATATAATAGCAGAATAAAAAGAAAGAGGATGATCTGTTACCAAAATTTGAAGGAAAATAGGGAAAAGTAAAGTAAAAACAGGATCATATCCAGTTTTTATCTTCTTTAATTTATAAAAAAATTAGAACATGAGTAACGTATCAAAAACTCTAACTAAAGCAAAGGGAAGTGTTACCTAATGAAAAAGGACAAATCATTTGAGAAAGATTTTTTATAGAAATAAATAAGATGAAACACTTTAACCAAGTTCTGGATCAAAGCAGTTTCTTATTAAACTTATGACACCCATGTTTACATTCCACAATATTTTCTATGCAAAACTATATATATATATATATATATATATATATATATATATATATATATATATATATGATGTAGTCTTTATAGTCATTAACAAAGAGTTGACATTTACACAATGATAATAGAAGCTTTTCTTAAAATCCATGTTGGTTGTGAAGAAGAAGATCACGGGCAATTAGCAATCTCTGCGTGAGCTTTCAGTAGGGATTGTAGGCAGGCCAAAACTTTTTCTATGTAATACAGTGTATTTCCAACATATTACTTCTTGGAAGTAATAGAAGTCATTTTATTTCTCTAATATATATATATATATATATATATATATATATATATATATACAAATAAATGTCTTCAAGTTACATAGTAATTACAAATATACAGAGTAATCTATTGTTTTCTTTCCAATTTATTATTATGTATCAATGAGATACATACTATTGACATTGAACTTCAGTATTTTGCACATGTACATATGGCCTCAGAGTTACAAACTCTTCCCCTCTCTCTTTTTTGACCCTCCCATTCCCTCCTCCTTCTCCATTAACTCCCAGTAACCTCCCCCAACACCTAGTTCTATGGATTAACTGTATTCTGGGTTTCTCATAGTAGAAAAATTATTTTATATTTAACTTTCTGTGTCTGACTGACTGCACTGAGCAGGATGGTCTCAAATTGCATCCATTTACCTATGAAAACCTCAAAATTTATTGTTTGCTGTATATCAGAATACCGCAATTTTCTTATATGCTCTGAAAAATTCTTCAATATCATATGTCTGTTTGATATACTTTGAAACATGCTATTAAATATATTGAAAATACATTAAATATATTAGTATATTTTTAGCAAAGTAACATTAAAAACAGATGAGAGGAGAATGAAGTGGTTACTGCTGCAATGTTCTTGCTCCTCACACAGTGATAGTCATTTCTAACTTATTTCTTAATTCTTCTTAAATGTACTGATAGTGAGATACTACTGTATCTGAAGCCTTGTGGAAGTCCACGGAAACGAAGACCAAGAAATCTCTTCTCCTTAAGAAGTACAGAATACCGGGACAATGAGTAGATAACTTACAATTTCTAGCTGAGACAGTGCAAAATATAACACATCAAAAGCCGGAAAAGCAAATGTTGTGATCTTTTAATTTTTTTTTCGTTATTGTCATCTTCGAATTTGTCTTTCTATTAATGTATATTGGAATCTGTCAAACTACATTTCTCATTCTCAACAACACAAAATTATAATAAGCCACTTCAGGGATACTTCTAAACTTGTTTGTTTACAAAATATCTGTTTGAGAAAATAAAATGAGGAAAATGAGTTTTACTGCATTGATCCGATTTAATCCACGTTAAGAAATGTAATTGAATAATATAAGGGCTGGAGGAATAGTTCAACTGTTATGTTACAGTGCTTGCCTTGTAAGCCTAAGTTTGATTCCTGAGCACCACATGAAGCAGGTAGTGGTGGCTCATACCTGTGATCCCAGCACTCGGTAAACTGAGGCAGGAGAATTTCCATGAGTCCAATGGTAACCTTGGCTTCACAGAGAATTCAAGGACCAGTCTGGGCTACAGAATGAGACTATGGTTCAATAAGTAAATAAATAAATAAAATTGGGTAATGTGGACAAGTAAATTTTGAAAAGAATTATTATTTTGCATTATATTTTAGTAACATAATACTTAGCATATTTTAAATATTTGTACAATTTAGCCATTTATGTATGTGAAAGAATAATAAACAATGTATCAAAAGGTTAAATTGCATTGGCACATTTTAACAGTGATTTATTTATTATTACAAAGGTCCTATGCTTTTAAAATTTTATATAGCCAGATGCTTTTTGGATTTTCATTATTAATCTTTGAGAGTTCCTTTTCTTTTACACATGGTTAAGAACATAATAAATTCATAAATAATCATATGAAAGATTTATTAGTCCCATTGACCTTTTAAAACCATTCCTCAAATACCAACATTTCCTTCCATGTACATAATACTTATTTTTTACATGAAATAAAAATAATTCTATCAATGTATTCCTTAGCTAACACCAAAACAATGAAATTTTTGATTTACACCATGTTAGTTAAATAATGACTTTGGTAGACATGCATATTTCAGTGGCTCTGCACAGCAGATAGTTTGTGGCTCAGGAATTTTCCCAGTGTGTTACTTCCCCATTAAATGACTACAGCCTTGTGTATCAACACTCTTTCTCTGGAGAATGTGCTTATTATCTATTCCTATTGTTCTTTTGGCTGATTGGCAGCTTCTTAGCTCACCATCTGTCTAATTTAAATATAAGGAGACAGTCAGTGGTGATGTGCAGCAGGAAGCATAGAGCATTTGAAATGAAAACAAATATATGTTTATATACACACGTATACATCTATGTATAATTTACTATTTGATTATAGCATTGAGTGAAGATCATTGCATCACTAATATCTGAATAGTCATGATACAGTGATCTTCATTAATACACATTCTCAGCCTGGAAATTCCTCATGATGGAAATAATATACATGCTAATGTCCTCTTTAATAAATAATAAGCCAGCCTGGATATTTGAAATGCATTAAAGCCACAAAAATGAATAGAATGTTATTCTATAATATATTTACATCAAAATAACCTTCCTATAAATGATGTAGTTATGATGTTTCAATGACTCTTGTGTGTTTGTAATCAGTTATCTGAAATCAAAATAGGCGACTCAAGCTTTTCCTGTGTTTACAAACGTACAGATTCAAATTGTTTATGAAGTTGTCAACAAACTATGTGTTCTTTAGAGCTGTGTTAGAAAAATGAGATGTAGTTCATAGAATTTACAACGCATCTTTGTCTCCTTGCTCACACATCTCACATATAAATGTATGTGTGTCAGTATTTGTGTGTGTGTGAGCAAATGTGAACAAGAGAGAGATTATGTGAATGTGCATGCATTTGCATCTTATGAAAGTTGATTTAATTATCATTTAAACATCTGTGAAATTTGATTCTACTGGTATCATTTACCAGCAAATATACCTAAAAGTATTTGACTTACATTGAGAAGCTCAGTTTTTACTTGCTCTTTAGTCTTTAGTCCCCAGAATTGTTTATATCCAGCAAGATCTAACCTTCTTTTCTCAAGAAGTTTAAAAAGCCCATGACATTTTCAGAAGACCACTGTTTTTCATCAAAATTCTGCTTTTGTGGTTTGAATGGGATTGTTGACTATCCTTAGTTTTCCTTTTGATCTTGTATGGTAGGCTGCTATTCAAAAGAAGATGACGAAAATAATACACGACAATGTGCCTGGCATCAGGAATCATCGTCCTTTGTGTCAAGACTGGTGACATTTGAAGAGCTATCCACAGTGCTACCCAAATCCCCATTCATCAGCAGGAAAGTGTTCACAACCATGGCAGAGTGCAGGTTGCAGGCTCTCTCTCCAACAGACAAAGGTATTTTTAGTAATCTAAATGTAGGCAGCTTGTCTTGGGCGTTTGTCTCTTTCCTCCCGTCAATTTCTCACTTCACCTGGGTCTGAATACTATTTTTTTTCATTTCCACCCTCCATAATTATCCCTTGTCACGGCAGCGGGACCTGAGGCATAGTGGTTTTTCTTTCCCCCTTTCACTAAGGTTTTTCTTATTGCCACTGCCTAGAGAATCCAGCATATCACTGAGAGTAAAAATAATCCATTGTGACAGATGAAAAACATAAAACTAAAATCCTCTATATAGATTTTAGTTATTAGTTAAACCAAGAGCTTAAAAAAGTTTGTCATTTGTTTGTAAACTACTTTAGTCAAATTTTTGTTACTTACTTGATAAAATGCTTGCAATGAACAGTACAAAGGAGAATATTTCAGCCAACAGTCTTCAAATATGGTAAGAGTAACAAGGCAGAATATCATGTCAAGAAGTACTTGGCAGGTGAAGCAACCGCCTCTCAGCATTTGTAAAGCGAGAGACAGGGTGAGAGATGGAAAGAGAGAGAGTGGGATAGTTCAGGGCCCCATTGCCTCTTAAAATGCATATCCTCAGTGACATACTTCTTTCACTGGGTTCCAACTCCTAAAATTTCCAGCACACCTCAATGGCACCATAGGCTGGAGACCAAGCCGATGAGACGTGTGCCTTTGAGGGATACTCCTGATTCACACGATGACACACTCTTTAAAACTTAATAGTCTTAAAAAGTATATTGTTTATTTGTTTGTTTCACAAGTTGTGATTTTTAAACAGTCAAAAATTGACAAATTTCCTGGCATGTTGGGACTTTTTTTTTTTTTTTTTGAAATAGCCATTTCGCTGCATGAATCTCCAGCTATCATCTTTGAATTGAAGCTAGAATTATATATGTAAAATAAGTAAGAGGATTCTAAATAGTAACTCACTGATTGTATGATTTCATCACTGTATTAAATGTCAACTCTGTTTCAAAAATTATCCTGGAGAGAAAATTATAAAAAGTAAAATAATATGTAATATATATTATATACACATAATGCCTACAATCTGTCACTCTTGAATATATAAAATCTTCAAAAAAGTGGGATGGAGAACTCTAAGAAAATCTTTATATTGTTAAAATTCCAAATACTTCCCAAGTTTCATCCTATTTCGAATACTCTCCTCCTCAAAATACTCCGTGTAACCTACTCAGTGAAACAACATTTGCTGTACTGAGGGTAGTCAGAGTTCCCTGTCATTCTTGATCCACAGTGACTGGAACTGGGCATGCAGTGACAATGCTCAACTTTGCTTATTTTTCCCCTATCAATTTAGGTTTGAAAGCTCAATCTTAGGTTCATAAGCAACATGAATAAATACTGAAAATAGTGTGTTAATTATATTTCCAAAACAATCTGTATTAGTATTTTAATTGGAAAAAAAACAAGAGGTTATTTTCTCATTGACCTTTGGCAATTTTCTTTCTTTCTCCTTTCTTTCTTTCTTTCTTTCTTTCTTTCTTTTCTTTTCTTTTCTTTCTTTTCTTTCTCTTCAGATCAGATCTCACTTTGCAGTCCAGGTTTGTCCTACTCTCACTATGTGGCCCAGGCTGGATGCAAACTGAGGGCAATCCTGTTGCTTCAGACTTCCAAGTGCTGGAATTACAGGCTTGTGCCATTATGCCTAGCTAATCTTTCTGTGGTTCTGGGAAATATATCTCAGGGCCTTACATGTCCTAGGTAACCAATTTAACTACTGCGTGTCCATCCCAGACATTTGTCTTTTTAATAAAGATATATTATTTTATGTGAAAAGACAGATTTACTCTGAGCTTAGAATCAATAAACTTAAATTCAATGTAAGTGAAATGTATTTTTTACCTTTGAGAAGCAAATCTCAAGTTCTGCATGGTTTCAGCAATACAGCATATAACTTTCTAAGCATTAATACAGTTAGTTTGTGTAGGACTACCAGCATTTACAGCCATGGAGACATCATAGCTCCAGAATATCCTACAGTAAGAGAACAGCATATAGCCAATAGTGATACTAGAAATTCAAAATTCATATGGAAATTTTGATTTACCAACATTCAAGAGTTTTTAACAGTAGAAAATAACACAGAAGCTACTATTATTGGGCATGGGTGTCTTTCCAAGCAAGGAAAAATCCACTGTTATTTACATTTGTCCAGGCAAAAATACTAAAAATTGAGCTAGTTGATGAGTATTTTGGTCAATACTCAGATTCATTTTCAGAATAAGCAATATGAAAACAAACCAAGAGAAAAGAAGTAAATTTAGAGAAATGTTTCGTAACTACCACATGCAGTCGTCAAGAGTCGCCAGAGAAATAACACTTATAAATTACTTATTAATTAATTAGCTTGTTTCATAAAAACGGACTCACCCAATAATGTTGAACAATCATTTCTGAAATCTTCATTGGACAAGTTATGGAATCGATTTAGCTAACAGTGTAGTTTCAGGGTCAGGGAAGGCAGGGTCAAGGCCATTAAAGTGCTGACATTTTCATTCAAGTCTGAAAGCACTAAAAAATCCTTACACCCTAACTGGAAACCAGTCACACACAAGATATTTTCTCTCTCTTACTTACAGAAAGACTTGGGGGTTTTGTTTTGTTTTTGTTGTTTGTTTTGTTTAGTTTTTTTTTAATTTACTTTCATCCTTTTCTAGTTGGATTGCTTCCATTTACTTTAGCTACAGGCTTTTCTTTACTTATCTGCTGGTTCAAATCTTAATTTTTCCCAAAAACAATGTTACTGACATACAGAGGACAAAATGTGAGCACACTGAATAGCTGAACAAACCATGACTAATGATAGCACGTTATTACCAGGCATTAATCCTAGGAAATATAAATTTCTTTTTAAATTTTACTCAGATGAATTACACTAAATATATAAAATTTATCTCTAAGTGATTAAAGAATATGTGTACTTGTTTGCCTTTCTAATGCCTCTTTCCTATTGAAACTCTCTAAATGGAGGATTCTATACAAAAGTTTTGATCCTTAAATATTTCTACTGAAATTTTATTGCAAAGTGGTAAGTATGTGCATGCGTGTTAATTGCCAAACATTCTGTAATAAAAAAGTATTATAAATCTGTCTCATTTCCACTCATAGTGACTTGGTTTTGATTATTCTGTTTAATCTATGATGTAGAAGGAATACTGATATGATATGTGTATATATAGTAATTTCAAGACCTCATTCCAAAACAATTAGAAAGTTATTCAAGTTTGCTACAAAATAAAACATACTACATTACTTTTTTTGGTAACCCCCATTACGGAGACAAAATACTTGATACCCACAATAGAAAGGAGGAGAGAAGTATTCTGGTTTGATCTTGGGAAAGGCCATAAACCTGTGGCCAAGGACAGTAGCTCCATCCATGATAGGCAAAAAGCTAAAACAGAAAGTGGAGCAAGAGTCAAGAATCCACTCTTCCAAGTCACTCTTACTGACCCATCTCCAAATGTCTCTAATAGGTCATTCAGCAAGTGAACTTTTCATAGGTGAGTCTTCTGATGAGTATTTCACCACACAATCCAATCAGCCTTCCAACACTGGAAACTTTCAGAGGACCTTTTACTGTAACAGTTATATGAATATCCTACGTGTAACCAAAGTCTTAGCATACCTTTCACTTTCTCCAGGTCCATTGTCTAACCCTTTCAGTATCTATATATTAAATACATGCTACACATGCCACTAACAAAGTGCTCAGTGTTTTATTTTTTAATATCTCTTTTACGGTAATAATGAGCTTGCTTACATGTGTGTGTGTGTGTGTGTGTGTGTGTGGTACCAGGGATTGAGAACAGGGCCTTTGTCCTGAGCTATACTTCTAGTGTGTTTTATTTTGGGATAGGGACTCACAAGCCTGGCCCATTTGACTCGAACTTGTGACTGTGATGGTCCTGTGTGGCCTTCCTGTCAGATTTCCAGTACTAAGATTATAGGTGTGCACCGGCTTGTCCAACTTTATTTTTCATTGCTATGAAATCTAGCATTCTTTTTCATTACAGTTTCACCACAGCATGTCTTTTGAAATCCTGCATGTTTCTCAGTGTAGTCTTCTTTAGGAAGATTTTTATTAATTCTACAGCCAATACTCAAGCCAAAAATTATTTATGTTTTGCACCAAGTATATCTTCATTGTAATTACTAGCTTGTGTATTGTAAAACTGTGGATCTCTATGCCAACATGCCATAAAGATCCCTAGTTGGGAAATGTAAAATGTTTTCAAACATTATCAAATGTTCATTGTGTGTTGGGAGGAAAGTGTTTGTTCGCAAAATTACCTCTGGCTGCAAACTACTGTCTTGTGAAAATATATATCTCTCACTATTTATACTAACTATGACATTTTATTTGGGTTTTGGGAGGGCATGTGTCACATTAATATTATATTTTATTAATTTAGTATCCAATCATCTCCACTATTTCATGCAAGGAACTATCTTTAGAACCTATTTCTCATTGAAAAATAGAAGTCAGCCGGTGTTCAACATAATCTTAGTTTTCAGAGATTGAGAATTATTTTTCATAAGTAGAAATCTAATTATTAAAACTAGAACACTATTTAGTAATCTCTTTTTAAAGGCAATCAATAAAATAGAGTGATGTAAAAATAATTTAAAATTTGAGTTATTTTGTGGCAAACTTTGAAGGTAAGTTTAGGTTTGTAATTCACAGTTATCTTGAGGTAAATGCAGTAGTTGCAAGTGCAGTCAAGGAGTATTCTCTGTATTTAAAAATATTTTTTACTTGACACACAGTATTGAACAAAGTATTATTCACAGAGGGGATACCTTTTGTATTGCATGTGACTTAATGTCAAGGCCTAATCCATATTTTTTAAAGAAAAATTAACATTTGTGTATAATGATCATGTCTTATATTGTCCTGTTGTTATGTCTGAGTTTTTTTGTTTTTCCCATCTCTCTCTCTCTCTCTCTCTCTCTCTCTCTCTCTCTCTATATATATATATATATATATATATATATATATATATATGCAATACATAATGTTTAAAATGACTTTGAGTATTTTGTGCACATATATATATCCCAACAATATTATGAGAGGAAGGGATCATAATAGTGAGATATTCCTTAAAAGGTATGAGTATCTAATATCTTGACTTTAGAAGTTCTGGGGGTTTGTTAAATACCTATATTGTTATTGAATGCCTTGGAATGGGCGGTGGTGTTCTGATGTGTTAAAATTGACATTTTCTTACAGCTTAACTATAGAAAACAATGATTATGTTTGCTGACTTGATTTATAACAGATCTAAATGCAACAGGGGCACTCATTTTAAAACAACTGAGATATGTGTATTAATGATAAATTCTCTGGTACAAATTGAACTACAACTTTTTTCCTATGGCTTTTTCCATAACTACATAAAAACAAGGAGGTGGACTTAATGCTCATAACATCCAGTCGGTAGCCTTTCTTTTTATATTTAATGCTGCTGAATCTAATTTTCTCTTTCAGTCTGGATTGTTAATAAATATTTCAATTTTAAGCTGAATTGTTTGAGTTGTACTCTGTTGAATGTAAAACCTACAAACTGCACTAGGCTGTTGTAACATTCCTATCTTCCACATTCTGCTAAGCATTTTTAATAATAACTGGAGTAATTTTACTGTTATTTTCTTTCTGTTTTCTAAAAGGATGGAAATGATTAAGGAATATTGCCAGTAGAGTAAAAGGTAGCTGGTCATGCACAAGTGGAAATTACAGATTACCACATTTGTCAGAACAATAAGATATTGGTCATATGGAGTCACTAATAAAATATTTATCTTTAAGCATTTCTGATTCACATTGGAAAGCAATGTACCAAGTACAAAAGAAGTAATTCCAACTTAATTTGATATGTTTAACATTTAAAAGGTATTTAAAGATAATGTTAATATTTTAAAAAGCCACCTGTCTATATATGCATATTTTTATCTTTAATGAAAATGGCTTATTGAAAAATGTTAAAAGTTATATAGAAATGCACTGAAAGACAGTGTTGGTTCAGAAGGTCAGACTTATTTGGTAAAAACAGCAACTTTGAGATGGGTGACATTTTATTTCCAGGTAAAGGAGGAAGAAAACAATGACATTCTCTTTATTCCCCTTTGTGTCCCTCTCTGAGAATTAGAATCTGCATGTTTACAAGGCAATCTCACTCAAAATTTTACTTTGAGATGTCATTCACAGTCTTGTTTTGAAAAATCTCTTCTGCAATTTACTGCATCTTAGCTCAGCACACAATACCTATTGCTATGCCTACTTTTCTAAAATTAAAGTCTTAATTGTCCACGTATATTTAAAAGTCATTTTTGTTGTCTGGGCACAGTCTCAAACCATGCAACTCTATGCCATAAAAAAAAAAAAAATCGCTTCTACTTGAACCCATCTGCAGCTCTCATGCTGACCTCCAAAAATATGACAAGATATTTCTAACATTTCTTTATGATGTCAAGTCTATTTTTGTTATGTTCACAATTTTTAAGTCATCAAAGCCTATCTCATGTTTGATCATCTTCAATAAAAAATATTTTATAATAAGTAATTCTACTTAGCATTATGACAATTTTTCTCCTTATTTCCTCAAAACTACTGATATCTACAAACATAAAAAAAGGTTCTCTCAGGTTCATTGAGATAGAAATATCAACAGGAATAGCATGTTTTTAAAAGTATAGTGGTGTTGCTATGTGAGACAGTGCTTCGTTGTTCTGCACAGGCTTGTCTTGGGCTTCTGTGGTCAACCAATCATGGCTCAGACTCCAGAACCCTTGAAATTAACAGGTACATGCCCCTCTGCCATGTTGATTTTTTGAAATAATTACACAAAATAACTAACTTGCCTGTGACCTCACACATTGCCATTACTTTCTATTATTTCTGCGAACTTTTAGACTTTGTCTCTCTTTTTGTAGTGAGAATAGTTAGGATCGAGCCTTTTGAAAATTTCAAGTTTAAAACAAAATACTTTAAATTATAATTAACTATAATCAAGATGTTCAGAGCTTACACAACACAAATTTTAACCAAAATTTTATGTTCCCTCTGAGATATAAATTATGTTCTAGGCTCTGCTCTTCTGATGGAATTATTTTACATTTTCCATATAAGTTAGATGTTAGCATTTTTGGTTTTTGTGTGTGTGTGTGTTTGGCTTATTTCATTTAGCATGACGTCCTCTGCATTGATTTGTTGTTGAAAATGTCCTTTTCTTTAAACTATGAACAATATTCTTTGTGTGTGTTTCTTTTATTCTTTCAGTTGTTAACAGGATTTAGGATGTTTCTAATTACTGCCAACGTTGCAAAATAACATCAAATAAAGTCAAATAAAATAAAGCTGCGGTTACAATGTCAGGGTCTCTGTAGTACAGGTTTGTTCTGAACTCACTAAGGGCCCCAGAGTCACCTTGACCTCATTGCAACCCTGCTGCCTCAGGCTCTTGAGTGCAGGTACCTGAATTACATTACTAGGCCACCAAGCCCAGCTAGTATAGGGCTAAGATATTATTGAACTCAGAACCTTGTGCTTGAGAGGCAAATGTTTTAAATTCTAAATGAATCCATCTTTGTGTCTTTAAACTCTGGTATCTTCTCCAAATACTTTTATGCAATCCCGACTCTCTAAAACAATGCTTACTTCCTTCCATTACAAAATCAAAACGCCAAAGTATGTGGTTCAAATATTTTTCTAACCTGATTGTATCCAATGATCCAGGCAAAAGAACTCATGAGCCTGAAACTTTTTGTTCGAATACTACCTTTCGCCCATTGCTTTTTGAAATTTAACCATATGTAATGTGTTTTCTGGCATAACTTGTTTTGATTAGTGTGTTTGTAATACAAGATAATTACACTCACCTTGAGGCACTGGTGCATATGCACACTTCATCTTAATCATCTTTACATCTTCTTGCCTGCTTCCTACCCCCTCTTCCCTTCTCCCATCCGCACACCCATACTCGGCTCCGCACTGTCTACTTTCCTGTTTCTTGTCATCTCTCTTATTTTTCTTCTTCAATTATTTGTTTTGGGCTTATCATACAAGAGAAATCGTGAGATATTTAACTTCCAGTGGCTAATTTAATGAACTTAGAAATATTCTTAAATATTTCTCACTTTTTGGTGAGTTTCATATAAAGTTATAGTCATGAAATAATGTTATATATTCTCATGTGTTAACATACATATGCAGTTGTAGTAACAGGAAGAAGAAGAAAGTGCTTCCAGTAAAAATTTACATAATAGCACAAAATAAATAGTGTTCTATGGCCAGAGAACTACAAACATATCTGGTAACATTGTACATTTTGTTAAATTACACAAACTATCCTTGAACTCACTAAACCTATACTGTCCCTCTCAACCATGGAGATGGCCTTGACAGTCTCTCCTGCTTTCAAGTCTAAATCTAATGTTATCTTTGTTATGAATGCCTAGAACTAATTATATCTTATCATATTTGATAATGAATATTGGTTTATCATGTATTGTCCATTCATATATACATTTAATTTTACACTTTTATAAGCATATTATATTTGCTGTGGACAAGAATACTTAAGACTTGTATTCTGTGACTCTTAACACCCGATGTATTTACAAAAGCAACAATTCAGGAAAAAAGAGGAGGGGATAATATTGAAAACAATCCCTAAGTGATATTAAATATTAATTTAATAGATGTACATTCAAAGTTTTCAGTTGGTCATACACCTTATACATATTAGTTTTAAATAGATGTACAATAAAAAATTCAATTGGTCATATACTATATATATATATATATATATATATATATATATATATATATATATATTCTCTTTTTGATATTTATAGTTTCCATATATTTGTAATCCTATCAGATAGTCTTCTCAAATAAGAAAATAATTATTTAATTCTTTAATGAAAATTTTCCAAAGTTACATTGGGGTAAATTTTTATAAAGCTAACATACCAGTCTCAGAATATACATTATATTTTCCACAAATATTTTGTTAGTTTTATGAACAGTTATCTTCTGTATGTCATTTTACATTGTGCATCAATTAATGTCATTTGGATTTGAGGTATTGCTGCTGATATTTTTTTGTGAGACTTAGCATATGAATTTTATTTTTTTAAGATTGTCTTGAATCATCTCTCATTATGTATTTCTTTTCAATGTTTGTTTTTTTGTTCTATTTCTTTTCTTTTCTCACATAAAAATGTCATTTGCAACTATAAGATGAGCTTGAAGAGTATTAAGTTCAGAAAAAAATTTAGGCACAGAAAAACAAAATCTCAGTCATAAGCAGAATATAAAAAGTTGATCTCATAGGGATTTGACTAAAATGGTGGTGCCCAGAGCCAGGGCAGGGAGTTGTGAGGAGGAAGGGAAGAGAGAAAGGTCAATCGATTCAAAAATCTTGTTGTTTCAGAAGAAGAAAAAGAGATGGTGCTTGACGGGACACTGAAGCAGTTCCAATGAACAATACCACACCATATCTCAAGGCAGGGTTCCCCGTGAACTTACCGTAGGCAACGCTAGAACTTGGAAGTGGTGGACGCGCTAACACCTTGAAGGGGTGACCACAAGATTTATTCATGGATAAAACATCTTAATTTATGAATATGGGCAACTATTTTGTGTGGATCCAAGTCTTAAAGAACGTGTTCTTCATTTGTTCTCTGTACTCTTTGTTCAATGTAGTTGAAAAGTGCAATAATAGAGATAATTAATTGTAGTCATTTAAAATGTTATTATGAGTTCTATTACATGATACAGTCAGACAACAATAGATTCTTGAAAGGCACAGGAAAACATTTTTTTTTTTTTTTTTGGTTTAAGAAAAACATGTTATAAAAAGGCTACATGTTTTGCTAAAATTATTTGACCAGAAAAAAATTCTTATTGGATTTCCAGCAAAATCTTATTGATTGGCAGAGACAGCATGGGATATTGTTCTAAAAACCTTAAGGTCATGCCTAGGATCTAAGCATAACACTATCATCAATCAACAGTGACTTCTAAGGACACCCGAGGGACAAGGGGTGGCACATTGTACTCAATAACGGTGGTTCTATAAAAATTGACTCTTGTTATTCTTTACTTTCAATAAACTATCTAATTCCCACATTCTAGAATTTAATTTACTTAATAATATTAATTCATTTATATACTCCACAAAATGTAAATATGATTTAAAAATACCCTTTTTATTCACTTTTGCTATTAGCATGTCAAATCTAGAGCAGACTGCTCACTTGGGCTTAAGTCCTTGTCACCTTGACAAGATATGTATGTGTACAAAATGCTGAACTTCATTGTAAACCTTAAATTTTGCACTTATACATATCAATAAAATGGGAAAAATAATAAAATATTTTAAAAAGCATGTCTATTGACACCGTTTTTTACATTAAAACTGTCTGAGTAGGCAAATTAAATTCAATAATATCTAATACAATGTTTTCAAAGATCAGCTGTGAATTGCTGGGATATTCGGATATTTAAATTGAGATGCACAATGTGCAAAATGACAGGTGAAATTTTCCAACACCAAAGCTTTAACATTGTTCTAAGAAATGGTTCTATATAACCTCATTATGGCTCCAACAGTTATAAAGTCAATGGCTTGAAAAGTATATGATGAGATGAATATTCATGTTGCACAGATTGCAATAAAAATGTCTCCAAAACCCCTCCTTCTTTTTAATATATTCCAGACACATCATGTTCTCTGTGGGATAGGTTTTTTTTTTTTTTTTTTGCTCTATATAATATCAGTATGTTCATAAAGTCACTGAAGCTTGGAGACTGACACAGTGATCAGAAGTGATAATGATGTATGGCTGTGGAGGATTAGGACAGGATTTCTTGTAGCAATCATGGAATCTTATCTTGTAGCAATACGCCCTGTCTTTCCAAGTGATAACAGAAGCTTATTTCTGTCACATACAAATGCAGCCACGCACACTTACACCTTTACTAGAACAACAATCATGTCTGGTCTTTGTAGTGCACACATAGACTACTTTTACACTACAACAACAGAGTTAAATGCTGCCAACAGAAATGGTGTGACAGCCTTGGAGAAAAAATTATATATAGTGTTTATCTATCTGGAATCTAAAACAATACACTATACACTGGAATCTAAAATAATACATTGTACATTGTTTCTATGTTAACCAAAGAAATCAAAGGTTTAACCTACAATTAAGATGACTTTTTTACCCGGAGACTTGAGATAAATGTATGCCTTAGGTTATATCTACAATATTACACAGAAAAGTATGACAAATATATGAGTTTTTTCTTATAAACTGGAAAAAGATTAAAAGAATATTCTATTAAGCACATCATATTAAAGTATATTTTTGCAAGTCATTTAAAAACTTTTATTCTATTAGAATGTACACAGTGAGGATGATTATAGTAAAACTAAAAACAAATCATTTTTGGAAAAAAAAATTCTTATCCTTGAAATGGTTTGGGGGAAATGATCTTTAAAATTCCTTAATATTTTCCATCTTCCTGACAGTATTATGTTAATGCCTGAAGAACTTAGGTATCAACCATGAAGATGTATGAACCAAGAATACTCGGTCAAATACAATTTTCAATTGGTAATACAAGAGTAGGATTCTGATAAGAGTTAAGTCGAGTATCAAAGAGACCAAAGTTATCTCAACTGTGTCTTTATTATTCAGGTGAAATAGTCTGTTAGCGCTGATTTCTTTGAGAATTCAGATGCATAACTGATCTCTTCACACCGACATCATGTTTGACTTCTAACTGAAGCAACTAAAGTGAATATAGAACATAAAACCATAAAATGTGTCTTCTGAAATACCATTATTACTGTTAAATTATAAGACAGCTTAAGGAAATGGAATACGGGGAATACCTGAGAATAGATTGTTTAACACAACTTTTGTAGAAGTTTTTAGATAGTCAAGATTCAGAATACCTTTTCTTTAAATCCAAGTACACAGTTCTGCGGTTGGTAACTTAAAATGTGTTGAGGAATTCATTGTAGCTATTTTCTAGTGAGAGTCTCTGAAGGGACATTTTTGTGAGCCTGGAGGTGAACATTTGGCTGCAGCGTTCCTAGGCACTCTTATTATCGTCGTTTATCTCAACAGAAGCTACAAGGAAGGCAGGTTCTTTCCCGGCTTGTAAATGTCAAGTGGGTTGTTTTTGAAATCCATGTTTTCAGCTATAAATTAAGGTTTACAAGTGGTTGTAAAAAATTTCAATTAGAAGATGTTTACCATAGGTCCCACCTGCAAACAGCAGAGCATACATGTGAACAGTGTTTTGCAGTGTCTGTTTAAGTTGTGTACTGTAGTTGATGTAGTGTTTAAGCTTTTAGAAATATTTTTAGATGTTTAAGATTTTTATTTTGAGTTTTGTGACATAACAATATCAAAGACTACCTAGTAAGTTATGATACTATCCTTCTTCCTTTGCAGTATTGGTTCAAGGAATTTCAAATAGAGTTTGTGGGGGGGGAGTGTTTGTGTGCATGTGTGCATGCATGTGCATGGTGTCTAATAGTTATTGCTGAAATAAAGCAAAAGCAGGCTATTACTTTTAAACTGATTTACATCTATAAAAGTTTATTCAGATAACTAACGTCCACTTTTCTCTCCCAAACAGGGGCAGATTTGAAATAGTTTCTAATCACATTACCCATTATTTTCTACACACTTTTTGTTAATCATCCTCTATAATTTTTTTCAAATATCAATACTTTTTTAAAGTAGGGAGATCTAGCATTAAAATTGGTTTTGCTTATGTATGACTTGAACCCTAAAAACTGAACTAATATGTATAATTATTTGAAAAGAAGCTTAAATCTTTGTATTCTAGTAAAGATTTACAACAAACACTACAGTCTCGAAATACTCAATTTTTAACATTTACCGGCAGTCAGCTGCAGTTCCCGGGAGTCCTCCTTCCATGTCTATCCCATATCTGTATCAGCTAAAGAGAAATCCCCTGGTCTTCTGATTTTGGATGCCAGCTAAGAAAATTTCATATCATGACATGCTCTAGGTCCACTCCAAAATCACAGCGTCATTCAAGAAAGTCTCCGCCTCCTTCTCTTTCTCAAGCCAATGTTGGATCAACTTCAGGGATACTCTGCTGTCTCCCATAGGTTTCCTGGGACTCATCAACTTTTTCACACTTTCCAGTTTGTGTGTGACATAACCAGTCTCTCTCTGCAGCCAAGTTAGGGTATGGGAAAAAGTTTTCTCTTACGTTAGCAAATGGCTCAGAAAAAAAAAATACAGACTTAAAAAACAGACTTACATTTCAACTTACTTAAAAAAAAACATTCCTTTAAAATCTAAAATAATAATAATAAACAAAGCAAAACAAACAACTATCACACAACACATGAAAACTCTTTTGCTCTTCTGAGCAACGTGCGTCTGTATTATGCTTGCAGTTGCTCTGACCTCAAGGTCCTTTTCTCTGAAGGTTCTTTTCATCCTCCCCTACTTCCATACCTCCCAAATTTCCCTTTGCTACTTTTGAAAATGTATGGCAGCATACATTTCTTGATCTAGAAAACGTGTTGCACAGGAACTTATACATTTTCAATTCTTTAATGACTTATTCTACTGCATCAAGTGTTGAGCAATTGGGTAAAGATTGAGTTAATGAACAATTTACACTTCCGAAATGTGTGATCTCTGTAACAATTATTCAATTGCAGGATGGTAATTTAAATGCTGCCATAAGTAGGCCATGGACAAGTGGTAGCTGATTTTCAACACAAATTCACTTAAAAATACATGAAGTGCAGTCTGGACTTTGCCTGGGTATGGTATTGCACTAACACCTTTGTTGTGTTAGAACCATACTTATGACCGTGTGGAAAGGACCATGTGGAAAGGAGCCCGGAAGAGACAAAGAGTATAATTTTCCCCCAGTATCAGCTTCTTTTAATTAGTTTAAGATTCAACAGTGCAAACAGGAGACAGTCTAGATTATGACAGTGCAAAGTTGCAAATAGAAGCAACAATGGTCTTTAACTTGTTTCTCACTATACGTCCAAGGGCCCATAGAATGTATTAGATTTGATAATTATATTTTGAAGAACAAAGTAAATGCCTACCACTCTTTACTGAAGATGTAATATCAATCTTAAAGTGTTTATTTAGTGTCAAAATGAGAAAAGAATGAATAACTCTTCACTGGAAGTAGCTCAAAATGCCATCCAGCCAAAAGATATGAATTAGAGAGTTCAGCTTTCAAGTGTATTTTAACGGTGCAGTGATCCATGGAACAAATGAAAATATCAATGACTAACTGGTGCTCTAAATAAATTGATCTAGCAGCCTAATTTTCTTTTTCAAATAAATATTGTCCTTCATAATTCTAAGCACATTTATGGTTTCTAAGAAAAATGCACTCATTTTAACAGAGTTAGAATATCATCTTGTAACTGTAATAACACATTCCACTGAGCAATTCTAAAATAACTGTAAAACTTTGCTGGTTAAATATGTTTGGCTTTGATTCATGTCCAATATCACATCCAAAAGATTAAATCTCCAATAAAATAAGCCAAAGAGTTCCACATGATATTAATTGAGCTGCTTACTCCTTTCTTCATTGCTAGGTTTCTAAAAATTCTATTTTAGATCTAAATCTAACCTTTGAACAATGTTTAATTTTGAAATGCAACCCAAGGAATGTGATGATTTGTATGGAGTGTTTTCAATCAAAGCACTTTGACTCTCTTTATCTTTAATCTGAATGCTGCCCTCTATCTGAACACAAGACTAAGCAATTTTGCTACACAAAAAGTTGTAGAATTGTGTCTGTAAAAAGCTAGAACTTTCTTGCAGTAAGTACTTGTTCATGAAACCCACTGATATACACATATCCTTATTGCCTTCTTCATTGACATCAATAAGGACAAAAACATAAGGAGACATATTTTATGCTCTTATAGAGTTTTCATTTAGTGAAAATTTCAGACTGTGAGTGGGAAATTATAATGTATAATATGTAGCATATGTTTATGTAAAGATGTTAAAATACATACATATTTATACTTTCTTATTCAGTCCATCAGTTCATTGGTAGATCTTTATGGCCTTTGAGAGAAAAAATTAAAAACTAAAATGAAGTAAAAAACTAAATTGAAAAATACTCTTAATATCTCTTTGGCATTTTATTTTATGATCCAAGAGAAGTTTAGAGGTGTGTGAGTTTGTACTGTGTATGAGAGTGGTACTCAGCTAAATAGAATCTACTCAGTGAACATGTCAATGGAGTTTCACAGGCAGGATTGTGTGGCTGTGTTGCCACCTGACTCTTACCAGCGAGTAGCTGTAACTGTGATGAGTTTGGGGGATAAGAGAAAAATGGAAGAGACTGGGCTCTTTTAGGCAGAGGTTGAGAGAATATGAATGTAGGGATCTGGACAGATGTATAGAAACGTGTTTGTTTGAATACTTGATTATTTCTTTGTTTTATGATATTGGAGATTGGACCCAGGGACTTTACATTAAGTTATATGCCCAATCCTCCTCTCTCTCTCTCTCTCTCTCTCTCTCTCTCTCTCTCTCTCTCTCCCTCTCTCTCTCTCTCTCTCTCTTTCTTGTGGGATGCTTGAGTTAATGTACCACTAAGTCACTAAGTTGCCAGGAGTGGACTTGAACTTGTGGTCCTCTGGTCTCAGGTTTCCATAGTGCTAAGATTTCAGACATGTGCTATCATTCCCTTTTCCGAGTAGGTTTTCCTCAAGTCAGGTAGAGAAGCAGCTAAAATTATCACAAGCTGTGACCAGTGCTCATCGCAATATTGAGCACCTGAGCTATTACTGTGAAAAGCGAATGCATCCTATAAGTCCTGCCATAGCACAGATCAGCCAGCCAGCACTAGACTCGGAGCAACAAGAGAGAGAAATCCAATTGATTTTTCCAACATGCTATCTAAAGAAAGTCAAATTAACCAACTTGTGAAATGTTTAGTCTTAAACAGGTGATTTTAAGGTCTGTGATTGATATTTTTGCAAATCAACTGACGATTTGTTGTAGGATGTGTATAACAGACAACAAAGACTTAATTAGCAAATAGGACTATTTTTAAGACCAGCAGCCATATTTAAACTTGAGAGTTGGCAGTTGGGCTTACACAGGCAATTTTCATTTTGATAAAAATTAAAAGGATTCAAAGCTTATTTTGGAGAGCATGGGTATGAATTACTGATAACACCAGGGCATCTGAATGTATGAGAAGCTTAGATATTTGTTAGGCACAGAAACATTAAATGAATCTGTAGGATAATGTATTTCAATAAAACGGTATAGGCAAGTGGAGTTCGGGGGGCACAGAGCAAAGGCTCAGTGAGTTTTGATTCTGAAGAGATGAGTAGGCAGACAGCCTGTGAGTCAGCAGCCAGATCCTTTTAGGGGAAGTTGAGAGTGAAGTTTTACCTAAGAAGTCAAAATCAGAGTGCATTTTAAGAGTAACACTGAGGATAATCATATCAAATGATGCCAAAAGATCACTTGATTCAAGAAAATAAATGGGTCTTTTTAGTTTAGCTTGGCAGTTAGTGATTCAAATAAAAAAGTGGAGAATTTTGCCAAGTACTCTGCAGGGAAATATACTTCCTAGAAAGGTTAAAGAAAACCTGAAAAGACAGGCCTTGCTCAGTTTCCCCACCCAGTCTATTGACATTAATACATACATACCTCAAAACGTCTTATAAAAACCCAGAAGGGTGGATTCAAGAGCTTCACATAGCTGGATACATTGTGATTCGTGGAGTGTGGATGGCATGGAAGTTCTGTGATTGCCCTTCCAACCTTGACTTGTATTTCCTTTTTTTTCCTACATCCTTTGTTATATTCTGCACAATAAATAAAGGAGTAAAAGTAAGATTTCTCAATGGTTCTGGGGCCACTGGTGCAAATTATTCAATCCTGAAAAAGGAAAGTGTGAAATACCTAGATTGGCTTGGAAACGCAAATCACAAAAACTCCTAGCGCTTGTGACTGGCATCTAAATGGAATGTGGAAGGGCATAGTCTTGGGTATTGATCCCTCAAACTGTAAAAGACAGACCATGCCAGAACACCATTGGATTAGATGACATCCAGTGGTGCATGTTGCAGAATGCTTCCTGGCACATGGGGAAAAGTTCCCACGCGTGTACTATCAGAAGTGATCTGTGTAGTAAGTGTGTATATGGAGAAACTATGTCTGCATTGAAGTTAGCTGAAGTAGTCTTGTTTTTCTTCTGCATTTTCAGTTTTTTACGCAAACACACACACACACACACACACACACACACACACACACACACACATTTTAAACAGTGGTACATTATCTGAATTTCCGCATATATTCATTTATTCAATCTCGTCTTATCTGGAAGTAATGTACATGCAGTTTCGTGTTCTTTGCAGCAAGCTGTAGTTGCACTGTTTTCACACAACATGTGTCCACTGAACATATAGAGATTTTTGAATAGATGGCAGGATATTGTTATAGGTTTTGCTCTTAGTTGTTATTAGCGAGCCTATAGCACTTTTGAAAAAATATAAATATAGTTCATAAACACCATAATACTTTATACTTAATGATTAGATATACTTTTCCATTCTATTTCTATTTTTCTTTCTTTTTATTGTATTTTCTACTTAATAGTTAATGATTAGATATAATTTTCCATTCTATTTCTATTTCTTTTCATTATTTATTATTGTGAACATTTTTCTCACTTTCATTTCCTTGTGTGCTTGTGTGTGTTTTGTTATGTGTTTATCCTTGGAATTGAGCCCAAGACCTTCATTGAGCTAGGTACAAAGCCATTTTGTTTGTTTGTTTGTTTGTTTTTTTGTTTTGTTTTTTTGACACAAGGTCTCATTAAGTTTCCCAGCTGGGCTCAAACCTGTGATTCTTTGCCACGTTCTCTCAGAGTGAAGGGATTAGGAACTTGTACCACCAGGCCTGGATGGTTTTGTTTTTAAGCTACTGTGAATAGGATTGTTTTTTCTGATTTTATTCTTGGGGTACAATTTGTATAGGGACATTATTTAATTTTATGTTTTAATTTAATATCTTACCACATTGCCCAGTTTACTTACTAGTTCTAGAGCCCTGTAGTGGGTTGTTTTGGGTGAATGATAATGTCATCTGACCATAAGTATAGACTGACTTCTGACTTCTTTCTTTCATGCATTCTCTCTCTCTCTCTTTCTTTCTCTCTCTCTCTCTCTCTCTCTCTCTCTCTCTCTCTCTCTCTCTCTCTCTAAGTCTCAATCTGAACACCAGGGTAGTCCTCATCTGACCATGGCCATATACCCTTGAAATCATAGTCAACTTCCTGGCTCAGCCTCTCAAGTGTTCTTTCTTCCTTTTGATTAATTCCTCTGGATGAAGTTTTGACTAGTATATACAACAGGAGTAATGATAGCAAATAAACATGTTCTATTCCAGATTTTAGAGAGAAAACTTTCCACTTTTTCCCCTTTTAGCATGATGTTGTCAATTGTTTTTCTTACATGGGCATTGCCAATTCTGAAGTAAAATTTTCCCGTGCCAATTTTGACAACAATTTTATCACTAATAGATGTTGGATTTTGTCAAGGACTTTTTCTGCATGCATTGAGATGATTATGCATTTTTTTATTTATGTGCTGTAATACAGCTATCAATTTCTGTGTGCTGAGATATGTTGGCATCCCTGTGATGAAGCCGGTTTCATCAAATCTTTTAAATGATTTGTTGAATTCTCTTTGTGAGTATCTTGATTTTTGCACCTCTGTTCATTAGGAAAATGAGCAAGTACTTTTTTTTTTTTTTTTTTTTTTTTTTTTTTGCTGTTGGATACTTGCCATGTTTTGGTATCAAAGTTATGCTACATTCCAGAAATGAGTTTGTCAGTGCGCCTTCCCTTTGAATTTTATAAAAGAATTCTGGTTGGCATTAAATCTTTTCTGGAATTCTGGTAATTCTACAACAAATTTATCTATTCCTGAGCTTTTAGCTGATAAGATTTTTATTACTGTCTCATTGCTGATTATTTGTTTATTTAGAATTGTTGTATGTTCTTAATTCAGTTTTGATAATTTAAAATTATGTAGGAATCCATTTTTATATTGTTAGAGGGTAAATTTTCAAATTAGTTTCTTATCACCTTCTGAATTTTGTTGATGTCTATGACGATCATGGCTTTTTTCTTTCTGGTTACATTAATATAGGTCTTCATTTTGCGCAGTAAGGTCAGCTACGACTTAAATAAAACTTCTTCATCCTTTGAAAGAATAAACGTTAATTTATTGAATTTTTTGTGTTAACCTCAATTTCATTAATACCTGTTCTGAATTTAACAAATATATATATATATATATATATATATATATATATATATATATATATATATATATTTTTTTTTTTTTCTTTACTGGCTCCAGATTTAGATTACTCTGTTTTCCTAGGACATCTGGCTGCCATTTTTGAGAGTTTACCAGACCTTTTTACTTGAGTATTCATAGCTACAAATTTTGTTCTTAAAACTACCATTACTATGTCACACGGGGTTTGGCATGATGTGTTGCCCTTGTCGTTTGATTCCAAAATGTATTAAATTTCTTCCCTGGTTTCTTCTGCTACCAGTACATTGATTGTTGATATATATTAAGCAGTAGACTTTTGATTTCCATGTGTTTTGCATATTGTTGGGTCTTCATGGCCAGATCTTCTCTGGTTCTTGTGCATTGATTTCTATTACTGTTTCTACATACTGTTATTTAGTAGTATACAAATGAGTTTTCAAGTATTTTATAAACATGCATGATGGCATATGACATTGTCTTTTCCGGAGAAATTTCCGTGTGATGTGAGAAAATTATGTACTCATTTGTTGGCTAAAACTCTTGCTAACTATCTGTCAGGCCCGTCTCATCAATTGATGGTTTAATTCTGGTATTTCTTTGTTCAACTCTTGATTATTTAACCTGTCTGCTTGTCAGATTGGGGTACTAATGCCTCTCAATATATTTCATTGGCAGCTATCTGTCCTTTTTAGTATCTAGTACTTTTGTCTTATAATTTGCAAACGTATTCTTTAATATACCAAAGGTAAAGTCATCATCATAGATCACTGATGATGGCAGCTTAACCAATCCAGTTCTAAACCAGGAAGTCACTAAATATAGTAAATTGACAAAACAAGAAAAAATTCAATTTACAATATGTCTTCCTTTCATCTCTGTGAAGCAGGAACCTGGGACAGCCTTGGGCACTGCTGGGGCAAGTACTGCAATGGCATGCCACAGACAAAGCCACGGCTGGTCAGAACAGACTGTGGATGCTACTTATGCTCACTAGGCACCGTTCATCAGGAAGCAATAACTGCAGTACGTACATATGCGCACCAAACTCATCTGCTTGGTATTTCTAATTCCAGACTAGGTGACATATCATGATCAACAGCAAAATTAGTTGTGCCAATAAAAGAATAACTTAAAAAAGCTCAAAACAGACTAATCAAAGAACAATTTGCTTCCTCGTTTTCTATGGGCCGTGTGACTTCTGATATTAATGCCTAAGCTCTTCTGAACTGTTACAAGCATAGTTCATTTCTAAAGGTATCATTCAACTCTTAGAAAACCTGTAGTCTCTGTATAACTGTGACTCCCATTTAAAGGTTATACCAGCAATGTTTTTCATTTTCTCCAACATAAAAAAGAGAAGATAGATAAAGGAATACAACAGCCAATTAGATGAGAAACACAACATAAAGCTCAAGCTCATATAGTCTAGAATATGAAATTAAAAACATATCATTGGATAATGTTTTAAGAAAAAATTGTACTTGAAGTTATCTAAATTAATGTTCAAAACAAGTGTTAAAGATATCTGGGATTTCTTTATTTTTCTGTGACACATTAGAGAGGGAAAGATAGATGACAGAGGGAGAGAGAGAGAGAGAGAGAGAGAGAGAGAGTAGAGAATATTTCTAGAGAGATATTCTAGATGAAAACATACTATAAACAATTTATTTCATATATGTAAATCTTCCCTAATAACAAGTAATACAAATTTTCAGTAGTATTATTGTACTTACCTTCAAGACTGATTGAATATTCATTGATTTATCATTATTGTAATATACTACTTCAAGAAGAGCTCAACTTAATAGTAGTAATAATAGTGGTAATAGTACAGTAATTAGTAAAATTTAACTATTAAATATTAGAACATTTTATAACATTTATAACATTTTATATTCATTGTTTATTGCATAATGTGTGCTTGTCTAGAATAAGAATAAAATACTACCCTCAAATATCATCTGTGCTTTAAATACATATATGTGGAGTTTCAAGTAGCGGTGGATAAAAAGTTGGATTAACTGATACTTTTCAGAAGTCTTTTTATCATTAATAAATGTCAAGAAATAAACAGGACATTTATAGTCCTGATAGGTAAGTATACAAAAATAAAGACCTTCAAATGTAATGTCATTATTACATTTAATATCTGATAATACATATTTTAACAATTTAAAGATCATATTTAGTTTTAGAAAACAAACTGTATTATTAATTCCAAAATCTTCATAAGTTGTTATGCATTTTGTATTTTCAGCAATATTAATGTAATTTGTTAAATATCAGCTACATTCAACTCAACTCTGGCTATTCTTTCTCTGTCATTTATGGATTTTTGTGGAACAGAGACTAATGATTTGCAGCACTAATGTATTAAGGTCTTTGGCAATTTACCTGTTTCCAGTATACACTTGTTTATTAGTTGCTTTCAGAAGTTCCTCATTCCTTATTCCTATTTTACAGATGACTAAAAGAGGAGCACACGGACAGCACTTAAATCTGCACACTAAGAAAGGGACAAAGCAGAAGTTTCAAACCTGAATTTAGGGATCCAGATTCCATGAGTTTTCAACTCCTGCATATGGCACAGGAGTAGTCTACCAATTCTATCAACAGGAGATACAATCTGTGAGTGACATCATCCTAACACTTGCAAAGACACAACAAATGCAATGTCAACTGATTAGCTGCTTTCTTTGAACTTGTTTTCCTGTAATCATGCCTGCTTGCTAAAATAAGGAAAGAATACAGGACGGTGGCAGAGATGCTCTCTCAGGAAGTTACTTCCATCTAATGAATTTGAACCTAATAAAAAACTGTAACACATCCCCAAAGTCCGTAGTATTTAATTGTAAGTCTTAGAAAAAGACATTAGTTGGCCTACTATTTCTGAAACTGGGTCACACTGTATAATTCTATTGTTTCCAATATCTTTATGTTTAATCTAGTTTATTAACTGTATGTGCATTTCCACAATAACCTGACATTTCTGCAAAAAAAATTAATAAGAAGAAAAGAAAAAAAACAAGTAAAGCATTAAACAGGCATTGCAGCAGCACTGGTTTTGGCTTTATTTAGGTTGTATGCTTTCTGAAGGATGATTATGTTTTCCTCTAAGCCTTCAGGCCATCAAATAAAGTCCAATAAAGTCCATTTGGTTACTGGTTTTTTTTTTTGTTTGTTTGTTTGTTTGTTTTTTTGTTTTGTTTTGTTTTTTTTTTTTTTTTTTTTTTTTTTTTTTTTTTTTTTTTTTTTTTTTTTTTTTTTTTTTTTTTTTTTTTTTTTGAGATGGGTCTTGCTCTGTTGTCCGGCTCGTTCTGAACTCACTATGGAATCCAGGCTGGCCTGGGGCTCTAAGCAATCCTCTTGCATCAGCCTCTGAATTCTGGAATTACACAAGCAAGTGCCACCTTGCACAACTGTTACATTGTGCTGGGGGGCTGAACCTACCCAGAGCATCACGTTTCTAAGCAATTCGTCTAATCCCTGAGCAATGCTCCCCACCCTAGTTATGTGCTTTCCCAACTAGAAAGGTAGAAGTGAGGTAGAAGGAGGAGCACCTGATTGTAATGATTTCATTATGTACCTGAAAAGATGAAATATATACAGTTGTAAAAATCACAACACAGCTTATAATTGAATTTCAACATATTTCAGAAGCTTAAATGGTATAAGAATTAGGAGATAAGAGAGCTAGAGATGGCTTAGATACACCAGGTGGGCACCAGGGAATGGTAGTACCCACTTCTGTATCTATCAAGTGGACTGTGGACATACACAGAAATAAATATTAACGTAAATCTTGATTTCAGTCCAAACAAGATGAAACCATGGGTATAATCAACTAAATGTTTTTTTTTTATAAATATGTATTTATACTCTTAATACTTAATAAACTTTGCTGGCAAGTCTTTGTTGTGACCACAACTATTTCTAGAAGATAAGATATGATTGTGAAATTCTTAATAAAAATCAATAAAAACTATTGAATAATAATTAGCTACCTACCCCATGAGCAAGGAACAATATGCATGTAATTAAAAAGTATCTAATATAGGACTTTTTAATATTAAGAGCTAAATTTATTTGTAGACTGTTGTATCCAAATTCACAGAAGATATTTAATAATATATTTTCAAACGCATACCTGCAATATTAGTTAGGGATTTCAAAATCTTACAGATGTGTGATCACTGGACCCACAACCAGAAAATTTGAATTTTGTGATAGACGATCTGACTCAGTGACAATAACTAAATTACTTACCATTTCATATTTTTTGAAATAATGTAATATGCCAAAATCCTTGGCTATTGGGATAATTGTAGACATTACAGTTGTGAGTCTTCAGGAGTTTGCAACAAATACGAGAAATGCATTGAGTTAGTTTTATTTGTCCTTTTTTCCTCTTTCTCACGGCAGGTTTTCTCTTCTTAATTATAATAACTGAGCTGAGCTATATTTGTCATCCAGCTTGTGCCAAATTGTTTTAGGTTCAGGTGTCTTATTTTTAGAAATATTATTAGCCATCTCCCTCATACTAATTTTTCTTGCTCTTATTTACCTGCTAATAAAGTGATGCACAAAGCCAGTAAATAATTTCCTAAAAGTTTGCAGATAGCTTGTGCCAGAGACAAAATTCGATCTCATCCTGATTGAAAATGTGAATATGAAATCATTATTTCTACTTAATCTATAGCTGCTTACAGAAATAAATGATTATAGTATCTATATTTATATCAATCTGTACCCACATGTCTATGTGTATGTGTGTGTTTATTTGTGTGGGTGTGAGTGCATGCATTCTTTTTTACTGAGAAATGGCTCACCATTGTCCTGGACCTCTTTGAATTATTGGGATTAAGTAATTTTTCTTTTCTTAAGCTTTGAAAAATACAAGTGGCAAAGCTTAGCATGTTTGTCACACACTGGTATGCTAGATACATCTGGAGTGACACTGTGCAACTATGGCAAAAGGTGTTTTAGATCTTAACTAGCTTATTACTATTAAATTAAACTTTTTAGGTGGAGTTTTAAAGTGTGACAGAGTTTAATGTGAAGATCTGAAATTAATTTCTCAAGTAATTCTGATTATATAGATTTCCTTCAAATCAATAAATTTTTATTTATTTGAAAATCAAGTAAGAAGATAAAAATTTTAGAGTTATCCAAGTATCTCTGACTCATTTTACTTTGATTTCAAGATATACCTTGAATATGTGTTTCTTCTTGCATTTTCTTATCCAGTATGGATATGTTTTGGAGTCAGTCAGTAGATTTAAATTTAAATTCATATTTCTCAGATTTTTTTTATTTAGACACATATTTGTATAAATAGTAAACATGTGGTATATTTTAACTGAAATTATTTAATTTATACACGCACATGGAATATTTCACCAAGTGTGTTTCATCAAGCATTTTTCATCCCTTCTAACCCTGCAATTCACTCAAACATGTCTTCTGTGCAGTTGCATTACACCACATGACCCACATCAGCAACTCCTGTCATTCTTCCTCAGGCTCTTGCATAGATATTTGCATGTCTATATTTTTGTAAGACCAATAAACACTTTCATACATATGTACTACTTTTTTATTGGTTGTCATTTGCCTTCTAAGGATACAAATCACATTTTATGTTACGCAACATTGTTCTTATTTTCTGAAATTTAATACAGGAAACCTCTTAAATGCACACAGCATGTTTTGTGCTATTATGTAGAAGTTGCACATTGTCATTGTAGACGCTTCCCACTGGCTGTGCTGGAATAAATATGATATGCATTGCTATTTGTATTTCTAAAAATTCTTTGTGATAGCTTTTCAGGAATCAGACCGCTGAACTGAAGGGGGTTATGCGTGTCTTATCTTAAAGATGTTGACATATTAGTCTCCAGAAATGGCACAGCAATCCTTTTATCCACCAGCAATATGGTTATAACTTCTCTTTCTGCTGACTGTTTATCAAGAATAGGATATTTTAACACATTAAACATTTTCTAGGGCAGGAATTTTCCCAGGATCTGTTTTACTTCTCGTTAATCACTTTTGGTATTTGATGAACACTTCCAATAAGGGACTGTCTACAGCTCTGGGAAAGTTTTATTATTTGAGCAATAAGTCTCTCTCCTTCATCAACTTTATTGTCTTCTGATCTCATTTGAATATAATCAACTACATACATATTTGCGTTTATCACGTTTTTCAAATTTCACAGAGATGAAAGAAAGACATAGATCTTACAATTGACTTTTTCTTTGTTCTCTCAGCTTGCTAGTCTTGCTTCCTAGTTTAGAACTGAGTAGACTGAGTGGCCATCCTCAGTGCTTCCCCGTGACGACTTGGCTTTACCACTGTCCCGCTATATCAGAAAACTAACTTTTGAAAATTAAGAGAAATTTAGCATGAGATAGTAATCAAATCATTGCTATGTCAACTATTACAAAATACAAATAATATATAGTATGGAATTTGTGACCATTGAAATTTGTAGTTCTCTAGGTAAAAATACAGAATATCAGAACAGAGTAAAAAATAAATTCTTGGTCATTTGGCATAATAAGGATTAAATGATTTGGATGCCCTTAAATTTGTATAGAGGCAAAATTTAATTTAATTTTGAAAAAGAATTCAACTATCTACTTACATTTAGAAATACAGATATACAACATGGCTGGCTAAACTTACCATAACCTAAATTTACAAAAGTACGAGGTACTTATAGTATATCTTTCAAAAACCCTCAGTTTAAGTTCTGGTTTTGTGATTTATTTCTTAAATAACTTAAAACTTAAAGTCACCACTTGCCTTGTAAAAGCCTATTAGACTACTTACTTTATAAAACACCCTATATAGTACATATAACAAAATGCATTGCATGGTTTTTGTCCTGTGCTAATAATTTAATAAATGATATCTAATCCTGAATTAATAAAAATAAGCTTGAAAACTCTTTTCAGTTTGTGAGGTCATTTTTTTTTTTTTATGTGCTGGGGATTGAATTTAGATTCTTCAATTGAAATATAACCTCAACTTCTTTTGATTGTTGGAAACTTGGTGTCACTAAGGAACCAAACTCCAGAGATTTAATTTGCCATCTTCTTGCCTCAGCCTCCCAGAGTACCATGATGACAGTCCTATGAAGCCAGGACCCTCACAAACTAATTTTTTAAAAAATGCAACTTGAAAACCAAATTTAATTTTATGCAGAACATGTTTCGTAGACCATAACACAGAGACTTTATTCTGTAGTTCCTTGTGATGTCGTGTGCAAGAAAAGAAGGTGTAAGCAAGTATACTCAAGATTCTCTCAAAAATGATTCTCACAAAATTAAAATGTAGTGGAAGTGTGGGGCAGAAAGTTCAGGTCAGTCACAAGTAAGTTCTAGCTAATATAATAACCAGCTAAGTGATTAAAGCATATTTTTATACCATCCTCAGCATACTGTATACATAGAAAAGGAAAATTCTAAGGAGATCCTTGTTCTCATGAAACATAATAAGAGAAACACCATTTTTGAGTGCAAGTTCCTCAAAGAAAATTGTTACAAATAATAATTTCACATCCATATACTCATGCACTAATTAGCTTTTTATGTCCATGCTATGGTTTATTCGCTATGAAATTATTATGAAACTTTTGTTTCATGTGTTTATAAAACTATTTGAATGCACTTTCCCATATTATTCATTTTATTATGTTTGTTTTATGTGATATGATACACTCCTGAATAAAATTTAATAATTTACAGATAGTTTAGTACACCATCTGGGCTTCAAAAATGATAACATTTTTGCCTGAATTTTAATTGGAAATAATGCAAACTTTTAAAGAGGCACCCGGAGAATACAACCTGTAATAAAAAAGTAAATAACTCTATATAGAAAATTGTGCTATACTAAGGAAAATTAACTCTAACCTTCAAAGATAAGTATCTACTTCTCCTTAGCTCACCTAAAATTACAAAAAACCTTTAAGTTGTGACTTTCTCTCAAGACAGATTATTATTATATATTGAATCATTCTATGATTTTTAAAATACATATACAAGGTGACAAGTATCCATTTATAGATTAGAATTTTATCATAGTTTATGAGAACCATAGTTTCAAGTAAAATGTTATTAAATTTTTAAATCCTTGTAGAAAACATTTTATAGAAGTTGAAAGCCCTTCTATTTCTCCTCTTTCCCCTTATTTTATTGATATGTATAAGTGCAATACATAAAGTTTGCAATGTTCTTGAGTATTTAGTATACATTCATATTGTGACAAAGTTACAAATCCTTCCCTTCTATCTTTTCATTCCTCACACTTCTTCTCTCTCTCCCCTCCAGTTCCCATTATTTTCCACATTAAATTCTATGAAATAATTGTGAACTGGGTTTCTCATATCAGAGAGACCATTCGATGTTTCACCTTCTGCTTCTGACTCACTTCACTAAGCATAATGTTCTCAAGCTTCTTCCATTTGCCTGCAAAAACCTCCATGCTGCTGGACTTTATAGATGCATAGCATTCCATTGTGTATAAATACCACAGTTTGTGTATTCATTGGTCTGTCAATGGGTATTTTAGTGTCTTCCACACTTTAGCTATCGTTAGCTGTGCAGCCATGAACATGGCTATACATATATCTGTTATGTGTTGTTTTTAACTCTTTTGGGAATATTGCCAGAAGAGATATCATAGATCGAAGGGGATATTTATTTCCAGTCTTTGGAGAGTCTTCTATACTGCTTTCCATAGTGAATGCACCAGTTTACATTCTCATTAGCAGTGTAGGAAGGTTCCTTTTTCCCCACAGTCTCACCAGCACTGATTGCTGTCTGTGGTCTTGATATGCACACTCGTTAATTGAGAACCTTGCTCTATTTTTACTCCAACACGTGCCTACCAACAGTTGTAGAAACGTTGATGGCAATCAAGACAATGCGGAATTTGAGAAAACAATTAAACAAGGCTCTCGACTTATAAACTGAATTGCTTAAATACATGACATAAAATAAAATAGCATATTTTGAGTATACAAAGATCTATAAAATGAGAAAGGAAATCATTATCACAAAGAGAAGGTTAAAGTGAAGAAAAAAGGCATGAATCTATTCATTCATGGATTGCTAAGCATTTTCTTATTTGGTAAATGTTGATTGTAGCAAACTGTATAAAGGTGTTAATCATTAAATTTATGATAGAATCAGAAATGGAAGCGCTGTCCCCAGAAGCATTAGTAAGCATAACACTTTTTCTTCAGAGGTATAAATATTTAAGAGACATATCACTGGCTTTGCAAATTAACATACATGTAAAATATGAGTTCATAAAACTTACTGAGCTGAGTTAAACAAAATGTAAAAAAATATGAGAAATGATTGTACAAAATTAACATACAACAATTATTTCTTAAAATAATACATAAAAATCTTTTTCTCATTTCCTTTACATAAACTTCTTAAAATCTTTCATTTAAAAGGCTTGAACTGTCCAGAATAGATTATTTTGAAAAGACCTAAGCAAACTCCATTAATGAGGTCTGGTAAAAAAAGAGTTAATTAAACTTATGAAACAGTTACATACAATATACAAAGCTATGACAAACCCCTGTGCATTAAGATGATTATAAGAATAGTCAATAGTCAGCTTGTTGATGAAACAAAGTATTTTGATCATTTTATAGTAAGACTGAGTTTTTAATTCTAAAAAATTTCCCTAAAAAGCAACAATCACTAAAAAAGTCATTTATGTAGCAATTGAATGTACCTCAATACTATGCAATACATCAATGTTAAAATAATTAAATATACCTGCATGTTAAAGTTAAATAATGTACTTTTTAAATATATTTGTAAAATCTCACGTTATTCTACAATATCAGAAAAAAACTTTCAATTAATGGTCTTAGGAAATGTTAAGGCTCAAAAACTTTTTTATTTTTCTTGCTTTGTAAAAACATATGGCTACCCATTATTCATACCACAATATATGGAGATTTCAGATTCTTTTGGGCGTGGTTTGGATCTGCAGTATCCCCCAAAACTCAAACATCTATGGATACTGTGTGCTCATGGGAGGTGGAACCTGGCTGAAAAGAGCATATGCCTGGGGCTCGCCCTGGAAGGTGTCCTGTTTTTGCCCTTTCTGCCTGATTTTTTCCCATTTTATTAATATGTGTATATTTGACACACATAGTTTAGGTGGGACTTAAGCATTTTGTGCACATATATATTGTGACAGCATTACAGACTTTCCTCCTGTCCTTTTTTTTTTTGACTCTCCTATACCCTTTCCCCTCAGTTCCCACTATCTCTCCCCCATTTAGTTCTATGAAATGACTGTAGTCTTGATATCTCATATTAACGAAATCATTCTGTATTTAACGTTCTGTTTCTCACTCACTTCATTGAGCATGATGACCTCAAGTTTCATCCATTTACTTGCAAAAGCCTCAAAATTATCTGTCTTTATAGATGAGTAATATTCTGTTTTGTACATATAACTCAATTTTTATATCCATTGGTTTGTTGGTGAGTATTTTGGTGTCTTCTACATTTTAGATACTGTCCTGTCAGTAGAATTAATTCTGTTCTATCATGCTGTGTGAATCTTGTCTAGAAAGCACTGGAACACTGGCTCCTGCTCTGGCTCCCATTCCAACCCCACCATGAGTTTCGTCTATATTCAGCCACCCACTGGGAACAGACTGTGACCTTCTGAGACTGTGAGCTAATATAAATCTTTCTTCCTCGACATTGTGGATGTCAGGTATTTTGTCAGCTACAGAGTGAGACCCTGTCTCAGAAACAAACAAATGAACAAACATACAAATCTTAATACTTTAAGCATTTGTTTGTCTGTTGATGTATTTATTTATGTATTTATTGAGACTAGAATCCACTCTTTAGCCCAGGCTGGTACTGAACTCACTATGTAATCCAGGCTGGCCTTGAACTCATTACAACCCTTTCGTTTCAGCCTCCAGAATGTTGGGAGTACAGGTGTGCACCACCACATCCAACTTTCTGTGGCACTGGGGAATGGATTGCGAGGCTTTGCACTTGTAAGGCAAGCACTTTAACCTCTGCTCCATTCTTCCAGCCCTGCGTTAAACATTTAAATAAGGTCAAAATTTTAATGTTCTCTTTTTCCTGTACTTTTATTAATTTATATATGTGATATGCAGTAGATACATTCAACTTGAGATTTTTGTGCATATATAAATATATCAAATCAACATCAGTATCTCTTCTCCTCTTCCCTTTTTACTTGCCTGCCCCCTCCCTTATCCACTCTGACTCCCAGTATCTCACCCATTTGACTATATCCGTTATTTATAGCCTGACTCACTTCACTAGAAGTTATGTTGTCGAATTTCATTCATTTTTCTACAAATGACTCAAATTTATCATTATGTAAGGAAGTACTTCATTGTGTACTTGTACCATAATTCTTGTATTCAATTGGTCTTTTGATGAATATTTTGGCAATTTTTACAATTCAGCTATTGTTTGCGGTGGTGCTACTATGAACATGGATATACATGTATCTCTGTTTAATGTCACTTTTAACTGTTTTTTGGAAAAACACACAGAAGTATCGTTAGGACAGATGAAATATTTATTTTAAGCGTTTTGGTAAATCCCCTTGCTGCTCTAAATAGTTCCTTTTCTCTCACCACCTCACCATAGTCCACTGCTATTCAGGTTCTTGGTATATGCCATTATCCAGAGGGTAAGATGTTATGATAATGTCTTTTTTGATCTGCATTTCTTTAATGACTAAGCACATTGAACATTTTTTCCGCATATTTGCTGGTCATTTATACTTCTTCATCTAAGAACTATGTATTCACTTCAATTGCCATTTTTAATTGGGTCTTTGATTTTTGAGGGGTCTATTTTTCTGCAAGTTTTTGTGAATATTTTTTGTTACTAATCTCTTGTTTGAGGTGGAGGTGATTTTTTTTTTTCCTTTTTGTCAGTCCTCTCTTCATTCTGTTGTTTCCTTCGCAAAGGAGATGCCTTTAAATTTGGTATAAACTCATATTTTGATTCTCAGAGTTATTTCTTTTGCATCAGGTAGTCTATTGAGAAATTCTTTGTCCATGGCTACATTTCATTTTCAAGAGTTTTAGAAATTTTGTTTTCAAGGAGATTCAGTGTTTCATACTTAAAATCTAGATCTTTAATCTATTTTGATTTGATTTTGGTACATGGTGATGCTTGTATGTTTAAGTTCATTCTTCTGCACATGAATAATCAGTTCTCCCAGCACCGTTTATTGAAGAGGCTATTCTTTTCCCAGTACATGCTTTGGAACTTTTATCAAAGATCAAGTAGCTGATGGTACTTGAGGTTGACTCTGGATTCTCAGTTCTATTCCATTGGTCAGCCTGTTTCCATGCCAATACTATATGGTTTTCATCACTGTTTCTTTGTAAACTCACTGGAATTTCACTGATGCCTGCTTTTGTTACTTGGGATTGCATTGGTTACTCTGGGTATCTTTTGCTTTTATATTACATTTAAAGGTTTTTTTTTAGTTCTATAAAATATTGATGAGATTTTATTAATAATTGTGTAATAATTGAGGCTTGGGAGTATCGCCATTTTGATAATATCAATTCTGCCTATCCATGTACAGGGGAGTCTTTCTATTTTCTAAAATCTTCTTCATTTTCTTTTTTTTTTCAGCAGTATATGGCTTTCGTTGTGGAGATCCTTTCTTTGCTTAGTTAGATTTTCTCCCAGGTATCCAATTTTGTGAGGAGCTGTTGAGAAAAGGATTGTTCTTCTCAGCTCTTTCTCAGTGAGTTCACTTTCCGTGTAAAGGAATGCATTTGATTTTTAAAAATTAATTTTGTACTTTGCAATTTGGCTGAATTTGTTCATTAGTTCTTAAAGTTTTTTGGTGGAGTTTTTGGGGTCTTATATGTATATAGTCATGTCAACTATAAATACAGACAATTTACTTTCTTCCTTTGTAATACTTTTTTTCTTTATTTCATTCTCTTGCCTGAACTCTCAGCTAGGATTTCAAGTACATTATTGAATAAGAGTTGTGAAAGTGGACATCCTTGTCATGTTCCTGGTCTATGAGGAAAGACTTTCAAAGTTTCCCTGTTTAATGTAATATTGACAATAGAATTGGCATAAATGACTACTGTCAGTTTGATTTAAGGCATCTTTGCAACTGTTTTCCTCAGGAGGTTTATCATGAACAAATACTGAATTTTGTCAAAGGTATTTTCTTTAACTATGAGATGATTATGTAATTTCTCTTCTGCCTTTATTTATGTAATATATTACATTACTTGATTTATGCATATTGAAAAAATTCTTACATCCCAGGAATGAAGCCAACTTTATCATACCATATGACCTTTTTTAAATGACTTGTTGAATTTTATTTAACAATCTCTTATTGATGATTTCTGTGTCTATGTTCATTAAGGAGATCAATCTATAGATTTTTCCCCCAGGTTAAGTGTCTAGTTTGGTATCTGATAACACTAGCTTCCACAAACAAGCATGGCAATGCTTCCATTCTTTCAATTTCACGGAACAGTTTGAGAAGCACCGGGACTTGCTCTTCTTTGAAGTACTGGGAGAATTCTACTGTGAATCCATAAATCCCTGGGCTTTTGCGTGGGTATGTGTGCAGAGACTTTATTATTTTCTCAATTCCCACATTTGTTATGTGTGTATTTGGTGTTTTTATGTCTTTGTTTCTCAATTTTGGCATTCTGTATGTGTTTAAAAATAAAAACATAAAAGATAAAACATGAAAGCCTCAAAGCCTATCCTGTCATCTGCAAGAAAATGGATGGAACTTAACAAAATCATGTGAAGTGACTTAATAAAAAATAAAGACTACACAGAAATATTGATCAAATATTAGTTATATGGCTGTGGTGTCCAAAAACGCCTACTATAAAATAAACCTTGAAGAAAACACAATGAATTCTACCAAATATTATTGAATTTTGCTTCACCATATTGAGATAGAATAAACTTGAAGATAGTATGAAAAGAACATCACTTATCAATAACAAGAAAGCACAGTAGGCCAATCATATAAGATTAGCTCATTAAAGCCATATACACTGAGAAATCTTAAAATTATTTTATTATTAAATTGGAAAGAGATTTATTTTATTTTGTAACATGAGTGGCATTTTTGTAATTAACACTTGATGTGATACATCTAGATGATAGTTAATATGAATTATTGATTTGGACTTCCACAATTCAAACTCTGCAAAAAATATTCACCTCTTCTGCTTGCAAAGCCATTTTGCCCAATGAAAAATTCAAACTTTCTCTGAAAGAATATGCAGGGAATATTTACAACAGCTTTTCTCTTGAAGTTAACACACTGTTTTCTATATGTTTATATTTTACTGAAGGTTAAAACAAATGTAAATAAGTTCCAAAATCATGACAAATTTTTGTAGACACCACAGCCATATAATTAATATTTGATCAATATTTCTGTATAGTCTTTACTCTTTACTTCTTACTTTAATGAGATATTTCCTCGTGGAATACTTTTCTTTTTCCCTAAGAAAAATATTATTGATTTTTTTTTTAAATTTGAGTTTTCTGGTATAAATTCTGCTTGCTTTCTCCTGCTTAGATCTACTTCAAAAAATTAAAAACATAAAATATAGAAAAATGAAAGCCTAATAACCTATCCTGTCACCTGCAAGAAAATCAATAGAATTTACCAAAATCATATGAACTGACATGATAGGATATTAGATGTGGAAAACTAAATATGTTATGATTTCTCTTCTAAATAGAACTAGGATATAAATAGACACATAAAAATAAATAAATCAATCAAGGGGAGTGACTGAATGAAATGAGGTAGTATTTTAGAGATGAAGAAGGTGATCAGTATGAAGCAGAAAGACAGGAAGAGGAAATTAAGGAGACTGAGCATAATTGTTTTACATTGTATATTTGCACCAAAAAGAACATCACTGTTTTATATTATAAATGTACATGAATAAAAAAATAAAATGTTTGCTTTGATTGCTATATGGCTTTGCAATTATATTATTTCTTTGTAATGGAGATTTTTTTAAAAATTCTCTGAATAATGGAGTTATCTCTTATGATGATTATCAATAAAAGCTGTGGGGCACAAATTGTCATGGGAAGTCCCTGTATGGTAATGAAACCACAAAAGATACATGAAGTTTCCCAAGAATAGAGAAGATCTCGAGTCACTTCTCTTCCATTTTTAACAAATGAACGGCCTTTAGGATCTCAGACTACCAGGAAGACAGACACTCAGTGGAGACAACATAATTATATCAAGAGTTTCCAAATTTTAATGTACAATGTTCTGATTAAATTATAAATTATAAATGTACATATGCATATATGTACATATGCAAGAAAATTGGGACTAATATGCCAAAATTTGAGAAAAGTAAAAAACAAATCTCAAGAGATCTAGAAATTGGGGTTACCTGAAGAAAGACAATAAAATCATTATTATAAATTTGTGTTAAAATGCCATTAAAATATGAAGATGCAGATGACAATTCGAGAATGTAATGAAATAATTTAATAAGTTTCAAACAATACAATAAAAATAAATAGGCAAAATTAAGAATATATAAATTTGCTTTAATAGCTTCAGAAGAGATGCAATTATTAATTATGAATAGGTTTTTGGAAATATCTAAATGTAAACACAAAAAGCACGAAATGAAAGCAAGTAAACATAAACGTTGGAGACACAGAATGCAGAAACTTTGAATATATTTGTGACTTTAGACAACAGTCCCAAAAGAAAAGTATGAGTCATAATAAATACTCAGAAAATAGGAAAATATTTTTTTCTAAATTAATAACTTTCTTAATCATTCAAATTAATGTAATTTAGAGCTGCCACTACAAATTTATAATTCAGCATTAATCACATTCCTTAGGTACTCCATATAATTCAATCACACTAAATTTTTGTTTGAAAATACAACTGTTACAGGAACATGCAAATGCACACATATTCACATGCACACAACATGCAAAAGTCAGAAGAATTATTTTAAGAAAAGAACAAAGCTGTATTACCAATTTCTACCTCTAGATTTGTTCATGGATTTAGTGAATGAGAATCTGAGTTGTTTTATATTGATTTGTTTCTCATATATTGTGGAAAAATAAATTTTTTAGCTTACTCTTATTTTAAGGCTCCGGTGGGTTTTTAAAACTTATGTTGCAGAGTTTCCATCCAAGGGCTAGCGTTAAGTTTGGGTTTTTTCCTTAATGTGCCTTTGGATGATATGAGTTCAGCGCAGCATGGATTTTCCGAGGAGTTCAGCTTACTTCCTCCTGTATATTCAACTGGGAGAACAAAGGTCATTCCATTGCACATTTCACCTCTTGAATAAGACGAAGATGATTTACAGGAGAATATTCTTGATGGAAATTATAGTGGATCCAAGGTCATCAGGGTCACTGTGTGACTTTTATTTGAGGTGACAATGAGGCGACCAGATGATCTCATCCCTGAGGAAAGCAGGGCTGGGAAGGACCTGCAGGTCCTGCATCTCAAATAAAATGTGTGTGCCAAGACTTCATTCTCAATAAGGAGAATTACAAGAACTGGCTGCTGTGAGCTTTTGGAAATATATTTTCCAACCTCACAAAATAATATATTTACTAAGGTTAAAGGAATAATGTAAATATGATTTATTCGTGTTTTATTATGCCTTGACCTTGAAATAATTACATCTAGATATTTCCCAAACAATTGTGTTGAAAAATAAGCAGATAGAATGGTAGAAAAATAAATAGGTCAAAGTGTGTGTGGGTGTGGGTGTGGGATGTGTGTGTGTATGTGTGTAGAAAGATACATTTGTGTGTGTGTGTGTACTTAAAAATGAAATGCTCAGATCTTCAATCATGTCATACATTTGAAGTCAATGAGAGCAATGACAGTGAGGTTCTTGACTCAATCATTTAACACAATTGATGTAATTCCTTACATGACTTATAACAGATATAAGTATACTTTTTAAAAATCAGTGCTTAGTTAATACTGAAAATGATGTTTAGTGTCAAAATTAAACTACCGTCATAAATTCACAGAATCGGCGGCATTTATGTGATATTTAATTGGCTTCAGGAAAGCACTACAGTCCCAAATATGCCCAACTTATTGGCTTAACCACTGTTTTTTACTCTGCAATGAGTTAGTGATGTTGGATTGGTGGCGATGCAGTGATTAGAGCCCTTCCCTGCAAAGCAAAAGTTTCCACTCATTTTCCCAGCTTTTCTTTTGTTTTTATTCCTTTTTTTTCCTATTTGCATCCAAAGAAACCATTTCCAATGCCCACATAATAATTTGTTTATTGAAAATAACGACTACCTGGAATGATGTGTGACTAAGCAGGTCGGATTGCTGCAAGAGAAAGAGCATCCCATGTGGTATCTAGGTAAAAGTTGTAGAAGAGCCTCATTATAGGACTTTAGCTGTGTTAGGTGATTTCAGAATGAGTTTAGGGATGTGGGCTTTGATCTGATCAGATACTTTGAGAAGCAGAAATATTTGAGATTTAATTATATTATGTAAGAAGATGTAAAATGCAATAGAAGCAACATTATAATAAATAATAAGTCCACAGTCACTTCTATGAGTCATGACAGTGATTTACATAATCAATGATATGCAGTTGCTTTATTGTTTTTAGCAATGGTTATAGAATTTTTTAAATTTGTCATGATTACTGAGTGGTGAGATCAAATAGTGATGTTCTGTAAAGTTACTGTGTTTAACAAGAGCACACAAAAGTCCTGCTGGTGGTACCTGACCATTTCCAGCTTTCAGGGAGTTTTTCTTAGTCTTTTCTATGATACAGCTCTAACATTAAGCAGGTTCTGCATCCATACTTGATGCTCAAGGGGGTAAAAGCACTTCCTAAATATATTGAAGAATGTTAATTTAAGTTATTGGTACTTTATCTCTTTAACAGAAACATGGAAAGGGTAGCAGTACTCCTCCAGAGAGTTGCCTAGATGGTTAAATCAGTGCATGTGAAGTGGTGAGAATGATGCTCAGTACATACGCAGCATAATGGGAAAATATTTGGTAAGATAATTTCTTCAGTATTAGTCTACATATGTAAATACTACATGCCTTAGTAACATACTCACTGCTGGTATACATTACCCAACACTCAAAATTCAAAGGTGGAAAATTTATTTTTTTTCAGGAAATTTCACTCCCTTCATAGACTCTTGGCAGTGGCTGGAAAGTTCTGGCAGAGACCAGCTGCTCACAGCATCACTGGAAGAAGAATCAGAGGCCTCTGAGGAAGCTGGGACAGGAGTTTATGTTTTTCCAGGCCACGTGTCTAATGTATCAGAACCCTGTCTTTCACCACACACTTGTACTCCACCCCTTCTGATCAGGCCACCCTTCTTAAAAACACATAAACTCCAAAACATCCAAATGCATCAGGCTTTTGGGAGACATTACAGATCTAAAACACAACACTAGGACTCCCCAAAAAGTGATAGCATACACTCAAGTTGTGTTTTCCACAAACATTTCTACAAATGCATATACATATTATCCAAGAGGCTTCAAAGCATTCAAATATCATTCTGGGCCCTTAAACTGAAAGCCCCTTCAGAAGGTTCCCTCTCCTGCAGGAGACCCTGCTTGCCTGAATTCAGTCACGTGCATACACAGTGACAATAGCCACGTTAATTTCTACGACTCTACAAATGATGGCAAGGACTAATGAATCCCACCAACCTCACATCATCTCCATCTTTCCTCCCTGACTTTTTTTTTCCTTTATGAGTTAAACATTATTCAATTGTATGAAGAATTTAGATTATATGTTGCATATTGTTATGGTTAAATATTTGAACAAAATTAAACATGACTCAAGTAGAAAGAGTTGCAAAGGAATATGATTCATGCCACAACCTGCTCAGCAAAGATCTTAAAATTGCAATAGCTTTTCCTGTCTCCGGCTGTTTGGGAGTTGAGGTTTGTGATACAGTCATGGCTGAGTTCATGAGTCATACCATTCCCAAAAATGGCACAGTAATGCTACTGATAATAAAGATATGAATCTCTTAAAGGGTGAGACTCAGGCCAATAATATCAAGGCCATGACTGCTTGTTTTGAGGCTATCAAGAGTCCTGTTAAGCCCAAAGGGTGAAATCAGGACCCCAAAGTGCATCAAGTGCCAGCTCCGTGGACTTGCTGACAGTACCCACCCTAAATCCTGGAAAGCATATTTGGGCCCTCATTGCTAGGGGTCGCACGCCCTGCAAGGCAAAGGCCAAGTCTCGAACAAAGATTCAGGCTCAGGCTCTTGCTCTCAAAAGTGGTCAGGCCCCTGAGAAAGCAGCACATCCAAAGCCGCTGTAAGCCAATGTCAGGACAGACAGAAGAACTGGTGCAACACTGGAATGTCATCTTCAGGGAGCTGGTGTCCTGTGCTATTTGTACAAATAAATCTGAGGACCAGCCTGGTTACTGAGCTTCAATAATAATAATAATAATAATAATAATAATAATAATAATAATAATCTGAGTCATAAAAATAGAAGCAAATATTTGTCTTACATGAAAAGGTAATAATTTTTATAACAATGTTGGCTTTTTTTCTGTTTTATTGAATAGAAATACTTTTCCAATTGAAACTTTGGTGGCTTTAGGAAGGTAAGGAATAGACACACAAACCGGGACGCTATTTCTTCCTGTCTCTGCTGTGATTTAGTCCAACAGATTGATTAGGCACAATACTGAAGAGGAGCAAAAGTGATGAAGAGTATGTCTGACCAACTACATTGTAACAGGACAGGGAGTCGGAGAAGCATCTCCAGGAAGGTGCAGCTCGGTGCTGAGAGAGGAACACAACAAGGACGAAGTAGTTTTCAAACATGAAAGACAGTAAAAAATAGGGCATGCTATCCCAAACTCAAGATTCTGCGTTTTTACAATGGAAATCTCCTGAGGATAGGAAATTGACTCCCTTGCAGAGCAACTACATGCACAACTGTAAACGCTTTCCAACATTGATTCTGAATGATGTTAAATAAAAGATTTCTTACTCAACGCATGGATTAAAGATTCATTAGTTTTCTAGAACTCTTATACCATTTTGCCTGGAAGTGAGGGTGAGAAATTGTTGAATGCTAAGATGAATGACCTATCAGGAGTTTGACCTGTCTCACAGAATATGAAGAAATTTGCTATTTCATGATTGCCTGAAAGGCTATGTTTCCATATATAACACTACAACTTTATTTCAATGCATGCATCCTCACAAATAAAATATTAACTAAGAACTAACTATTAGTAGGACTTATAGAGTCTTAACTCTTCAGACAGTGTACCTTGGTTGCATTTTTTATAGAAGTTATAGTCAGTAACTCCCACACAAAATGAAGTCAATTTCTTTACTTATAAGTAGTGACAGGATGAATAATGAGATTTTCATGGTTAGGTCATGCTTTCTCACACCTCTGAGCCTTTGCACATGCTGTTTCTCAGGCCTCAATGTCTTCGCACCATCTGTAGCTGGCTAACTTCCAATTCACAGTCCGTGATTTTGCTTAGGCATTATATATTTCAAAGAAGCTTTTCACACACACACACAAAAAAATGTTTAGCAGAAGAAAAAGATATTGAACAGGTTTTCAGGTATCTGAAGCTAGGGATGGAGAAGAAAAATAAATAGGATGATTCAGATAACTATAAAAATGTTTATTACTTTTCAATTTTTACCAGTCTTGTCTATATACAATTTTTTAAAAAATTTCAAACAATGTTATTATATATTTTATTATTTAACTATATAGTTCTAACAGTTTCACTGATATTAGATATACATGTTGATGTTCAGATCACATTCTTTTGAGGTCAAATTGTGAAAGATACATGATTTAATGTATACAATAAAAGTGACTTAGGAATGTGAGACTTTTAAAGTGTATTATCATAAGTATACCAGTCTGTCTATTTATATTTTCACATTAAAACTATCAAAATGTGAATAGAAATATAAGATAATAGAAATAATAAATATGATATAAATATAATAGAAATAATCCATCAAACTCAGAAATTTATTATGATATCCCAGCACTTTATAATCAATACTCTTTATCACTCGTTAATACCTTTGAATATTCTTGAACATGATAATAGAATCATTACATTTATCAACTGAAAACTTCTTAATTTTCATTAGGATTTTTTGCAGTTAACTAAAAATATCGAGAATGATTTTGATAGGAATGGTCATGTTTATACATGTGTTATCATTGAAAGTCAGTCATACAAATACACTGACTTGTATCTCTCTTCTCTCTCTATCTCTCTCTCCTTTAGTCTCCAAGCAATAGTTACATCCTTGTTGTGAGAGATATTACAAATAAAGTTTAGAGCAATGTGGCACAGCAAATTTTTTATCTTATTGTTCAAATGCAAAGTCAGTACCTATCTCTTCTGTATTATAATATTAATCTTAAAATAAAATTTATTTTAGAGAAAATATGGGATTATTATTATATTATTATTTAAAGGAACTTTTAAAGTCTCCTAATTCTAACTCTACTCTGAGTATTGAAGATCAATTAGTAGATTTTCTGGTAATTTTCCATAATTATGCTTTATACTATGAGGATAATAATTACCAAATTCCATTTTAAATAATGTGTGGTAGTTGATTTTCATTAACTTACTTAGGTCATAGCCTCTAAATATCTGGTTAAATATTTTTCTGTTTGTTGTCAAACCCTTTTTTGTGCGAGTGTGCATTTTGGACATGATTAAGTTTTACACAGATATTATATGAGCAAAACAGATTCCACATTACCATGTGGATATACCTTAGTCAATCATTCTGCCACCAAAATTATTTTGAAACTTGAATTCTCAGCTTAATAGCTGCCCTGAATATTTTAGACTCAGCTATCCTTCACATCACATGTATTAATAAGTTCACTAAGATCTTTTTCTCTACGTATGTAGAACAAAACCCATACATGTATAAGAACCGCTTAGGACTCTTTCTTCTAAAGAATCTCGGGTGACGCAGCAAGGAGTACCCTGAGTCCAGTCATGGTTATATTACCATGGTCAGAAAGACAAAAGTGAGAGTGCACACTCGTGTGTTTGTGTGTGTGTGTGTTTGTGTGTGTATCTGTGTTTGTATTTGTGATTTCATATAGCTAGGTGGGCAATTGGAACGACAGAGACAATTGGTAAAGAAGAAAAAATGATTAAATTCTGTATTTTCTCTAATGTCGATACAAGGAATTTAAAACGAGCAAATGAAACTTCAAATGTTAGTGTTTGCTTAAAAATACTAATCATTTGTCTGATGTAGTTTAAACTATAGTATGATAAACAAGCTTAAATATTTTTGCCTTAATATGATAAATTATTTTCATCTTCAAAAAAGACAATGATTTTAGAAATATGACACATTTGTCAATTAGAGTCCCAGGAATAATTCTAAATCTGACTAAGGGAAATCAATATTTATTTATACCAAACTGAGAAATGTACATATTTTGCTGTTCTGTATTTGAAACTAAGATTGCACACTTTGTTCATATATATCTCTGATTATATTTTCCTTCAAGCATGTCATTGAGCATAAAATATGTTCTGTCCTCATTGCACTGAGAACACAGGAAAACACATACAACTGTACCCTAGCACAGCATTTTACTTGCTAATAGCAAACAAAAATAGGAGACTGTATAGAAAATATGCCTCAGCTCTACATAATTTGGAAAGCCTAAGGTTTGGATAATTTTCAGAAAAATGTTCAGTAATTTCAAACTTAGGAGGTGTTTACTTTTAAGATCAACCGCCTTAAATTCAGAGTATGAGAACAAACAATTTACAAATACCCAGTGATCAATTGTGAGCATTGTTGAGAGTCCTCTAATGGCAACATGGTAAGCCTTACTCACGTTTGACAGTTACTTTAATTGTGATGTGACACATACTAACCATTTTCTTTTCTAATTTATTATCTTGGGAAAAACACATTTGAATTAATGTGAAATATTGGAAAATATATCAAGGTAAAACTTGAGGCAGAGAGATAAATTAGAAATAAATTGCCTATTGACTCTTTCCAAAAGAAAGCCTGATCTAAACTACTTGGAAAGTCTTAAAATACTTCTTACTTCTGCCTATCTAGGTAAGCCTTTACCTTATTTTATTCTCAAAATTATAATTTTAAAATAAACAGATAAGTCAGAGGATTAGCATGACTTCTACAGTATAATGCATTTTTTATAAACTTCAGTGTATTTTAGGAAAGTTTTGAGAGAAAAATCTATAAATGGTAAGATTGACATTTTGATACATTTATTTTAAAGATTATATTCAAGTGGATTGTGGAAGTCTTTGCAAATATTTCCTTAGAATAATGCATAACTGATTCTGAAGGAAGCGAGACTGGCAGAATCATCACAAGCCCTCAGCATGGGAGGTATTTATATTTGCAATCTAACTTGACCACTGGTGTTATCTGTAACCTCTGAACTATGACCATCCTCCACGACTCAACACACTCTTGTTAAAATTAATGAGGTACCAAAGAAGTGCATGTTCAGCAGCTTAACCAACTAAAAATATAAGAATCTAATCCCAAATAAAAAGCAGATGCTCAAGTGTGCCTAGGGACGAATATATTAGAGATTCTGAAAGATCATCACACCTTCAGTGTGTGAGGGCCTGGAGATCCAGATAGCGGCAGCGTGGCGGCATTCTCCATTTAACTTAAGGTTTAAGACAAATTGTGTTGATTTATTTCTCCAATACAGGTAAAACTTTATATATGTTTGAAAAATATGCTTTTGCATGTGTTGTGAATTTCATAGTACAAATCAATTTTATATTATGCACGGTATCCTCTCATATCCATATGATAACTAATAAAGCAAATTATAAATTCAAATTGTCTGGAAGCATATAAGTTTAATCTAATTGAAAAGTTGCCTGCCTTCATATTTTAACACCTGATCCTATCAGTAGAATAGCTTTCACTTTCATCTAAATGGTCATCACCTACATTTAAATTACAAGTCTTTATATACTTAGAGTATACATAGGAAGCAAACAAATAATTGCATTGCAAATTTAAGCTCACAAGGGACTGTGATTTTAAAATAAAGGAGTTCATGCTACATCAGCTTTCTGTTTCTCTCCAAAATCGGATGAAGCCTGTAGAAGTATGGAAAGAGCGACAATAAGTTGGATTGACAATCGTAAACATCTGTATGTTTATCTTTCATAAAGTATTCTGCCGTTCAGGTTTTTTAGTAGTGTTTCTAAGTTGGTCTTTCCGGGGGGTTGGAGAAATGGCTCAGCGATGAAAGCGCTTGCCTAGCAAGTGCTAAATCAAATGCTAAGTAGCCGAGTTCGGTTCTCCAGCACCACATAAACCAGGCATTGTCGCATGCATGTGTAATCCCACCAGAAGAACTGCTATGAGCTCAAGGACAGACTGGGCTCCATAGTGAGTGCAGGACCAGCCTGAGCCATAGAGTGAGACTCTGACTTAAAAAAAGGAAGCATAAACATAAAATAAAATAGCCTTTTGGTTGAGCTGATAAGTATAAATGGCGGCATTATTTATGAAGGTCTAGTTCCACCACTGGCTGTGGTGTTGAGCTGGTTGCTTAACCTGTATATAACTCAAGGGCTTTACCTGTGAAGACATAGTGATGATACTAATTATTATTATTATTATTATTATTATAGTGTCTATTATTAGTTCCGTTTTAGGATTCAGCTACAGAACCCATTCAGCTCTTACAATTAACTTTTACAGCTTTGTATCTGCAGGCCTGAACAAAGTGGTGTTTACAGAGCAATTGGCCAAAAAAATGGTGTAAATTATCAGCAATATTTTTGATATTATTGATACATCACAGATACTTTCTTGAGTTATTGAATTACAAAGATGAATATCACAATATTTTGGTGTTGAAATCAATTTTTAAAAATAGTAAAAACTGCAAACCAAGGTAAATTCTTAGTTGTTAGTGATGAGAATACCAGAGGACTGCCAGTTTTTAAGACAGCTTTGAAAATTTTGCAAATTATAACATTCTCTGCACTCCCACACATATGTATTTATTTGTTTAATTTGAAAACATCACATACAAACACCTGCACAGAAATGCTTATAGCAGTTTTATTCAGAATTGCAAAATTGGAAGCAAGCAAGGTGTCTTTAAACAAAGGAATGGTTAAGCAGGCACTTCTGTTCCATGGAATATGTATTCAACAATAAAAAGGCAAATCTAATGTATTATTCAACACTGCGATTGACTTTATAAGCATTCTCCTCTGTGGAAAAACCTTGGCATCCAGAAAGTATTGATTATACTATTTCTTCTTTGTGTGTAGCATTCTAGAAAAGAATAAACGAGAGGAAGAGAAAGAGAAATTTGAACGAAAAGGAGGAATAGAATGTTGTTTGCCAGCAAGCAGGACACACAGAGGAAATTTAGTGTGACAGGCTACTTTATATAAGAACAAAGTAATAGATCATTTTTGTAATTGTCAAAAAACTATAGACATATACATTATAAACCATCAACATCAATTAAATTGTTGTGAGAAATTTAAGAAAGATACTATAGGACAAAAGAATAATTACTAATGTCTCCAGGTGAAATAGAAAATGAAAAAAAAAAGATGAAACTAACTCTCATAAAATGTATGTCTCCCTCTTACCAAAGGGCAGGTGGCAAGAAAGGAGTAGACATAAGTTACAGAGGATGACATCGCTATGAGTGAAAACATAACTAGCAAAAACATGTTGCATGGACAGAGTCGTTTTTTAATAGAAATACAGAGCAATAATTCAAAGCTATACTTACATGTCCATAAAGAATTTTCATTTCCCCACCATTTTTGCTAGCATATGTGCAATACGTATTTTTACAATGAAATGAGTATTTTGTGCATATATATATATATATATATATATATATATATATATATATATATATTCAATTTAAGTTTTAATAAGAGCCATTTTCTTACTGTGAAAAGTCTTCTCAGTGTCTATGGACAACCCACACACAATCTCATCATCTCATGCCTAAAAATGAGGACTGAATTTAGTGACTAGCTTCCAAAAACTAATGTATGAAAAAAAGAAGAAAACAGTAACTTTATAGTAGGGAAAGACAGCCTTACCGAGTGTTCAAAGTTAACATCACCATTGGCGCCACAGAGTTACCCTCTCACCTTTCTTACAATGTCACAAAAAGGGTGGTAATTATTTCTTTGGTATCTGTCCTCAACCCCCTTGACTGCATTGTGAGAAACCTCGATCAACAAACGTTGAATCAGTCAAGTTTGTGAACAACAAACACTAACAAGTTGTCACAAATGATAGAGAGGACAAAGAAGACGAACCCAATTAAGACACATAGGAGGTCCAGGGTCAGATCTGAAAACAGGAAAGAACATTTCTGCATAAAATCATGAAACACAATCAGGACTTTGATTAATTCCAGCATGAAAATGATAATTTTTAATTTGGTAAGTGTATCACAAATATTTTCATGTTAATTGGATCTAGGTGAAGTGGACATACAAACTATCTGAAATATCACTGCAAAATTTTTATAAATCTAAACGTATGTTAAACTAAACGTTATAAAAATATAAATAAGACTGATTATGAAAGCCAAACTTTTTAGGGATATATTAAAACTGGCTTAAGTAATGCTCACAAGTGAAATAATACTATTCATCTTATAAATTTGGTTTCTTGCAGTAAGGTAGTAGTGTGATGTAGGACAGTCTATACTGTGGTGTCTATCTACACACAGTAAGCTCTGACCTAGTATGTACTGCTACTAATCTGCCATATAAATATCACATTTTCAATTTAATCATACATCAAGTGTATAATAATTCCATGATTTTGAAAATATAGTAGAGGAGAATCACTTCTACTTTCAAAATACTTTTCTTTTATATTGTTTTGTTGGGCATATAATACATTATTATACAGCTTGTAAATGTAGTTTCTAATACCATCAACATATCATGGGGCTTTATTAAATTCTGGCAAGGTCAATTAATAAAAGAAATTCACTCATCTATCCTCTTTTAGTCCAATCTCAAGGAAAAAAAAGAATTTCAAATTATGGATAATTCTAAACAAAAAGCAAGCAACAGATTTCTTATGTAGAATATTATAAAATGTGTTATCATTTTTAAGTTATATTTCATATACATCCTTAAATTCAATGTGTTTAAAGAAATACATTATTTGAATTCAATAAATGTTCTCAATTCACTTTAGGCTCCAAATCCTGGAAATTTTTTCTTTCACAGATGGTCCAAATAGTTTTATTCTTACTTCATTTCTTTAACTGCATTAATTCTGGTTGCTTAAAAATATTGTTAACCTATTTAGTCTCATTTCTTGTTACATGGCATTTAAATTAAGGGGTTGGAAAGAGTAATTGTATTTCAAACTGAAAGAAATATTTTAATTCTTGAAGCATTCATTAACTACTAAATTATTTATTGCTAGCAGTTAGACATAACACCCTAAAACAAAAATTCTCCCAAGCATCTTCGTATAAATAATGTTCAAAGAGATACTCTAGAAAGATTAGTTGCTGTGAAAATCTATTAGCTCCTGCATGCAGATAATTTAAAGCCTTTTCTACAAAGCTTATCTTGTATTAAGAAACTCTTTATCATTCTCCAGTACATAATATAAAGATCTGCTCACAAATGAATGCATTTATTTACTCATCTCTTATATAAAACTGTATGTAAAAATGAAGACGTAACGACATAAGAGTAATTCTTTGGAAGAAAGTTAGCTTAGCTCTAAAGTTCTCTCAGTTGAGTCTGACTTCTCTTAAATGAATTTGGGTAGAATTTGTAGGTGATAAGATCTTTGAGCTTAGCTACTACAGATGAAAGAAGAAATTCTCACATATAGTGAGCTCAGAATCCCTGGGATAGAAGCTGATCTCCTACTAGGATCAACTGCTTTACTGGGGTCGCAACTGCTTCATGAAAATGTCAGCAAAAGTTTTTCATACTTCAGTGAAAACAAAATAAAATTTTGTACCGACACTGCTGCCTGCTGCCAAGTAACTTGAAAAGAGTAGGTAGCAAACATCTCCATCTGTACAAACATGGGAAGGGGCAGATGGCTGGATTCTACTTTTTCTAGAATGAATGATAAAAAAGACAGAATATTCAAGAGATTTTAAAGATTTTTCATAGGAAAAAGACATTAGGAAATAAACTATATACATAAAAAGGTGTCAAATTGAGCTCCTACCGCAATGTACCTTGAACTCAAGGGGCTTGTAATTAACAGAAATTATGTGTCTGGAGGTTGGAAGTCTGCATTTTAGGTGCTAGTAGGAAAACTGACAGCTAAAAGCCCTTTCCTGGGTACTATATTCACATAGTGTTTTAAGAAGAGACCATGAGAGTTTCCCTTGGGCCTTGTTAAAAGGCATTGATGCTGTTTGTGAGGACTCCTGCCAGCACAGCATCACCTCCCAGAGCCCCAGACAACCTCTCATAGAGAATTAGGTTTCAAAATAAAGAATGTGTGAGGATGGACCAAGCATTTGATTCATAACAATTAGAAAAACAACATGGGCATGTTGTTAAGTGAAGAGAGACTTCATTGTTGTAGCAATCTGTTCCCATCCTTATTTACAGTGAAAACCTTAAACAAACAAAAACCCTTCAGTCTGCCTGAAAGAACCTTCCTTTCAACAAAATAATTAAATAATTTAAAAATATGTAATGAATGCATGCTGCTGTGGTTTGAATATGGAGTGTTCCCCAAAAGCCTCATATACCTATGATTATTGTGTACTGTTGGGAGGCGGGACCTAGCTGAAAGGGGCAGATCCTTGGGGAGCGGTCTGGAGAGGGGTGTGCTAGTTCTGCGCCTCCTTCCTGTCTTACCTCTGTTCTGCCACGCTTTAAGCATCTCTGTCTCTACAGCTTTGGATCTGGCCTCACACCTGGGTGTAGCCCCACCATGTAATTTCACCATTTTCCAGCCTCCCACATGTGAATGGACTTTGGCTTTCTGAAACTAAGCTAAAATAAACTCCTCTAATTTGTGGATGTCTGTTATTCTGTCCCAGACCCTAAAAAAGTAACTAAGACACATGTTAAAGATTTATTTAATATGCAAAACAGCAGCATATTAAAGCTGGTTGCATTTGAAATTGAAGCAGAGATTTATATAATCAATTTTAAAAACACACAAGTAAGCTAAATTTAAAAAAAGCATTTAATGTCTTATGGGATAATAACTCTGAAATTTGAACTATTGTCTACCAAAGAGAAATGTTTCATTTTGATTGAAAAGAAAGATACAAAGTAACCTTAGTAATTCACAAATAGAACACAAGACTTCCCAAGATTATTTAATGGTCATTAGATAGCCCTATGAGACAATTTTCAAATAAGATGTTGAAAATACAATTTGTCCAGCATTTTGCTTTATGTCATATGTGGATGCTTTTCTCAGCAAAACTAATTATATTTATTTAACTTCTTAAAAACCCTATAAAAGCTGACTATGATGACACATGCTTATAATCTTAGCACTCTGGGAAACTGAGGTATGAGGATTGCAAAATTTTACCAGCTTGAGCAACATATCAACAGTAACATTGCAAGCTCTTGTCTGAAAAAAATGGATGAAATGGTTATTTTCTAAAGGGTTGGAATGGTGTTTAGTGTGAAGGTCCTCTATTCAGCCCTCACTGTGGAAAAAATGCATTTCCTTTTCTTAACTATTATTTTGTAAGCCACTCCGTTTCTTTTTTCCTGAGATTTTTCAGTCGTTTCCTGGATATGGACAGATGGCAGCAAGCAAGGAAAGTTCTTGATTTTCTTGCTATTCTCAGGCTGTAATGGAGCAAAACTTTGTAAGTCAGGCACTCAACTTAAAGCCCCTACCTGCTTCCACCTGCTCTCTAAAAGTGTACAAACGCTTTCATTGTTGGTCTACAAATATTGTTCTTCCCTGTTTCAGAATCTCACTTTTGTTTGGCCTTCATAAAGATTTATGTGTCATTTCACATCTTAGGGAGTGATATATTTACTCTGTGTGGAGGATCTTCCTTCATTCATGTGAGAATGATCAGCAAAATCAACAATTTCCGAGGCTATTTGAAGTTGTCCCTGATCTATGTATGCTGTGCTAATTATCAATAATACAAATTCTCCATCACAGAATGTGATTAACGATTAGCATAAAAAGGTATTGGCATGTATCTATTCTTCTAAATATTTATGAAGTGATTTTGTTTATTTTAACAAATTGTCACATACAAGTTTTGTTAATTTAATGTGTTATTAATTAAATTTGTCTCTAAAAATGTAAACATAATCTTAAATTGTTCTGTTATATAAAGAAGATATTGTTAGAAGAGTTCAACGAGTCAAAATCTGAAACCAAAAAAGGAAAAAAAAAGTGCTACTGAGCCTGGATACTTGCTGCATTTCATCATTCTCTGGTATAAGTGTGAATTTTAATGAATGATTGTGAATTCATATTTCTAATTATTCATTAAAATTCATAGCTAGATGCTAGGAATGTGGTATGGCATGAATATAAAGTGAAAATGAGCTCATGTGATGTTAAAACTTCAGAAATGTTTCTCTAATATATAGTAGAGATTACAGTTTACTTTGCAAATTTTCTCATTTGTATTACTTTGTTTCAATTCAAAAATTTATTATGCATATTTGCAAGTTAATTTAAAAAACAAAATGTCAGAAATAATTGATAAATAATTACAGGTTTCTGGTGTCAAAATTTGTAACTCTATGAAAAGATTTTGATGTGAATCACCACTGTCATACTTAGAAACATCAAATGAAAAATTCCCCCTGGGGGGCCGTATCCCAGCCATTAAAGCACTATCCTAGCAAAAGCAAGGCCCTGGGTACAGTTGTCCAGCACTACAAAAGCTAGGCACGTTGCTTATGTCTTTTAATCTCAGAAGTCAGGAGGCTGAGGCAGGAGGATTGTCCCAAGTTTAAGGCCAGCTTGAACTGCATAATGAGTTTATGACTAGTTTGGACAACAGAGTGGAACTGTGTCAAAAATAGAAAAATAAAACTTACCCAATTTAAACTTAATAAATATAATACTTCATCAATAATGGGAATAAATGCGTAAGAGTCTATTTTTTTGTAATCTATGTGAGTACTGCATACAGATAAGTATTGCTTTTTCCATTAATATTTATAGCAATTTCTAATTTGATTTTCTTAATATTTTTAGGGAAACATGCATATACACAGAAAGAAACTAGCTATGTCCCAGTACTTCTATGGGTAAATACTAGACCAGCAGTTATTGAAAAGCCTAGTCATGTAGAATTGATGATTTGATCATACATGTGACAGATAAAATGTCTCTCATAATTTCAAATCTAACATGGAGAGAGGCAACAAATGGAAATGTACGTATATTTATTTACAAGTAGTATTTGACCTCTTTCACCCTTTCAAAATGAAGCCAAGCAAACTGAATGCAATCTCCTAGCACTTACAAGTATACTTAGACAAGTAGTCTAAGAGGAGGAAATTCTATGCTGCGCTTTTAGTGAATCAAAGGAGCACTAAGAAAACAGTGGAAAGTCATTCCAAGAAAGAAGATCAAAGGAAAACAAAAAAGAAAGACATGAGCTTGGAATATTTTACAATAAGAAGGGCAGTAAGCAACATTCACGGAAGAGAATTAATAAGGTGAATGATTGCATACCTTAAGTTCAGAGAAGGAATTAAGTCCAAACTATGAGAACCACCTTTTTAAATATATGATAGGGGCTTTAGGTTGAAGGAGCTTAATCTGAATCATCATTTTACAACAGCACCCTGAAGACTCTATTGAGAAAATGCTCTGAATTTGAACAGTAATTGAAGTAGGGGGTCTACTAAGGCACTGATGGCAAAAGGCCAATCCTAACACATGGTGACTTAGGATGTTCAAAATGGAGGTCATGATAATGTGTGTGTTCCTAAGTCACCCACCTTTCACAGACATTGTAATATGGCTGACAATGTTGTCTATGGACATATTTATAATTAAATCTGAAAAATAGAAGATTTCAATAAAATTTAGAAATTATAAAGTCAGTTTAGATATTTTGATAAGTAGCTGAAATTATAAACAAAAAACCTAAATCCTGCCATATCAACATCATTTGTGATGTTTAATTTTAGTATTTTATAAATATGTATGTAGTTTAATTAAATGGTGATTATGTATTGAACTTGGGAATATTTTAAAGCATTTTTCACTTTTGTATATATGTAATATATAGATATAACATTAAAGCACTCATTATTTTTCAATACTACATAGAAAGTTTTTACACAGTTACAGAAATATTTAGACAAGTACTTCAATTTCATAATAAAAGTATTCTTTTAACTCAGATACATATAGAGAATTTAAAGATAATTGATTAAGTTTGTATCCTGGAATAAATGCTGTGGTAAGAATAGTAAATATTAGAAATCCCCAGATTCCATATTTAACCCTCTTCATTTCTAACTGTATATATTATTCCTAGGAATACTCATATATACTGCTTAATTCAACTTATAATAAATACACATTAATTTCCCCACTTCTATAATTGTAGAATTATATTTGTGTACACTGCTTCTGTACACAAAGTAATGAATTTACAAACTTAGAAAACTTTGAATGCTAAAAGTATTGTCCTCCTGTTAGTCCTACAATAACACATTTTCTCTTCCACTGATGGTATCTGAGTATCCAAACCAGAGGACAGAAAACCTTTCCAACACCTTCTAGGTATTTTCTTTCACTCATGTCTTTTTAAGAAAATTGATTTCACAGTTAATATGTAAAACTAACTTCAAACTGCCATCCTGTCATCATGTAATTCATTCTTTGTCAAGTCCATTTTATTGTTTATTTTTTATCTTTCTTCTGGGATCTTCAACTAATTTCATAACATCTTTTTCCTCCATTTTTACCTTTCCATATGACCATTTTGAGATTATCTTATTCCAATAACGTTAGTTTTTCACAATTTCTCATTATATCTACAACAATTTATTTATTTATTTATTTATCTATTTATTTATTTATTTATTTATTGAAACAGGGTCTTTCTCTGAAGCCCACACGGGCCCTGAACTCAATTATGTAGCTCAGGTTAGCCTTGGACTTTTGGCTATCCACCTGCCACAGCCTTCTGAATGCTAGGCTGTACTATACCGCATCCAGCCACTGTGGTTAGAGGGCCTCTCACTTGCTAGGCCAGCACCTTAACCACTGTGCCATTCCTCCAGCCCCAGTTTGAACTTCTTAGGTGATGCCTTTTCAAACTAGATCCAATTTTTTTTCAGCTTTTCCTAGAACACCATGTCCACAGCAGTGACAAACTAATTTTCGGTTTTCATAAATGCCATTTTGTCTAAAGCCTTTTCTTATTACTATGTGCCTATCTGATAAATATTCCTCGAATCTTTGCAGTTTCTTTGTCCAAAACAAAGAATCTGAATTTAACCCAATCTATTTACTGCTTTGAGATTTACCTCCACTGTGACCAAAAAATTTTCTCAACCTGAAACAATCACAATGTCCTGCAATTGCTAAATGTTATAAACAATTTAAGTACTTCATCTATATCTACTGCTACATATGCTTGGGGTATGATTTTATCTTTTTAAAAAATGAAATTCAGAGCTGAAAAATTGGATATTATTGCCATTTGGGAATATAGTAATGTCTTTTACAGTGCTTGCCATCATGTAGAATTCCATATTTTTTGTAATTCAACTCCAAAAATAAATGGTTGCCAGCTACTAAACAGCATAAACAATCATGTAAGATTAATTTTTGCAATATTCATTCATCTTTTCCCTCAAAATATCTTTTCATGATTTTCTACTTTTTTAAATGTAGCTTTGGTCTAAGTTTGATGGCCACTCATTTTTGGGGCTAATTGTTTAATTTGTGTATGTTTATTTTTTACCTGGTTATTTGACAGTTGACCTCCTTTTGTAAGCTATACCTTACTTCCTGATATCTGTACTTGGCTTGCAGTTCACACATTGTTTAATAAAAATAGCAGAAATCTCATTTTTAGTTCGATCCATTGTGATCCTCTAATTTACTTCCGTTCATATAAACTGATAAATCACAAATATAGGTATTTATTTTATATCCAATGCATGCTCCAGAAAAATATCTATATGATTTCCTTTACTGGTGAAAAATATAAAAAGAGGCGAATTTTTGGAAGAAAGATTTCTTTAAAAGGTTTTGCATAGCACAACAAAATAAAATATTCTTAGCCATTGTTTCCACTGCAAGATAAAGCTCTCTGCTATATGCCATCATCTCAAAGCAGCCTGCCGGTTCCTGCTAATAAGCAGGTGATTTGTGTGAGACAATTCCAGAAAGGAAATCAGAAACAATAACAATTATTTTGACTAGAAAAATAATCAGTAATTGGGAGACAATCACACATTGAACAAAAGAGAAGTAATAGCAAGGCCATTTCGAGGAAGCAGCTGCGGTCCAGTAGGTGTGTGGTGGAGCCGCAGAAGCTGGGGTTTCCGAAGGCTACAGTCTTGAAGAAGGGCATCCTGGAAGGGATTTAGATACCTGAGTGTGACACACTACCCACAGGCACAAGGGCCTCCCAAATTCCTAAGGCCTTTGAAGTGAGGCCTCTGGCACAAGATAAAAGACAATGCTCAGCTGGGCTAGAGTCTCAGCAGAAGACCATGAGCCTGATCCCTGATGATTGGTAAGAACAATAAAAACTGGATCATCTGTTTGTAGTGAAGAGACCTACAGATGAGGTGACCCTGACAGCAGCAGTCAATAAACAGACTGGAACAAGGTTTGTAAGTTTATTTACTTATTTGTTTTTTCCTTCTTCTTGTGTCCCTCTTCTGACATATATTGGCAAGATCCAACTAGGAATGATGGGCCAAAAGAGAAATTAAAAAAAAAAATGTTTGTAGACGTAGTCCCTGCGCAAAAAAAAAAAAAAAAAAAAAAAAAAAAAAAAAAAAAAAAAAAAAAAAAAAAAAAAAAAAAAAAAAAAAAAAAAAAAAAGTATGCAAAGGAAGATATGGAGAGAGACAAAAAAGAGAAAAAGAGAGAGTAGCAACATGTATCTCAGGTAATCTTGCCATTGACTTGAGCATAGAAAGACTCAAGAATTGGCTCCCACAGACACAGGATTACACTAGAAAGACTCAAGAATTGGCTCCCACAGGCACAGGATTCACCTTGTCTCGTGAACCATATCTAGACTGTTGTAAAGCAGGTAACAAAGATGAACAAATCATTTGTCTAGTTGTTGATCACTCACAGATGTAAAGCCAAATTCTTTGGAATATTTTCACTATTAACTGTTCATTAAGTTTACTTTTCTTCTTCCTTTGTGGCTCAAAATGTATAAACAACCTACAAGTTTAACAGAATGCTTTATTAGGCTGAACTAATTTGAATTAAATTATTTCCAAACTATATTCATCAGCTTTTTTTCTCTACTGTGTAGATAAGTAGCTAACCAGTTTGAGCGACATTACGTACATGGTTGCAGTGCAGTTGTAGCGTGAGTCCTTTATGGGTGCCTGTGCTCCAACTGTGCCTTCATCAGTTGACTGTTCTCTAATGTCCCCGCTGTCAACTTTTAGCCAAATACATAATAGAATTGTACGATAGAAAATGGTCGTACTGTAGTCTAAATTCTCAACTAGAGAGATACAATTCATAATTTCTGTATTAGGCATATTTAAAGAAAGTCAGTGAATTTAGTGTTAAAAATCTACCCAAAATGTCTAATGCAGAAAAATACTCAATATGAGATCTTGAGTTCTCAAGACAGAAAGTAATTGTATCTAGTACCTAATTATAGAATCATAAATTCAATATGAGTGATTTAATGTTGATCATAATGTCTTAGCATTTTTAATTTTGGCATTCAGAGAAAGAGCAAAGAATATGCTATAGGCTAATCTGGTTCTTTCAATCATTCACTATGTCTCCAACTACAATTCAGTATATTCAATTCATAACACATAGAGAGCATGATGAAAAATGACAATATTTGTCTTCAAGAGGCTTGTTCTCTGTTAATTTTTTCTTCTTTCTTTGAGGTTTGAACCTCACAACCTAATACAGAAATATATTTAAAATTAATGTTAGTGTTATTCATATGAAGTACTTAAGGATAGGGTACAAAGCTTACCGGTTAAAGAGCTTACTTACCAAGCACAAAGCCCTAAGTTTGATTCCCCAGCACCATATAAGATGGCCATGTTGGTGTATGCCTGTAATCCCAGCACGTGGGACATTCAAGTGGGAGGATTACCATGAGTTCAAAGCCAGGCTAGGCTATATCAGGAGTTCAGGAATAACATGCACTACAGAGCAAGATCCTCTATCCAATAAATAAGTGAATAGTTAAAGCAACAATAATATTGATAAAATATAAAATTTATCAATGTGTATTCTCAAGATGCTTCTATGAATTTTCCCCTATTCCTTATTCTGATACAAAGCTGTCTACTACTCTATAAAAAGATTGGCGATTGGCGTATCATGTCTATTTTACAAATAAGAAAAATTAATTCAGTGGGAATCACACATAATATTCATATATGTTTATCCATAATTGCATTTAAATTTTGAGTTTTATTTTAAACTTAAATTACATTCCTTTCTTTCATGTATGAAACCAATTCAAAACTTAGTGGAATTTAAAAAAAAAAAAAAACTCGATTTACTGTTTGCCCTTGAGATGGCAAGGCAATTTAAGCATGAAAGTCAATGTAAAACTTTGATTATTCTTTCACATGCCTTCAGAATCCAATTTATGTGTTTCCTTTTGTGATTTCCTACTCCCAAAGTAGACTGAGCTGCCTTCTCATCTATTCTGCAGCAGCAAAATGTTTTATTCTATCTTTTAAAATATATCAAATATCAACACTTACTAGATCTCCTCAGATACACGTAGAAAATATATTGAACTTCAAGAAACAGAATCTTTTAAATACTTAAGAATTTAAACACATCTATAAATGTTTAAACTTTACACAGATACATCAGAAATTTAGGATTCCATGTGGGATTCTATATCCCTTATGAGAATTTTCCTATTTCCAAGGAGGAAAAAACAAACTATCTGAAAACTTCTAAAAGCAGAAATTTTCTTATGGTAAATTCTGATAGTGTTAAGGCAGGCCAGCTATAAAGATTAGTTGTACAGAGATCTACTAATTTCTTTTAGCACTCACTTCCATATTTCCAACCCAAAAGCCCAGAGAAATGTCAATCTCAGGCTCACCTTGACAGCAAGAAGCAAAAATACTCGAGAGTAATGCAGAATTGTGCAAAAGGAAAAGCAGCTCACAATAGAAGAAGAAATTGACTTTGTTAGGTCCACAGACCAGAATAGGTAGTCAGTCAAGACTGCACACAAACCTATGAACCATGGAGAAAAGGTAATATAAGAGAGAACACATTTTCCTATGGCAAAGAATAGCACTATAGAGAGACACAGTTGCGATCAAGCGATTGGTGATTTTTGGAGAAACAAGCATTTCCCTCTTGAAAAGCAGATCATCATATTATTTAAGACAATAATCTCTCATTGGTAAAATGTTCCCATTTCTTCTTGCTTATTTCTAGATACGTTATTCTTCTGTTTCTCTTATTACAGTAGTGGTTTTGTTTTTGTCTTACTCACCTTTTTGTTGCTGGAAGAACATACCTAAAATATACAGCTTATTGAAAGAGAAACTTATTGGTGTCAGAGATTTCAGCTTAGCAGCAAGTTACATTTTTAAATTTTTTGATGAGGAAGAAACATCATGGCAGAAGGGATTGCATAGGAAAGCTGTTTACTTCATGACGGAAGGAAGTAGAGAGGAATGGAAAAGCCAGAGAGGATGAGTCTAGGGACTGGACATACTGCCCAAGGTCATGTCCTCTTGATTCATACATTTCAATTAAGCTTTTCTTTCTGTACCCAACACTCCTCTATACTGTAATCACATTAACACCCAATTCATCCATTTAATAACATTAGACACCTTATTATACAATTACTCTTTTAAAAGTTGGTCAGTGCTGTGAAGTTGAACCCAGGGACTTGCACTTGCTAAGCAAATGTTCTAACTGCTGTGCTATTCCTCCAGCCCCAAGCAAGCTGTTAAAGTATCTGAGTTTTGGAAAACACTCTAAATCCAAATCATAACAATTACATTTTCTAACAATTTTTGGTGAAGAAAAAAATGATCTTTGTCCCTTAATTATGTAACTAGCCACTTTACTGAATTTCATTTTTATGACCCTATTTTAGGTACATAATTATGTAGATTTATATCTCATCTTTCTCTAATCTAACTCACTAATGTTTCTGAGGAGAAACAAAATACGCCTATTTTCATCAGTGATGTTATTGGTTTACAATTGCTCTGATAGGTAAAGAAAATAATCATGAGTTAGCCAATGTAATTAAAATTTGAATCAAAATAATACAAAAAAGTACAGACAAAAATTAATACAAATGAAGCAAATTATGCATGAAATTGCAGCGACTATACACAACAAAAATGGACACTCAAAGACCTTAATTCTACAACTCCAACTGCTCTCTTATGAAGTCCGCACCTGAGTTCTCTTCCATGTGGTTCTAAATCTAAAACTGCGAAATCCAAGGTAGATCAGTCGCACATGGAATAGTAGAAATTCCTCCAATGTTAAATACTAATAAACACATATATATTTGTATTGTTTTTCTATTTTGTTTTGTTTGTACTGGAATTTGAACTCAGACCTTCTCTCTGAGCCACATCCCACTTCCTCCTGTTATCTTTCCTTTTATGTTTTGAGACAGTGTCTCACTATGTCTCTGATTGTTGAGAGAGGGAACAAATTTGCGATGCTCCTGCCTCAGCCCCTGAGCATGCTGAGATGACAAGCACGTCCAACCTCAGCTGGCCTGTGAGCACATTTGAGGTGTCATTGTCTAGGATGATATGTTTCCTCCTTCCAAATTTCCATGACATAACTTTAGCTAAGCAACACTGACTGACACTTGCATAATTTATACAATAATGGGGATTACAGTTAGGTCTTATTCTTTATATTAATGAGAGTTCATAGGTTCTGTCATTAACTATGATGACATTTTCTATGTATTTATGCTTGTCTCTGTATTTACACAAAGATGGAAACATAAAATAACAAATGAAATATACAGATAATTATAGAAAGTATGCAAAGGAAACATATTTTTCATTGTTCTCTTATGTGATTAGTGTGATTAGATTACTATTTTTTTCTCTGACAGTTAATACAGACATTATTTACTGTACATTTTCTTTTTCTGTCTGAACTGGCTTTCTATGCAATTTTTCTCAGAGCCTGTGCAGACTATAATTCATTCATGTTAACATATTTGAATGTGTTTTCTGTAATTTTTTAACTTGAATTATCGTTTGACTAGAAATAAAATCTGCAAATTTTCCTTAGATTTTTAGAAATTGCCATATCTTCTCTGTCTGATTTCTATATTAAATAAGTATTTCTGTAGTATTTATTTTCTATTTTAGATTATTCCCTATTGTCTTATCTTTATGTTTTAAAGAAATCTCTATTAATAAACCATAATACCTTTAAAAGCCAGTATTTTGGGAAAGTATATTTGAGTTATGTTCTCTGAGGCTAATTGTATTCTTTCATATGAACATGCAAGTTTTCCTTCAAATTATATTAATTTTTATGCATTTCTTTTCATTTTTCCTCAGTATTCACTCTCAAAATTTGTGTGTGTGTGTTTATAATAACATTTATAGCTATTTGAAAGCATCGTTTTTTCTTTCGTGTTTATCTTCAGCGTTCTAATTTTCTTTTCTCTTATTCTATTTCAATGTGTTTATTATTTTCTTTTCTAGAGAAAAATATTTCTATCTGTGTTTAAAGATATTTTTATTTTTATTTATTTTGGGTTTGTTGTTGCCTTTCCTTTCACCTCCTAATTAAAACTATGTCCTCAATTTCTTGGTATGTTTCATTTTCTAAATTTCTCTCCTAAGCCCCGAAAACTCAAAATCAATGTTATTTATTTGATATTATGTCTTCCTTGAAACATTGGGAATCCATTTTAAGCCCTTTTTATATGGAGACCCTCTTGTGTGCACGGTGTACTCCGATGTGTTGCTTAGAATGCTTTCATCAATGCTTGCAACTAGCACAGAGTCATTTTTCTGGCTTTCAGGACTTGCATGGTTTTCCTTAACCATATGAGCACTCATAACAATAGAAGCAGTGGACAGGAAGAAATAAGTCTATGTTTAATAAAAATATTCAAAGATGCTCTATTTGCACTATCATAACTTGCTGATGGTTTTATAAATTTTAACCTAACAAGGTTACACAATTTTATCTTTGTTCCAGAAAAGAGTCATGATCCAATCCCTACAAGGTGATAAAATTGGTGAACCGTTTTAGATGTAAATTATTTTTTGAGCAGTACCATTTACTTTAACTAATGCTAAAAGCCAAAATAGCAAACATCACCTATTTCCATTTCCCGAGTTCACTGAAATTATCATTAATTAAATCTAAGTTTTTAGTAATTTCTCAGAATATGATTCAAGTCTATCAGTGGTGAAGTGAAGAAAGCAGGAGCTTCCCAGAAAGATGCACTGGGATCTGTCTGCGACTCCTATTAATTACTTTGTTCAGACAGGAATTTGGAGGAGAAAAAGAAAAGGAAAATTTTCAGAAAAAAAATGGAAAAAGTTATGGGATCATAATTCCAATATCATACACAAAAAGCACTGTTCAAAATCAGTTAAGTAAAAGGGAACTAAAACTGTCTGAGGGAAAATAAAACATGCATACAAACAAATCATCTGGATAAAATATCAGAAGACATTCAAAGAAAGACATAGTTGAGGTTGGGCAGTGTAACGTTTTGTCAAGTTCGCCAAAACATCCTAGTTACTTGTGAAGAGAATTATTTGTTTTGGGGAAATAGGGCATAGGGTGAGAGGTGGGGTTTAGGGGCTACCACTTGTATGCCCCATAAGATCTAGAATCTCTCGTCTCCAGGAAGCCAGAAGGAGCCGCAGTCCCTGCCCTGGCTTCCACTGGTTGTGCTGGAACAACAGCCCCAGAATCCCGGAGGAAAAGAGCTTCTGCAGCCTGGCTGTCCCGTAGGGCACTGGCTCGTACGGCCAGCTTCTTGATCTACCCTTGAAGTATCTGTCTCTGCTTCCTCTGAAGGGTCTTCCTCAGGTCATGGTGACAGACCCTAACTGCTCCTGGCCCCAGGGCCTGAACTCTGCCTCCTACCTTCAAGACCCTGCCTACTCATATGTGGCATTCCTCAGCACCTCCTTAGAACAGTCTCTGCTTCCTGCCAAGCCAAGATGATAGAGTCAAGCACTTTTTCAAATGTTGGACTAACAGACGCAGGATTTTCTCATAACAAAAACCACATAAGACTATAACTCCACCTTTCTTCTCCTCCTATTTATTTCTTTTTGTTCACTTCCTCTGTCTTTTGTTTTTTGTTATGCCTTTTTGATTTGTAGATTTTTAATTTTTTTAACTTTTTAGAATAACTAAAGGAAACATACAGAATGTTCCAATGATATCCCTTTTCATTACACCTCAGTTTCCCTGTACTAAGATTACACTGTGCACTGTTTTATATTTTTGAGAAACAAGGAGTCAAATTCGTCCATTATTGATTTCAAGCACTTCACAGTTTGCACTACTCTTTGTGTGGTATATTCTATAATTTTTAACTCTTTTCACACAAAATCTTCAAAGACCAAGTATAAAATGCTAGATAGTTCTCAAAAGACTCAAAATAAAGTAGCTAATAGAAAAAAAAAGTGGTTTTGTGTTTTTCTATGTTAATGCGGAAGAAAGAACATAACCAAGTATAAATTTAAGAATTTTAGTGTACTAGGTGATGGTCTCTATTTTGGGAAAAATATTGCAGGGTAAGTGGACAAATTAGTCTGCCTTTGTGTCTTATTACTAGAAAGTGTTGTTTTGAAAAAAAATGATATTTAAATACAAAATGAAAAAATAACAAAAACTACAGAGGTAAAAAGAGGCTAAGGAGCTGTATAGATTGCCTGGGAGAGGAACACTTCAAAGAAAATGAAACAGAAAAGCAGCCCAGGCTTTTTGGTCAAAAAAAAAAAAAAAAAAAACACATGCTTCCCTCCTGTGGCTTTATGGAAATAATGGATCGATGTTATACTAATCCCCTTAGCTACAAAAAATCAGAATGTTGCCAGAAAGTAACCAAAGATGAAAAAATACTACAACAATCATTGCTTTTAATTCTCATATTAATATTTATTTTCTCATTATATTGATTCCAATGAAACAGTGTGGGAATATTTAATATGACATTAAGTACTTCTGTCGTTTAAACTTAATTAAATTTTTGTAATCAAAAATTAAGTATTGAAATTTGTTTTTCTATTTGCTTTTGAAATGTCAGTTTTAAGATCCTTTGATTCAACACAAATAAAATCAGTTTAGAAATATTTTAAATAGATGTCATGTTTTGAACTTTCCACTGCATATTGTATTTTATGTCGTAATATTTTAAAACATTATTTTTTGCTTTAAATTAAGTCAGGCTGCCAAAATGTCAGAATCTTAATACAGTAAATCAATAGTAACATTAGCAAGATCAATTATTTTCATTTTTGTTAGGGAACAATTTGAGAAAATTGAATACAAACAAATCATCTGGATAAAATATCAGAAGACATTCAAAGAAAGACATAGTTGATGTTGGGCAGTGTAACATTTTGTCAAGTTCGCCAAAACATCCTAGTTACTTGTGAAGAGAATTATTTGTTTTGGGGAAATAGGGCATAGGGTGGGAGGTGGGGTTTAGGGGCTACCACTTGTATGCCCCATAAGATCTAGAATCTCTCGTCTAGCATAATCTGGGCACTACTTATTGAGACTAGCTATTTCCTAAAATGGAACATTTACATGCTATTATATGTACGTCAAATATTGTACCTCATACGTGTAAAATTAGCACAGAATAATGTAAAAGTACTTCTCACTGGCAAATTATGTTTTCAAGTTAATTTAATATTATAAAATAGGAAACCTATAAGTTGATTATTTATGTTCTCTCCAAATTCGAGTTAAAATCTAAAAGTGATAGGAGGTAAAGTTAGGAGGTAAAGCTTTTGCGATGTGGTTAAGAGTTGCAAGTGGAGTCCTCGGGGGTGGGGGTGGGGGAGTCAGTGTTCCAGTAGAAGAGAGTCTGGGGGCTTCTGTTCCTCCTTCTGCCATGTGAGGACATTATGAGAAGGTGGCTCTGACCAACAAGCAGACCTCCGTGAGACAGCAATTGTCCTGGCAACTTCTTCTTGGACTCTGCTGCAACTAGAAGGATAAAAATAAATTTTGCTACTGATTTAAGCTATGTAGCTCATGTTATAAGGTTGTTGTAACCATAGCCGTATAAAACAATATAAATCCCAGTCTCCCAGTCTACTTTTTAGTTCACTCCATTTAGATTACAGTAAATAAATAAATAAATAAATAAATAAAAATAAAACTTGTCCCCATGGTTCACTATCATTCAATTATTTTAAAGGATGTAACTGTGAGGATTGTTTGCCTCTTTTAGTCTAGATGGTACTTTTCTTAAACACACTTAGATTTGTAACATTTATCTCCTTAGTCTCCATTCTTTTTAGTGTATTGTATTCTCACATTTTAATTTTTGTCATTTCAGACTTTACTGAAACAGGATAGTGGATGTTAGGTTAACATAAAATGAAACATTTGAACCTTATCATATACACAATGTAGTGTCAAATCCATTTTCATTAAAGCTAAATTCACATTAAGTGCTAGAGATTTAAGGAGCCTAAAAATAAATCACTTAGAAAACCCAATTAATTAATATCCTAATGAGATATCATGTGGTAATTGGAGCTAAGAGTAAAATTATTTCTGCTTTGTGGTAGAACAAAAAGGTTGTTTACCTCAACTGGGCCTCCTCAACTCAAAGCTATCAAGAGCAAAAATAAAATAAAAAAGAGAAAATAAAAACACCTTAAAGTAAAATTTGAATAAAATACATGCCTAGCTACAATTACTTTGCGTAAGATTGGAGGATACACTAATATGAAATTTGTACTGTATAAATTATCTCCAGATTTATCTTTTCATAAATCAAAATACTGAATGATCTGACATGTGTTCACTGAATATCAGTCTGCTCTTAACTTTCCTATTAGAAAGGCTTGCATTCATTCTAAATAATTTTTGCTCTTGTAATATATAATGAGATATGTGATAATGGAACTAAGAGTAATAAATGTCTGGCTCTATCTAAGCATAATGTCTTTTAAAGAATAACACATGGAAACATGTAAGTACATGACTTTTTTCAATATAATGCCATCACATTGTATAGATGTTAAATTACAAGGAAATTCATAGCAAACGTTCAATATCAAAGTAAAGTATTTTAGATTGCATACAAGCCCACACCTGCCTGTCTCTTTCATAAGTAGAAAGACCAAGACATTGGTTCGTGCCCGAGCATAATCTGGGCACTACTTATTGAACAACGGAAAGTTGATGATGGGATCGTATTTTCAAACGGCTAGGTCAAGATAAAATCAGAAGATATTCCACAACATGGGCAAAGTATAGGAACTTCAAAATCCAGTGACTGTGGCTTGGTCGGATCCAACCGTATTCATTGATTTCTCTGTGCACTCTATGCTTTCTACCACGATACATCAGCGGAGGCATTTCAGAACAAGAACATTTGACCTCTGATGTTGAATGTGTTTATCACTTGACACTCGAGACCCTGTGATTTTGTTTATTTATGTATTGTTTACTCATTCACTCACACATTCATTCATTCATTCATACTGCAAAACTAGGGACCGAACCCAAGGCCCCTTAGCATTAAGCCACATCTCCAGTCCATTTATAGATATGATTTCTCGGGTTTTAGCTTTGTGTGTGTGCGTGGGGGAGGGGGGTCCTGGGAATCATTCCCAGGACGTTCTCACGAAGCTGTATTCCCAGTCTATTTTTCTTCTTAATTTTTCAGGCAGGTCTCACCAAGTCACTGACTTTCTCAGAACAAGGACAAACTCACATTCTTCCTGCATGGGTTCCCCAAGGGCTGGGATTCCATGTTGGCTTCAGAACACATGTCGTAGCACATTATTCACTGGACATAAAATATTATTGACATTAAGTCATAATTTTGAAAGATATTGAACTAGCTGAGGGACATAGATAATTTTAGTGTCTTGTTACATATTTCTTTTACCTCACAGAAATGTGAAGAATGAGTGTATTGAGGCTCTTCCTACTAGTTTATATATCATCTATGATTTAGAAGTCCTAACATTATCATATACAAATCTGTTTTACTGAACTTAAAGCATGAGGGATTGATACACATTTTGCATGCTGAATGTGATTCTCATGGTTCTAATGATTTTTGCAAGCTTATTTGAAGGCTTTGCTAATTGGCACATTTAAATCATGCATATTTTACTACCATAGTTTATTTTGTTAATTTATTTACATGTCTTTCTGGTCTTCCCAGTAGACTTTCTTTAGAGATCTATGCTTCCCCTACTTCATACACAGAACTAATAACAAAGTTATGTCAATTTGTTGGCAAACAGAGCTACTTTTTCTTCTTATTAATAACATGCTGAGATTTCTGAACACTATGAGGTTTTCCACGTGTCAACATCACCTAACAATATGTTCAGCTTTATTCAATAAGAAAAAAAAAAAAAAAAAAAACATGCTCTTCCCTCAGAGAAAACTGAAGGAAATACAACAGTAAGTAGAAAATAATGTGTTTAAATAACAGATAGGCTGCAGGCTTTTTTTCCTTTTTTCCCACATTTTATTGATATGTGTACTTGCAAAATTCAAGGTTTACAATGGAGTTGAGCATTTTGTGCATATACGTATCTTGTTAAGGATTTGTAGGCTAATAGAGGCAACTTGATACCATCATGCTTAAAAAGATGAGTCAGAATCAGAAGGTGAAATATCAAATGCTTCCTCTGCTATGAGAAACCCAGATCACAGTGATTTCATGTAACCTAATGTGGGAAATAATGGGAACTTGGAGGGAAGGTGGGCTGCGGGTCAAAAGCAAAGAGGGGAGGGGTCTGTAGCTTTGCCATGACATGTATGTGCACAAAATGCACAAGATCAATGTAAACTTTATGTTTTGCACACACACACACACACACACACACACACACTCACATATACATATGTATAAAATAAACCACAAAACAAGAAAAAAAAAAACAAGGGCTGGAGGAATAGCATGAAAGTAAAGTTCTTCCTTAGATAGTACAAGTCTCTAATTTAATTTCCAGCACCATATAAACCAGGGATAATGGCACATATATGTAACCTCAGCTGTTAAGAGGCTGAGGAAGGGGGGTTGTTCTGATTTTGATGCCATCCTGAGCCACATAGTGAGCTCAGGACCAGCCTGTACTATAGATCTAGATTCTGCCTCAAAAAAGAAAATATAACCAGATATGAAAAAGACAAATTACAACAAATATCACTGAAATCTACAGGACTGATAGAGAATATTTGGATAAACGATACAATAGGAAATAAAGTATAGAATGAACGAAACAAAGACTTTCATATACACACATCTTGTGAAATTGAGCATAGATGCCAAAATATTAAATACTTGAAAAATACATTTACTAGTATGCTATCAATTTTATACATTATGACCAATTAGATTTTATTGTCCAAATGAAGGATATTTTAACATATGTAAATTAAAAATATACCCCACATAAACAAAGTCAAGGATAGAAACTTTGTGATAATCTCAAAGGATGCAGAAAAAATATTTGACAAAGATCAACATCTCTTTATGACAAAATCTTGAATGTGAGGTAGACCAGTATTGTTCTTTAATGTAAGACAAACCTTGTATTCCAAATCATATGAACATAATACTAAATGGAGAAAAGAAGAAGATATTTTCTTTTAAATATTACTGTCTTCAATATTACTCATTTTAATATTTATATTGTTAGGCAAAGCAATTAGACAAGAGGCAAAATAAAAATATGCAAAAGAAAAAATGGAATTTTAATTAGTCCTCTTCAAAAATACCATGATTCTATCTTTAAAAGATCCTAAATACTCCACCAAAATATTTTTGCAACTGATAAATAAATTTGAAGAATTGGGTGGATGCAAAACCAATGCACCAAAATGAATAGCATTTCTAAATGGAAATAATAGATTTACCAAAAAGGGCACCAATCCCAACAACAGCATCTTCAAAATCATAGAAACAAAAAATGCTTAAAATATTAATGACAAAAGAAATAAGTGACTTCTATAATAAAAATAACAAAATACCGAAGTATTTAGGGAAAACATTAGAGGATGGAAAGACCTTCTATGTTCAGGGATGCAGAGAATTACTATTTTTAATATTGTGAAATAGGCATACAATCAAAACTTGTATGCAAACACTATAAAATTTTTATGAAAATCCCAGTGACATTTCTCACAAGCAAGAATACAAGCAAACCTAAAATTCAGTGGAAATAGTAAAGATATGAAAGTGACAAAGTAATTCTGAGCAAAGAGTGTCATGCTCAGGTTACAAAAGGAGAGTGGGAAAGTCCTTGTCACCTTGGCAAGATACATAGGTGCACAAAATGCTCAACTTCATTGTAAACCTTAAATTTTGCACTTACACATATCAATAAAATGGGGAAAACGGTGAAAAAAAGAAGCAATAACACTTGTCTTCTCCTCTGAATGATTTACTCTAGGTCAATGTTATAAACTCTAAAATATTTCATAATTTAGCTGTTTTAGAAGTTGCATGCTTTGTCCTTGTGCTTTTTCTACTTCCTAAGTAAATAAACACTTATGAAATATTGAAAAAACCCACAATACTCAATTTAAAATATGTTACAGATCAATTTAAAAAGCATCTTCACAGCAAAGGAAAAAAAATCAACAGAGTGAAGAGAACCTATGGAATGAGAAATAATTTATCACCTACTCCTCAGAAAACTATCGCCTAGAATGGACTGAGTTCAATACCTGAGGGATAAAATAAAAAAAAAAAAAATGAAATATCATGTTGCATCAGATAAAAGTTTCTGCACAGATAATAAATCAGTCAAGAACATGAAGAGACCAATGAGTGGGAGGAAAATCTTTTTCAGCCATTGATTTAATAGAAGATTAATGTCGAAAATATATAAAAATATATAAAACACCAAAAATTTAATATTCACAAAACTAACAAGCTGAAGAGCAATATGCAAATGATCTGTGTCTATAAAACAAAAAGTTGAAATAGACAATAAATATATGAAAAGATTCTCAGTATACTCACAATGTTGAGATAAGAAAAATCAAAGGTACCGTGAGAATCCATCTCACTCAGAGTGGCTATTGTCAAAAATAGAAGATACCTTTGAGTATATGGAGAAAAGTAATTACATAATCTTTGGCAGAATGAAAATTAGGACATCTATTATAATAAATAAGATGAATGTTTCTCAAAAAGAAAACCTAAAAGTAGAAATAGCATTATATTATTTAGCTATTACGCTTTTGTAAATTTATTAGAAGAAATGGAAGCAGCCTACAAAAAATAAATTTATGTGTGCCTATTCAGTCATAAGTAATAAAACAATATCATTTGCAAAGATATGAACAGAACCACAAGTCATAATGTCAAGCTAAGCTAAATAAGCCAGACGCAGCAAGAGAATTATTGCATATTTTCTCTTATATGCAAAAATCACAATAATAACAAAAGAGTGCTGTTGGATAAGGAACTGGGGCAAGGGAGAAGGAAAAGGAAAGAAAAGATGGACATGATCAAAACATAATACATGCAATTACAGAACTATAATAGTGAAGCCCACTAATTTATAAAATGAACATGTGATAACAATTGTAAAAAGGAAAATGAAAATAGCACGCATATTTTATAAGGTGAAAAATAATATCAAAAATTGAAATATGAATTTTTTGCCTTAAAGTACATACATGAAAAAAGTCAGAATAGAGTACTTTGTCTCAGTTTGGAGTACTCCTTGAAAAAATCAAGAAAAATTGAATAGTACTATCAGAAACAGTATTAAAACTGTAAACAATTTATAAAGACACACTACGAATGGGTCCCACCCTCTTTGAAAAGCAAAATGACAGCACAAATACTGAAATGGGTTCCATTCTCTTTGTTCTCCATGTGACTGAAAATTTCAGCTAAGACAGGTTATTCTCTTGCAGGTTTGAGTCTTCTTTTCACAAATGGAGAAAAGGACTGTATTAATCATCTTTCTTATCATTGTAACAAAATAGTTGGCACCTGTGATTTAAAGGAGAGATTCACTGGATTCACCATTTCAAGGGATTCAGTCCATTGTTACCAATCAGCTACCTCCAAAGCAGAAATGGCCTGTTAGCAAAACTTACCAGAGGAAAGATGAAACTACTTACTTTCAACTAGAACAAGCATTCATCTGAAAATCGTATATGAAGCTATCTTATGTGGCAATATAGCTAAGAGAGGAAGAACAGTATTAATATATTGCAGCGTTTTAGGTAAAAGTTACCTTCCTTAACTGATATATAACTAGGCAAAATAATCTGACTAGGATCATTCTTAGGAAGATATCAATATAGGGTTGCCTAGAGGATTAAATACAAACATTTCTGGAAGTCTGGGGAAAAATAGAGATATTTTATACTAAAGAATGTTTCCATATCAGAGAATTGCCAAATTGATCAGAAATTGGAAAGCAAGATTCACCAGTGGCTCATTATTCATCAAGGGGATAGTATTGTGGATTGGATCTGGAATGTCTCCCACGAGCCTCCTGCATTTGGATATTATAGATTGTCTACGGAAACCCGTGCTGTTAAGAGATGGAGCAAGGCTGGAGTGGTGGATTATGGGTGTGTGGTCTAAAGGAGGCATGTGATAGAGTATAGGTTGTAGGCATGTGCTAGATTAGAGTTTTCAAACCCCAAGGAGTGGAACACTGAGGCTGGATCAAGAAGAGGCAGATCAATGGGACAGACCCTCAAAGGCAATAAGCTGCTTTCCTCCTGGGACTTTGCTTCCTGTTTGCCCTGCCTTGAGGAGCTACCGCCATCTCTGCCTCCACCATGTGTTTCCACCATTGCCAGCTGTCCATAAATGAACTACTGACTTCTGAAACAGTGAGGTAAAATAACTATTTCCTCCTTTAAAACATGCATGCCAGGTGTTTCACACAGCAACAAAAAAGAAACTAGGACAGATATCGACATCAAAAACTCTCTTACAATAAGTTAAGAACCTCTTGGCACGTGGCTGCTCCTCCCTCTCTCACCTCCTTCACCTAACCTACTGTAAGGAAGCAAAGCAAAAGAGAGTGAGTATAGCTACAGAGAAAAAATAAAATGAAGCAGACTTTTTTTCCATCTGCAAGCTTCATGATTTGGGGTTTGACTTGAATTTAGAAAGAAACATTAAAATGAATTTTAAAATAAAGATTTTACAGTAGATGAAAAAAGGTTATTTAATCATTAAAATGGGATTCTGCTTATGATTGACATGAACTAGAAAAGCTACAAAACCTGCATAAAATTTTATTCAAGCACCAAAAGAAAAGCATCTAAATAGTAGCTTTGAAGGGATTGTAGGAAATAAAATTATGTGTGCTCACCAGCAACAAAGTCTCACTTGTTCATCTTAGTTAAAAACCCCAGTGCCCAAGGGTCACATGAAACAACTAAGTGTGACCTTGGGGAGTGTCTGAGAATGACAAAGAAGGCAGATGGGGAGCAATTTAAAAAGTAGAGTGTGTATATTAACAGTACATTATGCTAATGCTCACATTCTTGAATAGTGATATTTGGCAGTATGAGTTCCTATAATGTCTCCTATGTGAAAAGAAGCGAACCCAAAATTGTATTGAATTTTTGCAGGTTCTATTGACTGTTTAATTTCTTATTTCCTGTAATATCTCTCTCTCTCTCTCAGAGATGTAATAAACCCTCTTAGACATTATTATAGGATATATTTCTCTCTCAATTATGTTTTCTCTCATATCAACATGCCATATAATATTCTCCATCTAACCTTTTCTGCATCATTCTTTATTTGACTCATTCTCTATTCCTACTTTCTATACAGTTTGATTTAGCTCTCCCACCTTACTTTTCAAAAGTGATATTAGTTTGTTTCTCCTTTTCTCTCTTTAGTTGCTCTGAATAATCTTATGGTCTTATATCTATAGAAAATGGGCTGCTATGATAAGAAAATTAAATGGTCAACCAATGAAACCAATAAAATGATCAGCCAAAATGTAAAGCTTTTTAACATCTTACTAAATTATTATTATTATTATTATTATTATTATTATTATTATTACTGTTATATTTGCTGGAGACAAGCTGACTATTCAGAGAAATAATTTCTAATGTTAAAATAAGTAACAATATAACTCCCATTTCTTCATTAGTACTAGATGCATAAGATGCATATTGATCATTTTTTCCTATGCTAAGTGCTTCCCTAAACATAAGGGTTTCACATATGATGAATTAAGTGCACAAAACAGATGAATCAGGGTGCCATAGGAGGAAATGGGGACTTGAAAATTTTCATCCAGTAAAATAATTAACCACAATATTCATGGAGGAAGGGAGAAATGAAGAGAGAGGGAGAGAGAGAGAGGCAGAGACAGAGACAGAGACAGAGACAGACAGACAGAGAGAGAGACACACACACAGAGAGAAAAAACACAAGAGACACAGAGAGACAGAGACAGAGAGACAATGAGTGCAAACTACAATACTGGCTCTACAGGAAACGCTACTCAGTGTTAAAAACTCCCCAAATTAAGTCATCCAACTAGGAAGGGCAGGAGAGCCCTGTTTGAGGAAGAACTATTTCAATTGAAGCTTGAAAGACCTATAGATATTAGCTGGGTGAAAAGAACAGAGGCATCTAAGTGAATTTATTTTCTATATAAAAGCACTTAGGGAAAAGAAACTAAAGTGTTAGAAAATATGAAGAAATTAGTATGAATAAAAAAAAAAAACTATACCAGGACAAAAATGGGGGACCGAATAGAAGATTTCTTTTAAGAATAAGAGAGGTGTAAATGATTAAGGATTTTCTACATCAAGAGAACATTCCAAAATGTATACTATGTGCAATAGGTGACAATCACTGAAGGGTTACAAGCTGATGAGTGAAACAACATGACATTCATTTTATTTTTAAAAAATATGTATTTTGAAGTTATTCTATGGTCTCCCTTCCTCTGGTCATTACACTCATTCTAATAAATTTATTCACTTAGGTCTTTATTAGTCTGCACCTGCACTATTTATTGTGTAAGACTTTCAGAAGACCTACCAAATTTACCTTCCTTTTAAAATAGACCTGGAATCATCTCTCACTCCTCAGCAGCAGCTTTGCAGCAGCTCAAGTGTGCTTAGTCCTAGTCTGTGTAGCTGGACATTCAAACATGTCTATTTTTGGTGTTTTATTATACACTTTTTTATTAAATTTATTGAGCAATCAACTTGAATTTTTTTGTAATTTTTACTTGTGTTTACAACTCTCACTTGTGTTTATTTTGTTAGTTCCATTTTTCATGTCCTTCCTGCAAATTCTTCTCTCTTCCAGTTCTATTGATGATATGCAGTGCTGTATACAGCAGCAATGGATGAGCCAAAGGGAAGTTATCAGTGAAATAATCCAGGCTCAGAGGAGCAAACACTGCAAGACGATGTGTCAAAATATTTAACTTCATCAAACAACAGAACAAAGTGATGTTTGCTGGACAATGGGTAGAAGGAGGTATGAGGAGTTGCTCTGAACCCAATGGGCCTAGACTTTTAGTTGCATAAGAGGAGTGGTTTCTATGGACCTGCTCTTCAACATAACACTTATGCCCGAAGATTGCATACTGCGCAGTTACTTGTTGTTAAGAGAGTAGGTCTCATTTTACTGTTTCTACAATTCAAACTGCCTTAGTCACTTTTTCATCACTGTGATTCTCTACCCAAAATCCATAACTTTAGAGAGGAAAGATATATTTAACTTACATTTTCAGAAATTCATAGTCCATTCATGGGTGTGCGGCTGAAAAACGATGTAATTGCATGGTGGCATCACAGCTAGATCCAAAGCCTGAGCCGGTGCTCTGGAGATAGCTCCTGACAACCGCATGGCAGAACTGAGACGAGTCTTGGAGGAGGGCAGAACCAGCACACACTCCTTCATATCAAACCCCAACATCGCCCCTTCCAGCCGGTACCCATCTCCCAACGCTACACAGTGTCCATAGGTATATGAGGCTTTGGGGGACACTCCTGATCTAAATTCTGATTCGAACCCAGCAAACAACAAAAACCAAGAAGCACAAGTCAACTTCTGGAATGAAAATACATATTTATGAACTTAATTATGATGATGAGTCATTTGCACATGCACATATTCAAACTCATCAAATTTCATATACTAAATGTGTATGATTTGGAGTAAAATCAATCATACCTCAGTAACTATTTCCAAATGTGGCCCGAATGAATGACTGCTTCATTACTGAATCTTGCACCGACTTGTCAGAATGTTGTTTTCTCTCCTCTTTGTATTATAGCTCATTTGCCTAATCAGTTAGCTACATGATTATAAATTTTTAATGCGGGAACCATGAAAAATATGTTTTGTGGTAGTGAGAGTAGTAATACTTTTTTACCCAAGTGTATCACTGTCATGAATTGATAACTCCTGCAGTTGAGATACACACTATCATTGTGTGAGCGCCAAAGGCAATCATTAAATACTCCTAATTATTCAGTGATGACTTTACAAAGGATGCATGCTTAATTAGACCTGGAAGTAATTGGTGTTTTTAGATCAAAAGAGTTCAAGGTCAACCTAGACAGGTAGAATGTCTATTCATGTCTCATTCCCTCTCCTATCATGACATGGTGGGGCAATTAGATCATATATTTCACATAATGCACCGTCCTGTTTTCAAAATATTACATAGTAGTTTCTTTCCTGGCTAAACTCCTCCTCAACAGCAGATACTGAAGCCTGGAATGCTCACAAAGACTTCCCTGATTTGTGCTAGTATAAATTTCTAGGTAATTTTTGCTATACTGATTCAAAGACAAGCTAATCAATATCCTCAGGAAACACTCATGGTTGCTCCCATAATAACAAAGTTATCGGGGCAAATACTTATTTCTCTTCCTTTGATGTTATCTTCCTTGGAGATTGCCACCCATTATCACTGTGGTCCTGGCTCCTCTCTGAGGCCTCTTTCACTTGTGAGTAGGAGCAACTCCTGAGCTGCTAGCAGAAGCCCAGTGAGGATGGCTTTGCTTTTTCAATTCTTCTTTTATTTGGAGTTAGGCAGTTGCAGGAAAGATTGATTCTTCTTTATTCTTCTCTGTCCCTTATATCATATGTGCTTGAAGGAAGAACTAAGATGATTCTCCAAAAGTTGTACAAGGCCCTCTAAAGCAGATGAAGACAGAAAGAGAGAGAGAGAGAGAGAGAGAGAGAGAGAGAGAGAGAGAGAGAGAGAGAGAGAGCATAATGGTTACAAAGAGCTTGAGTATTTTGTACGCATGCATGTTGCACCCACGTTAAAATCCCTTCCTCTCCCCGTATTTAGCTGTTTTTTCCCTCCCTCATCCTCTCACCTGACTGCCACTATCACACCTATTTGATTCTATAAAATGTCTGTATTCTGAGCTTTCCTTAGAGAAAGCTTGTGAGTATTCCTTAACTTGTAGTATGACAATCATGGTTTTAATTCAAAGGACTAATCATCGTCTACCAAATATTAGTCAGTTAATGCCCCTGATTTCCTAAAGCTGAAAGTTCCAGTTATTTACCTCTATGACATGATACTACCTCAAAGTGCATAATGATACTTCATTTTAAATTGTGATAATAGTGTGATTCAGCAGTTAAGTGAATTCACTGTACCAAGTTTATATTTATGAAAATCTTATAAAATCAAAATTCTTGAAGCTACTAAACACTTTTCTATGCTAATAATACTAGGATATTTTTGTAATATCAGACCATTAATTTTCGCTTTTGTGTTTAACATTCATTAATTAATATTATCCCTATATAGATGTAACTTAATGGTTGAGAATTTCCCTAAATGTATTCAATGCAAGTGGTCACATATACACATACAACTTATAATTTCACTTGTAATATAATAAATAATGTTTCCCATAGTTTCCACCTTGAATTCTACTTTTAAATGATATCTGTGATTTTTATTTTGTTGGTTTGTTTTGTAAAACTTAAAAATAAAGTTATTAAGTGGCTTAACATCTGTTGTCTTTACTATCTGGGTGTTTCTCATTTTCCATTAAAATGGTTGGAAGAGCAAATCAGTACTACAAAAAAAGATATCACAAAATAATTAATATTGTATCTTAATAACATGTTTTAAAGAGATTTTTCTACTTTTAAAAGTAAATCAAGACATCCTCAAGTTTCTGAAGAACTACATGGAACAAAATTTCATTCATTTTATTTTTTATTCATTTTAGAAATATTTATCTTTTATATTTAATGTGCCTGTGAACAAGAAAAGATTACAGAAACATGTTCCAAATAGTGTTAATGCTCAGACATTCCAAAATTATATCCTTGCAGAGCCAAATCTGAAATCAGTTCCAATTAAACCTAAAGTCATTTGTTGTTACAAAAGTAAATTCTAAAATTATCTTAAAATTCATGTTGTACATAATTTGAAATCTGATAAAAATGTCTCAAAATTTAAAAAGTGAATTTTCTTTCAACTTTATATAAAATTTAATTTCAATATTACATTTCATAAATTTTCTACACAAAAACAAATAAATAACACATATATAATACCTGTACCTAAGCATAATAGTTTAATATGAATTAATAAAATATTGAAAGACAACATAGGAAAAATATGTACATTGCCTTAGATTTGACAATGATTTTTCTTTACTTGAAGAAATGTTCATGTTAACATTCAGCATATGATTAGCACTTTCTCCTGTATGTGTGTTGTTTAATCTGTTCTTGTTTTAGTAAAATGAAATATTGGCAATTTATAATACTGCAGGTGCTTATTGTAGTCTGAAATCATGTATGTAGAAAATTTCCATAAAAGTGTTAAATTTATCATACTAAAGTTTAGTTAAATATTGTATTATAAAACAAAATTAGGTGAGACATGTTGGTACCACTTTGGCTCATGCAGGACTCTGGAGGGTATGGTAAGTTTAAGTACCAAGCCTGAGCAACTTAGAAATTATCAAGACTCTAAAAATACAATAAATAAAACGATGGCTTGGGATGTAACTTAGTTCTGAAGTTCTGAGTTCAATCTTTGGGGCTGAAAAATACATATGTAAACATATATATACATTTATATTCTATTGAATATTAAATGTTAAGACGTAAAACATTCAGAAAGAAAACGAAAGTGTGCGGACATACCAGGAAAAGTTATATATATATATATATATATATATATATATATATGGTGCTTATATAGTGCTTATCAGAAAATTGTACTCACCTATATTAACTATAAACACAAATATTTGAGTTCCATAGAGGATAATAATATTTTGAAAAAAAACGAAACAACAAAAACAAGTACTCATTTCACTAAAATATACATTTAAATATTTAAAATTAGAATCAATTACGTTTATTTGTAAAACATAAGGAAAAAAATGTGAGGAGGTAATCTCATTTTATTGACATAGTCAAGGACCATATACACCATATTCACATAAACTTTCCTCCAATTAGATAGTGATTAGGCTCAATTTTTATAAATCATAAGTGATCAAAATAGTATCGAGGTAGGATTGGCAGGGAAGGAAACACTGCAGGAAGCAGCATATGCTCTGTCTGTATCATGACAGAACTGGCAGAGCCAGAAAATAGGACAGATTATATCTTCCTACAGATTTAAGATCCTTCGCACTTTGTCTAGATATAGAAATAAGGAAATTGGTGAAATTTTTAATTTCTCTGTCAATTCTAACTATGTCAATTTTCTCTAAGATATTTTTAATAGTTTGAGATCATTTAAAGTTTAATTATGTCACTGTAAAAGTTTTTAAGGCCTTAATCACGATACTTTATTCTAGGACAGATATCTCCAGTAACAAGGTGTCAATATTTTCATGTCATATGACCTATTGGACTTCACCATTTTGGAGTCCATTTATAACTTTTTAAGAAATACATCCAGAAGGAAACACACAAAACTGTCAACATTAATTGCCAAATGACACACCTATCAACTTCATAGAAAAAAAAATAGAAATTTCGGAAAATACAATTCAGAGTGAAAAAAAAACATGTTTTGTCTCCATTAAAATAAATCATGTCTCTGAGTATTTTTTTTTTCTTTTTGGCATGACAATTTAACATAGAAAACTATTAGATTAGACAAATATAATTCAACTTTTAGAAATCTGCCTCACAACAAAGAAAAACAGTACTAGATCCTTCACAAAAATGAATAACAGATTTAAGTGGAAAATGCAAACGATTATTACATTTCTAAAACATAGAAGAAAATTTAGGTGGACTTGGAGATAACTTTTTAGATACAACAGAAGAGGCACAGCCTAAAACAGAAACAATTAAAAAGGCTAACCACATGAAAATTAACAATTATGGCCTCTGAAAGACACTATCGATAATAAAGTGACGAGCCATCGACTGGACAACATATATTAAAATACATATGAGAAGATTGACATTGAAATTATAGCAAATCTGCTACAACTCAACAGTAAGAAACAGTGTAATTGTGTATACACACTGCGATCATTGGTTTAAGTCAGCCACTGTCAGTTAAAAGAATGTTAGTCTTTGTCAAGCTGTTGAGTATGAAAATAAATACATGAATTAATAAAACATTAAATTTGAAAATTATTTTCATCATAATCATGAGATTTTTACCATTCACAACTATTAAGCTAATTCTCAGAGACTATGTCAAGTCTGTTTTAAAAAAGTCAGAAACAAAATCAAAAAATAAAGCAATATTACTACTAAACAGGTACATCATTTTGAAATTAAAGGTTTGCTCATAAAAGATAAATGGACTTAATCAGAATAGGACAAAGTCAATATAGTTTACTTCAGACAAATTATGATCATGTAGAGTTGCAGTTATTTTCAGTATGTCAAATCCAAGATGAACAAAAGTTCAGAAAATTGTTAAGAAAATCATGGCAACTGTATCAATGATTCCTAACAAATTACCTTATGGGCTAAAACTAATTTATCAGCATAAGCACATCAATATAAAAATTTGGGGGGGGGACACATTGTAACTTTTGATGCAAAATCTAGTCAAGAGTGATCTTTGATCCTAAAGGTATGTGAGAAATGTCAAAATAAATAGTTCAAATTAATCTCCTATGGATTAATTGCACTAAAAGATTGCATTGGATTCTAAACTTGTTCAAACAGATTTTTGTTAAAAATTTAGCTATTAAAATTAGCTTTTATACAGACTTGGTATAATGTATGATAAAGTGTGAATATTCTAAATTTGAAGGAACCTCAAATCTTCATATAATAATAAATCTATTAAGAATTTTGGATGATAAAGTAGAGTTTCAGGTTAGCAGGTATCTTAATAAATTATGCCTCTTGGGATAACTAACTATAAAGGGATCCTGTTTTTGGCTAACATCACAATCAAATACAAGACATAAAGCAGTATTCTCATTTTGAACTAGAAATTGTCTACTCAAGAGCCCTGTGATTTCACTCCTTTAACTGACTCTGGCCTTCTCACTAAGAAACATGTTTTTATATTATTGTAAGTTGAAGTAATCCTTTTTTATTATTTTAAATTTAATAACATGATTTTCTTTGATTAATATGCTTTAAAATACATCCACTACGATTAACCTTGGCTGTCAGAGGACCAAGCACCAAAGATACCCATAGTTTGTGAACAAATAGCATTTTTTTTTTCTAGACATATGAGTCTACAGGTGGAAGGTCTGTGCCCATGAGGTAATCGTGCCAGTGTTCTTGTTGACATCCTGGTGTGAAAGGATTAGAAAAGCAAGAACCAAATTGGCTGTTAAGGTTCCGCTTGGGCAAACAAGTGGGGTGAGTAGTGTGATGGGACCATCACTTTACGAAATAGTTATGTGTTAGATATTCCAAGAAAATGACAATTTAAGTCATGGAAAGATTTTTATTTGAAAAGAGAGCATACAATGAGAAGTTAAAAAGGTGACTAATGTAAATAAACATCAGTAATGAATGACAAGAGTAGAAAGCAGGGGTGTAATTACACACACACACACACACACACACACACACACAAGAAAAGGCCTGGTGTCATTTAAACAATATTGAAGAAAAGAAATAAAAGAAAGCATCATGCTTGGTGTCTTGGTGTCATGAGTGAGGCTTAGGTTAAATATCACTCATTTTCTCTATTTTGAAAAACACAGAATAAAGCAACTTACAGGACAAAATGGACTAGATATTGGAAGCCAGAGGGAAAGAGAGGGAGCAGGAAGGTCAAAAAGGTGGAGGGGAAGGGAAGAATTACAATGATGTCCATATGCACAAAATTATCAAACTGAATATAAATGTCTTCTATCCACCTATCGTCTATTTATCTATCTGTCTATCCAAAAAATGGAGTGAAAAGAAAAAAAATGTAGGTTGCATGGACCCCCAGCCTTGAGTCAAATATCTTCTTTGTGGAGAAAGATACAGACATGTCCTCTGCAACCACACCCTGCTCAGCCACTTAAGAATGAACCTGGAGCCTGAGAAGTGCTCCTTCTCAAGAACAAGAGTTGACAGTGCCTGTGTAGCGCTGATTGCCTGGTGTAGACTTCGTTTGTTCTGTTTGTGTTTCCTTGGCTCTCAAGCATAACCCAGATTTTCATACTTCAGATTTTATTAGGGAAGGAAGATTGGTTTTTTCCACTGTGGTGAGGAGAAAAGGTAGCATGGAAACCTACTGCCCTGCATTGCCTCCACTAGCCATGACTGGCTGAGGCATTCCCTAGGAATTAATCTTTCCTAGTGTCTTCTCTCTGGGAGAGAAAGCTTTCTACTGTCCTAGGTCTTGCAGTGTTGTTTTTCTTGGTGATTCTCATAGAGAATTTCAACAGAAGTGTTTCAGCTTCCGCTCCTGGTGGCTGGTATTGTAACTGAATTTGGTGATCTCCAAGGTGGTAAGATTCTTCCTTGAGATTGATAACCAGTACATTGTGTTCCAGGTCTTTCTACAACTGCAAACTGATGGTCCTCAGAACATATTTCCAATTCTGTACCTTTAAGTAGTTTTAAGCTTGTGATCACCATGGAATATTAATTAAAGCAAAACAGAACAAAATAAGACAACTTAACCAATTTCACTGTTTCCTGTAGCCGAACAATTATGCTTTCTTTTCACTTATAAAATGTGAGGAAAAGATAATGTTTAAAAAGTCACACTATTAGTGAAATGAAATCAAGAGGTTTCTAAATAGAGATTTAACATATACTAAGAAGAAAAGGATAGGTTGCAGATCTTGAGGAACAAAACTTTAGTACTAAAATGTATTTAGCAAAGTATGACTTCTGGACTTTGGAAGAAGATAGATACAAAGGAAAGAAGAAAGTAATGAATTTTCTTAAACAGTGAATACCATTAAATATTTTAAGCATTTAAGATGATAAGGAAAGGTTAAGCAAAATGGAACTTGAAGAATTTAATATTTAGCCTAGAAATGAGGATATTACTAAAGATAAATCTTTTCTGTGAAATAAGCCAGAAGAATGTTCTAATAACAATAATGAAGACACAGTAGGTAGCTGTGGAGAGATTCTGACTTTGCAGAATTCCGTGAATTCTTCATTTCTTTCTTTGACCCCTACATACATCTTCTACATTTTGGAACAACATGTAGTTGGTAATGAGGATGGTGTGTGGGCACAAGATTATTTTTTGCTTTTTACATATTGATCTATTCAAATAGACTTTTGTTATTGGACACATATTCCCATGGTGGCAACAATTCTGTTATCAGTTCATTTGTTTCCCTTTTGCATCTGACCAACTTTTAAAAAGAAGGAAAAAAAAACAAGTTTTACTGTTTTACAAATATTAGGAATGGCAAGGACATTTACTGGGCTTATCCTGGGTACAGTGATTAGATGAGATTCCAAAACATGTCCCAACATGATCTATGTTATTTTGGGGGAGACAAATTTCTACTTCATTATTTTTTCTTTCTATGTAACAATCTTGATGAGGTCACTTCAGTACATATGTAAATTACCACGAAGTGAGTTACTTACACCAAAAATATGTCATTCTTTCACAGTAGTTACATAACACTAAGCTTCTCCAGGAGCATCTGACTCCTTCATCAACACTAAGCATTTCTTTTTGTGTATATCAACCCAACTCTAGTCTCTGCCTCCAACTTCACTTTGCCATCTTTATTCCACATCTATTTTTTAATACAGCTTTCTGTTCTTTATGTCTCTGTGCTCTTTTAACCACCATGTTGGTCTGAACCCTCCTTAACTCATCATGTCTTCTTAACTTAATCTCATTTGCAAAGACCCTGATCCAAGTAATCGCACATGGACACACACTGGGGATTTGTATCTGACCATATCTATGGAAGAATATGATTTAGCAAAATAATTTCTCAAGCTTAAAATCCAAATCTTTAAAAAACAATATTGCAATGCTTCCTGCTGTTTCTGATTCATCTTTAAACTGCCTTCTCTGGTTTCTTTTTTGCTACCCACAGCAAAGAGATGGAGAACTGTTCAATGAAATGGCCATCCATCATCAGGGATAAGGTTTGAACTCGTGCGCCTGTTAATAGACTGCATTTTGTACATGTATATATTTTGTATATAATTGGCTCCAGAGTCACAGTCACTTAGAAGGTGTTTCCAGGAGGGTGAATCCTGGAATTTGCACACACAAGAATTAAACTTCAATGGCCAAGTCCCATAAGCTACATATAGTTTTCTTTGGCTAATATTCAGAAATACTAATCATACACTGATTGTCAAATATTAGTTATCAAATTCTCGGCACAATATGTAAAATATAAAAAGTTTAATTTTAATCCCACAATTCATAGTTCATTTTACATTTGTCTATTCAAACTTTTTGTTATGAATGGTGCACACTATTTTAATAAGTTATATTTTCAAATGTGAAAATAAACATTTTAATAATTTTATCAATTTTAATGCACTGTGAAAAGTGAACGGCATTAGAGAGCTTCCTCTAGATTTTTATTTAAATGTCTAGGGAGTCAAAATGTCACTGAATGTTTCTTTTCTTACAGGTGTCCATTATGACTCTCCTATTTGTGAGGAATTTATATAGGTGTGAACCATGCAGATGTGATTGGACTATGCATCTATAGTCTCGTGTTCACTCATTTATGCCTTTACACAAATGATATAACAGGAATTTTGTTGTCCCTCATGTTTAATAATTTTCTCAGAGTTCAGTGTAGTATAGTAAAAGTCTATAGGCAGGTTATAACTTGTCTTCAGTTAACAGAAAATGGGAAAGGGTGCAAAAATATGGATACAGGTGTACAATTAAATACTGCAAGTGCCTTATTAAATAAAGCACAGACAAATGTATGAGAAACACAGTAAGAGAGTGTGGTCTAACCTGAATTGATCAGAAAATATTTCTCTAAGAGAATAATATCTGAGTTGAACTCTATATCCGGTGAAAGGGTGTGGATGGCAGAGAAAAAAAAAGAGCCAACTCAAAAGAACTGAGGGAAAAAAGAATATTTTTATTTCTAGGAACAGATAAAACATGTCATAAAATGTGTGAAATTAAGACCAGAGAAAATATAGATGCATGAACTGTCAGAAGTGTGCAGGGCATGTCAGAGATTCAATTTGATTTACCAAGACAGGTGAATGAGAAAGCCACAACTGCAATTTGAAAATGCAATTCTTTCTATAATTTAGAAAAAAATAAAGAAAACCGATTCTGGTAAATTATTTAAGAAACAGCCCTGGTACTTTACACATAAGATGTGTGCAGCCTGCTGGGCAAGGGTTAGTGGTTGTAGACACAGATTTACAGAAAGTAAATTAATTTGACTTTTATGTCTACGCTCCCACTGAATTTCCACTTATTATCTTTCTTTAAACTGTAGTTCTGCTGTGTGTGTATGAGGGAAAGGCAGAAATGGCATAGACAAGAGGTAGGATACAATTTGTTGTTAAATTGTTATCTTTTTAAGGTTTCCCTTCCAATTTTTTCTTTGAGATATCCAATATTTAAACTCAATCGAAGTGCCAACACTTAATCTCTTCTGTTATTTTATCTTGTTTCAAAGATGACATGTTGAGAAGTGTATTTAAGGCAGCCCTGAGAAAGGAAAAAGTGTGTGTGTGTGTGTGTGTGTGTGTGTGTGTGTGTGTGTGTGTGCTGCTGTCCTCTCCCGGCCTTCTTCAAGTTCACCTCTGTTCTGCATAGTCATTGAGGTCTCAGAACTCTACTTTGGAGTGAATCTGTTCCATTATTGGAGCCACAGAACATTGACAGTACGAAGACTGGAATGATCCTGACCTGCTTAGAATGCCTTTCCTGCTCACAGCTCTAAAGTTTGGGCCTCAAGTGGCAAAACAGAATGGCGGCTTTTATATCTCTAAACACGTTTCTCCACATCACTTATTCATCCAAATCATACTTTTCACTCTCTCTTTATAATTCTGAAGTTTTTATTCCAGTGTCTTTTCTCCCTATAATTATCAGTCTTAGTAGCAGATGTCTGTGATCCTGAATAATTACCTCCAACCTGAGGAGCTGGTGTCTGTACATATGACATCTAAGTTATTTTGATCTTTTCCCTTCTCCTCTCCAACCTCCCCCCACCCCTTTTTCAATCCTCTTCCCATGTCCACGAAGTCTAGTTTCCTGTTTCCCAGAATTTCTTTTTTATTTTGCTTTTCTGATTATTTATATTTTGGTTGTATGATATGGAGACCACGACATATTTAAATAAATAAACTTTATGTAGTGGACACATGTGTCCAAGCCATACTTTTTGGGAAACAAGTACAGGTAAACAAATATAAACTTTTAGTACTTAATAGTCCTTTGTTTGTGTCCATTGAACTTTCATGTTTATTGGAATATATCTGAAATACATAGCACTTACATTCAGTTTGTTAGCCAAATACCTATGTACATCATATTTTAATCATATTTATCTTCTGCGCCCCCTATCCTATTACATCACCCCTGCCCTGATCCTTTTTCTTATGCACAGAATGCCTTCCTGGTTTTTACTACCTCTCTTTTTATTTGATTCTTAAATGTATTTACACTTGGTGATTATCATGTGATATTTAACTTTCTGTGTTTGATATATTTCATATATTAGAGACTAGGAATTTATCTATTTTTTCTTCAAATGATCTAAGTCTATTCTCATTTTTGGCTGAATAAAATTCCATTGTGGTGTGCACTACAGTTTCTTTTACTCTTTTTTAATTTTGGTTAAAAAATTCACATGACATAAAATTTAATTTACTTTTTGACATGAATTTCAAATTCCATAACACATTAGAACCATGGGTTTGGGGAATTAGTGAGTGTCTGTGTCCATCCCTTTTTCAGAGTTTCACTCCTTTCCTATCTGACCTTTGACTCTCTTTCTACCCTGCAGTTCATATTTGGACTTTTTGATGTTATTATTTTTGAACATTTCATAAGAGGGACAATCATCTATAGTCAGTCTTTTATGGTTGGTCCATTTTACTGAGCATTATTGACTCTAGGAGGCACCGTTTTCATTAACAAAATTGGTATTGCAGGTTTTTTTTTTTTAATCAATATGTCTGTTGATGAGCATCTAATCTGTTATCAGAAATTTCCTCTCCTGAGTTGGACTTGTGTAAACGTGGGAACACAAATCCTATTTTAGTAAGATAAGCAACTTTTTCAAGAGGATACTTGGGATATGTATAGCTGGGAAAAAAGATTAACATTTTGCTATATACACAAATTAAATTCCATATGCATGTTAAGGTCTAACCAAACTGACTTGTTCATGATTTCATCTGATCTACACATGATTTTGTCATTTATATTAAAAATGCAGAAATACATAATTAGAGTCAAATGTATTTACATAATAAAACAAGCTTATTATTTCAACTTGTGTTTATTGTTTTCTTTCCTCTAAGCCACATAACTTTCTCTTCACAAAATGACAACTGGGGACTTGGTGAAGCTTAGAAAGAGACAGACTGACTAGAATATCTATGTTTCATGCATATGAATTATCGTTAGAACAGGAGTGTGCAGTCTATGACATACTGATATTTTGGGCTTTCAACTGTTTGCTCATTTCTTAGTTTTTGTGTGAAGAGAATTGTCTCAAGCAACACATAAAATACATCATATGTCAATATATGTATACAACTCAATGTATGCATATGTATATAACCCTTTTTAATTTTTTATTATAATATTAAAGAAAAAAATAAAGGCAAATAATCTGAGTATAGCATCTTGTGTACCTACTTTTTCCTAGGTTGATTCTGATTTGTGTTCTTGTCAAAATTTCAAATGTTAATATACACACAGCTTTCTAGAAATGTGATCATTAATAAAATGATTCCTCTCTCCCAATTGAAGGGAAGAGAAATTTAAGAGAAAGACAAAGAAATACTTAGAACAAAAGTTTCAAGACCAAATACCAAATAAGCTAAACATTTTCAAGGACTCTCTAAATGTACATTAGACATCAAACAATATTTAAAACACATTCACATAAAAAGATCACATATAATTATAAATTGTTTCAGGTAAATGAATTTCTGTCTTTCTTCCTTTCTTTCTTTCTTTCTCTCTTTCTTTCTTTATGTATGTATTTGAGCTAGGGTCTCTCTCTTTATAGCTCATGTTGGTACTAAATTGACCATGTAATCCAGGCTGACCTCAAACTCTCAACAATCCGCATGCCTCAGCCTATCCAGCACAGAGATTACAGGCATGCTCCACCCAGTTTATGTAGTGTCAAGTAATTGGATTTAGGGCATTGAGCTTGTTAGGCTAGCTCTTAAACCACTTTAGCCACAGAGTTATGCCACCAGCCACTATTTATTTATTCTTTGAAAAGCATACTAGATATGTTTATTTGTTAAGTGTGACTTTTTCCGTGGCACAGGAAAAAGACTTCTGCCATGAGCTTGGCAACTGAAGACTATTTTCAAACCTGGAAATAAGGAGTGTAAACAATTGTGTTGTGGTCAGGTAAAAATAATCAAAAATTCCAAAAATAAAAGAGTATTTAAGAACAAGCAGAGAGTTAAGTTTTTAATAAAACTCATTGTCAGATACAGTACTGGGGACTCAGAGGAAATCCATAACTTTGTACAATAACTGGACCAAACTCATCATAGGAAATAGAATAAATTAGAATGGGTTGCCATGGTGTGTTTGTGTTGTTTCATGTCAAATAATTAAAAAATACATCCAATTAAAAAACTTTTATCCCATTACTCTGTTTTAGATGCAAGAAAAGTAAGCCTATCTTTGATATGCATGCATGGAAGACATGTTATGAGAAAGGAAAAGCCTGAGGTTATCCAGGAACTGAAAAAAAAAAATTAGTGTCTTGGATTAGGGTGAGTGTAACACGTGCACACACGGGAACAAGTATTACTCTTTAACCTTACAATTTATAATGTATAAGAAACCTTTTAAAATATATTAAAATATATCAATCTTCCTAGCAATCTATTATGTTGAAAATTGACTTAAATAATTATAAAATAATATTAATATTATTGTTATATCTAATATATTTGTTCTTTTTAAAAACATAATGCACTGATAGATGAAAAATTAATTGTATTATTTTTTCCTGGGATTTGAGGTACTTTATCATTTTGCTATCCTATTTCACACAGAGATGCTCTGGGTATCTTAAAGAGATACATGAATATTGAGGGTTTTGGATTTCTGTGGAAGAAGAGTCTCCCCACTTTAGTTACACATTTATGTCTGAAATAAAAATTCTGAACTTTCAAAATTTACTGTGGAGATTCCAGCATATTTTATTTTTAAACATAAGTCAATGAAAACTCAATAGGAAAATACATATTAGTGCTGCTTCTACTTACCCTCCCATGTTGACTGCTTGCATTTTTCTCAGTATAGCACAGGTTAAGTTCTGTGATTCCTTCAATAGAATTAAGCGGAAGCAGAAAATGAATTGTAGTTTAAAAGACATTTATGGATAACTAAGGTTCAGGGACAGCAGTCGGCACAGAAATCATGTAGCTATCCAACTGCTGAAAGAATCTTGGTAAAGTCCAAAAGAGGCCAAAACAACACATAACAGAGACATATATATATATATACCCATGTTCATAGCAGCACAACTAACAATAGCTAAAATATGGAAGTCACCAAAATACCCATCAACAGACCAGTGGATACAAAAACTGTGGTATTCATACACAATGGAATACTATGTATCAATAAAGTCCAACAACATGGAGACTTTTGCAGGCAAATGGAAGAAACTTGAGAACATCATGCTTAGTGAAGTGAGTCAGAAGCAGAAGGTGAAACATCAAATAGTCTCTCTGATATGAGAAACCCAGATCACCCTGTTATGGAACTTAAAACAAAAAACAAAGTGAAACAGGTGGCTAGGGTGGGGGAAGGAGGGAGGGGAGGGTAAGGAGAGGGACAAAAGAAAAGTGGGAAAGTCTTTGTCACCTTGACAATATATTTATGCACACAAAATCCTCAACTTCATTTTAAACCTTAAAATTTGCACTAATACATATTAATAAAATGGGGAAGAAAAAAAGTGGACCACAAGCTGGGATATTTCTCCCTCCCTCCCATTTTATTGAGATGTGTGTGTGTGTGTGTGTGTGTGTGTGTGTGTGTGTGCGCACGCAAAATGTAAGGTTTACAATGAAATTGAGCATTTTGTGCACATACGTATCTTGTCAAGGTGACAAGGACTTTCCCACTCTCCTTTTGTCCTTCCCCTTACCCACACCTCCCTCCCTCCCCTACTTACCCTCCCTGTTTCACTTTGTTTTTCCTTTCAAGTTCCATAGGAGTTGTGATCTAGGTCTCTCATATCAGAGAGACCATTCAATGTTTCACCTTCTGCTTCTGACTCACTTCACTAAGCATGATGTTCTCAAGTTTCTTCCATTTGCCTGTAAACGCCTCCACGCTGTAGGACTTTATAGATGCACAGTATTCTATTGTACAACGGATACACAAGACACCTGTCTTTACTTAATAATCATGAGAACAGTTGACAAAGCTGTTAGTGATTCCAAAGAAACAAAAAAACTCACGTAAATACCAAAAATTCTAAGCAATATATACATATATAATAAAATGATTCTTTATTTAATGTAATAAGTCTATATACTCTTGTGTATGTGGTTAATTTATTTAAAAAATAATAATATATAAAACGATGTATTGGCTAAAACTACCACTCTTATGTATCACTTTATGTATATTCTTAAATCAATAATTCTTTGTGTAATAAATTAAATGTGGCGATTTAGCCTCATTTGAATATTTCTTTAAAAAGTGAAATTTAAAAGTATTACATTGTTAGGTATTTTTAATTTTTACCATTAGCAGTTTGAATTTTGCATTTCACTAAAAGGTTTTATGTTCCAAAATTTGTGTGATGCCCTTTGAGGCAGAGATAAAAGGATCTATCTTCACACAATCGGCCTTCAAGATGCGTGGGCAAGCGATTGTCCAGGAACAGCACCAAGTCTTCTCTGTACTTTTCCATGATACATAAAGTTAAAACAGATAAAGAATATTAGCAGTAATTTACCATGCCTGGGAACCTTCATATAAAAAGTTTAGTTTAACCTTATTATAGAACATCTGCAGCCAACATTCTTCCTGAAGTGAAAAACTCAATAGAATTTACAACTGCTACCTTGAGTAATTTTCATCATTCAGGTCATAACTGTTGTAAGGGTTGATGGATATCTATTTGATAGAATTAACTGACATTAAAGAATATATGATCTAGTTAATTTTTATGTATTTTGGTTTGATTTATGGTTCTACAGTCTTAAACTTTCTCTGTCTTCTATTTATATTTTTATATGTGTCTTTGAATTTATGTATGTACATCTATTATTGTGCTTGTAAAATATGAAGAACAGAAAATAAAAATTGGGAAATACTGAATAGGGAGCAACATGATGACATTGCAATGACCAAAGGAAACCACATCATATCAGCTGTAGAGATTTTTAGTTGTAAAGACGGAGAGACTTCCGAACAAAAACGCAGATTCAAATGATAGAGTAAAACGAGTAATACCATTAGATATAATTGTTTAAATGTTAAATGCCCCCTAAATGCTCATGCTTTGAAGGCTTCGATCCGGTTTATAGTATTATAAGAAGGTATTGGAAGTTGTAAGATGTGGAGGCTAGTTAAAGAAGAAAAAAAAAAATCCTTGGGTCAGGGGTTCATGAGGGTGAGGCGTGTATTTTGTCTCTACACCGGAATCTTTCACTCCCTGCTCTCTGGCTACTTCTAGGTGAGAAGCGCTGCTTTATCGTTTCCTTTCAATCTGACGTTCTGTGTCATGGCTGACCCATAGCAACAGAGCCACGAACTACGAATTGAACTCACTGAAGCCTTGAGACTCAATTAGTTTTTTCTTCTTTATATTGTCCTTCCCCTTATTTGATCACAATGATAACAAATTGGGTTCTAAGCCGACATTGATTCTGTATGTGCACAGGTAACATCGGTTGGCTTGGTCTTTCTACTTGGCTTTGTGTCTCTTTCTTCCACTAAGGAAAACAGCCTTTCTGTGCTCCCTCTACCTGTGATCCCACACACATCCCGCAGCTGCAGTTGGGCAGAAACAGAAGCAGGGGCATTTAGAAGACACTTGTAATTCGTGCACACACTACAAAAGGTAGCACGCATCAGCTGAATACCCACCTGTGGCATGTCCCCAGAGTCCACGGAGTGTCCCCAGTGTCAGTACCTACACCCAACTAACACAGAGAGAAGCAGAAGTTTATATGCCAAGGATGAATGGATGGCAAACATCACCAAACATCTTAAGACAATCAACGCTATTAAAAAGAGAATCCCTGGAAAGGCATTTATGGAAACAGGAGATGAGAAAAAAAATAACAGTAGAAAGAAATGAATGTGCAATTATTGTAAACAAAATTGTTGTCTTCAAAATTTAAAATACGTTAGCACATAAATCTGAATGTGGTGTGACTCTTAGGTCTGGAATTCACTTCAGAATAAACCATCAGAAAGTAGATAAGTGATAGAAATAAAGATTTTTAAAATATTAAATGAAATGGTAATGGAGCTGAAGTGAAGGACACAGAAGACCTTCTGTTGCAACCTCTCTAGTATTGCAGATACTTTAAACTGGCAGACAGGGAATACAAAGGTATTGAATTACAAAATAGAGACTAATAGAATTAGGGTGTTTTGATAGTTGTATCTATGAAGCTTCCTAGTAGATGAATAGTTTGCGATTTTGCCTAATTGATATTCTAAGAGCAGAGACTAAAATGAGTGTTGAAACCAACAGAGAAATGGAAAAAAGCTTCTACCTTCAGAGCAGCCTGCTGAGTGAAAGAACACATACAAGACCAAAACTCCAAATACGAAATAGCTTTGAGGCACAGAGAATAAAGAACTAATCAAAAGTTTCTATAGATACCTCCGCACTGGATTGTCACAGCAGGATAATAATACACTAAACAAGCAGATGAGTAAACAAAGAAGAAACTTAAAGAGAACAATTAGTACAAAAAAGACATAATCTGCTCAACAACATAAGTGAAAATGGCAGAATTGATTGGCAAGAATTTAAGAAAGGGTGATTTTAGAAGAAAAAAAAAAACAGTAATACGAAACAAGGGAAGTGGGTGCTGCTGAGAGTTTTCTGTTTCTGGGAAATCTCAGTTAATTGAGTGATCTAGTTGAATATTTTCCTCCCCATTTATTGTTGCCCTAACATGCACAGCTTCTTCCTGTTGCCTGGATGATAAATGCCCTGGTAACAGTAGAGCCTTCCTAAACACTTTCCCCTCTGTACTCAGGTGCCTTCTCAGCCATCACCTTCATCAAGAGAATTTCAATAATCATATCATCTGAACCAATTGTTTTGACCTTTGAATTCTCTAGCTAGCTGTCTCCTTTATCTCAATACATAATAATTAAAGCTGCGTGACATTATTTATCTACTTATTTGCTTGTTTTCTTTTCTGTTTAGCAGGTAAGCTCCATGGAAGCACAGAGAACTGAATTTGAGAGGAGTACGTAGCAGGAAATATTATTATTTCATGTCTTGAAGAAGAGCTGAGACCCCCTACCGGCCTTCTTTCTGAAAAGTGATGCTTACTTACTAATGCACAAAAGCAGAAAATAATGCAGAATCATATGTTATTTATAACTTATTTAAATACTCAAAAAAACATGAACAAAAATGACATACAGAATTCAATAATAAGTTCTCTTTACTGAATTTAACATTGTGCCTCTAAATCTATTTCTTTCAAACTGAATTAATAAGATAAATCTAATACTCTTTGTAGTTCATCAAAGAAAATCTTATTTCCAAATGCCTACAACTTATATTCCACATACTTCCGCAATTGAACTGGAAATTACAAATTATGTCAAGATTATATATCCTTCATGTATTTTGATCTTAAATAAATATGATAATTCAACAAAGTGACATATCTCACTACAGCTTTAGTCTGAGTTAAATATTTATTATGAGGGGGATTTTCTATGTGCAAAGATTTTCTTTCTCCCCAAGCTTTTTTTTTCAGTATCCACTGCTCATTACTTAATGAAGAATTATTATTGTTCTAACAGTTTTTGAGTGATTTTATTATCCAAATGCTTACCATTTGCTTCCTGATCACAGGCTGTGAGGATGGTACCTATTATTGTTCCAGAACATCACTAAGTACAGGAAAGTTAACAGTAGCACCTATCTTTATCATCGGCCACGACCTTCACAAGGGGGTTTTTATGACCAAAGTGTAGTGGAGACAGGTGCAAGATTCAACAGAAAAAAAAAAAACTAATAATAAGAACTTAGAAAAAATAACATTTTTCAAAGTACATTGAACAATTAATATTCTTCCTAATCACTTCCAAGATTCACCGGTGACTATGAAAGAGAACCAAGATTTTTACAATAATCCTGTCATACTTTCCACCAAAGATAATTTTACAAACTTATCTTAGAATCCTGTCCTATTAATATCAAGTATAATATCAACTCTTGCACTGTTCCCTGACATACTCACTGTGGTGGCCCCCTTCAAGGGAGGCCGTGTCCCAGGTTATGTGATGACTTTTAGCAGGTTCTTCCTCTGTGGTTTGCTCCTCTTTTTCCTCTTGTGTCAATTCTTTCTATGCATTTTCTGAATTTGATCTCTCTTACCCTTCCTTCATACTTTATTCTAGTCCCCAGGATACGTGCTTACTGCAGATCAAATTTAGCAGCAACTTCACAAGGAAAACTTTTCTCAAGAAACTATAGAAACCACGAAGCTGTGTGCATTACATCATTTCACCAAGTTAATAAGTTTATAATACACAAACGTTGTAGGGTTTTTTTCTGACTTGTTTCTTTTTTGGCTTTTCTGCATGAAGGATAAATCTGAAAAGACTAAAACAATTCACTTCATAGTACAGACAGCAAAATCAAATGAACACATATTCCATCCTTAAATACAAATAATTTAAAATATTTAACATTTCTACCTGCAACCTAAATTGTTGGTATAAATTTATCTACATCACTATTGGAGTGTCCTGGTCTAGCTAAATGGCAGATTAATTGAATTAGCAATTCTATTTCTTTTTATTGATAGATAGGTAATTGTTCTTTAACTTTAAATTGCTAACATTGTTGAATTCATTGATCACTCACATCTTAAAATCCCTTTGTCTCCTGTTGAAACACCTTATTGAAAAGACATGTATTGAGGCAATGTGTGTAAATGGAATCCGAAACCGTTCATATTTTCCATAGGAAAAATAAAAGAGGAACAAGAAAATATATCCAACTCCATGGAATTCAGCATCTAATGCAAACTGACTCCATTCAAAGTACTGAAACTACACTTTGTTGCCTCTTGTTTTCTGTGTAATCCCACCCACTGTGAAAAATAAATCTATGACAAACTGTTTTCATTTTAATACTCTTGAATATATCAATCCTTATGATTTGAGTACTTTCACACTTTATGTGTGTCCATATATGGACACGTGTTTGTGTACTCATGATATGCCTATGAACAGGAAACAATCAGTTCACACTCTAGTGACTGACTGATTCTAAAGCTTTATTCAAGATTAATCTGCATAGCAAAAGAAGGTTTGCAGTGAGCTAGTGGAACACAATATAGAGAAAATTGGCAACTGTAAGAGATATTGCTGTGCCTAGAAATCAAAATTTTATAGCTCTCTATAAAACATAACATATTTTATTTTAACTAAAGAAATAGACTCCTGCAGGCTGATTAGCACATGGGAGAACTGTGTGATTGCTAAACATACCTCTATGATTCATTTGTGCAAGTTATGCCAAACATGGAAAGGACCTAGTTAAATAATGATAAAAATCTTTGCAAAAGTTGTAAATTATAAGAATTTGAAAATATTAAAGTGTTTTAGTTTGTGGGTTTATTATTTCTTTCAATGCATAAAGTTGTATTCATAGTTGAGTCTCTATAGTAATTGACTAATTTATTGCCATCCCCAGGGGTTTCTATTAACTCTGCACGGCTTTACATTTTGGGGAGCATCAGAATTCATAATGTGTGTTTGCACAGCTCATACAGAAACATGGATTTGTAGCAGAAGATCAAAAATAATAAATGGCATTTTCAGTCAGCGTGTTCTGTTTTTTCTGTTAGATGAAAGTGTTGGACTTACATTTCTAATTTGGGAATTTGCAAAATCAGGTGGAATTTTAAAATTATCTTGTGATATATGTTATTTCAGGAGTCTATTATATTCATCTAGCAATAATGGTGAGTACAAGAAATTTCACTTACTGAAAATTTGTGATAAAAATAAATTGATTTTAAATAAATTTTAAATATTTTCAAAAAATTCTATGCAATATAGTACTTATTTAAAACAGTTTGATAAGCACGTTTTTGCAGAAGTTTTACCTAAAATTAAAATATACTGGTGGACATAATACATCATGTCTAGTGGTACTATTCATAAATTTCATACATATGGTTGAAAATATTAATGAGTAGGTCTATGACTACCAATTATCTTAGTGATAGTTTTTTATTTCATTCACACTTCTCCAAATTTACTCAATGTTCCATGTCTTTTGTTTCTCAAAGCACAGTGTAAATTTTTAACAACTTTAAATTATCTTATTCACCTACTTTCCAGCCAACTCACTTAGAAGTAAAGTTAAGTTAAATTACTCATTGATAGGAGCGAATAGTTTATTTCTTTTATTTGAAACAGTTTTAATGTAAGCTTACTATAGACATGCACACTGAAACAAAGCTCTATGACAATAAATGATTTTCTATTCTTACCCATCTGCAAAATGTCTAGCTCATTACAAATATGTGGTTAAGAATGAAGCATTGTAAATGCCCAAGTTAAAGTAATTTCTAATTTTCGTGAAATACATGAGAAAACTATAACACCAACTATTAGGAACTTTATTCACATCTTTCTACAATAATATGAAGATTATATAAGTATACACATAACTATAAAATAGATGTAAATTTGTCTTTACTTACATGCCAAACTTTTTAGTTGCTTCGCAGATTTTATCCCACTTGATTGACACAAATTTTAATGAAGCAGTGTCCATTTACCTAAATTTTGAAAATGTCTGAAACAGTATTATTCATTGCATTTCTATGTATAGATTAAAAGTGTGAAGAGAATGAATATGTATATGCTTGCATACATGTATACATATAATGTATACATGGATTTATGACAACTACAGTCAAGAAAATACATATATTACCCATAATCAAATATAATTCTCATTTGCCATGTGTACATATGCATAGTGAAAGCATATAAAATCTACTCTAAATTTTTTTTTTGTGTGTAGTATAATATCATTAACCATTGTCCTTGTGCTCTACTGTGCATATCTGGCTTACTCTTCCTACACAACTGAATCTTTTTACCTTCTTTAATAAATCAGGATAAGATAAAACTTATTTATCTTGAAGAAACACTTCATTTACACCTGTGCATGACAAAAGTTCTGCATCTCTGAACACTGACAGTGAAAATAATACAAAATGAAACAAAAATAACAGTTAAACATTTTATCTATGGGTAGTTAAAGATATACAATGTTGTAATGCTGTCTAAAATATAGAAAACTTCTAGAAAAGAACAAAAAAGAGACTAATAATTTTAAAGGCAATCTATTCCCTAGAAATCCTGCACTTTGCCTTTGCCATTCTCCCTCCCTCCCTCTCTCTCTCTCTCTCTCTCTCTCTCTCTCTCTCTCTCTCTCTATCTCTTTCTGTCTCTCTGTCTCTCGACCTGGTCTGATTCTAAAGTCTAGGATGTTCCCAAGTTCACTTTGCAGCTGGCCTGGAATTCAGAAATCCTGCCTCAGCCTCAGTGCTGCTGGGGTTACAGAGTGTACCACTATGTCCATCTTTATGTGGTGCTTGGAATCGATCCCTGGACCTTGTACTTCTTAAGCTAAAGCTTAAACTACTCAACTATGTACCATGCTCATGCCATGACTTTTTCTACAAGCTTACATTTCTTGAGTTATGTATTTCCATACTGTCCCGTTTTTTTTCTCTTTTCCTATCTTGTCTCTTTTACATAGTCTAAGCATAACTGCTGGGATGAAACTAGAAAATGGAAGTCAGATGCATTCATTCCAACATGGCATCCTCCCATGGCTTCCCATCTCAGTTGGGGGAAAACAAAATTAACAAACAAACAAAAATGTTAACATCCCTGCATTTGTGTGAAAGCCCAGGATATGGTCTGTTGTCTTGCTCGCCTGAGCTCATGAGCGGCTCCTTTGCTCCTGTCGGCTTAGTTTTGGTAAGTCCCGGTTTACTTATATGCCAAATTTGATCCCACTCCAAGGCTCTGCTCTCCTATTCTTCAGCTATACTTTCCTGTACTATTTAATATTCCTATGGTACAACTTGGTAGTAGGGCTTAGTGTTTCAGACAATTCAAATTTAACCTCTTTTTGTCAAAATTTCCTACATCCTTTCTATAATGTATTTAAATATCTTCATAGGTGTTTTCATCATGTGATATATATATACACCTGTGGAACCTTAATCGTAACCTCAAGAGGTCAGGGAGCACAACTTCTGATCTTCTTTTCTTTAAATAACTATCACCTTGAATGGGGCCTGAAACAAATTATGTGTTCAACAATAATAACAATAAAATGTGCTTGAAAAAATGAAAAATGGAGGACAGATACATAGAACTTCCACTATAACCATAGATTATTGATTTAAAGACATTGCCTTGCAAATATGACATCCTGAGTTCAATTGTCCAGCAGCACAAAAAAAATTGTTGTGGTGGCGCATGCCTGTAATCCCAGAACTCAAAAGGCTGAGGAAGGAAGAAAGATTGCTGTAAGTCCAAGGCCTGGGCAACAGAGTGAGACTTTGTCTCAAAGTAATAATAATAATAATAATAATAATAATAATAATAACACTTAGTACTAAGACAATGATGTTGAGATGTAGGCCCTTTTGAAGATGTTTATCATGATGGTTGTGTTCAAATAAATTGATTTTTGTTATGAAATGTTTCTGAAATAATGGGTTCACTCTATTCTGCTCTTCTACAATGTGGGAACAAAACATGAAGGTTCTCACCAGGCTAAATAATCAAAATGTGATCTTGGATTTCCTTACCTCTGGTTAGTTGAGAGAATAAACTTCTGTCTTTTTAATGAATTACTCAATCTGTGGCATTTTGTTGCAGGACAAAATAAATAAACCTACATGTGCAGATGCACACACAGGCTAAAAGGAAAATTGAAATTTTAGACTGCTAGAAGTCTGTCTTCTATTTGAGCAAAGAAAATTCTTCCAAGTCAAGAAATAAATGTAGAAAATTCTTATACACAATGCATTTAGCATTTTGAATTTGTGTGTGTAATTTAAATATAACCTTGGTAGATGTTTGAGGAATTAAGAGAAAATACCTGTGACAAGTGGAATTTTAATCTTCATAGTTTAAGTATTTTATAATACTTGCCTAATAATATACTTATAAAATTGAAATAGTTGTCTGGTCCTTAGTGGAATCTCACAGAGTGATAATTCTGTTTTTATTTTGCTGAATATTTTTAAAGAATAATATAATGATAATCTATAAAACTTTAGCTTCTAACAGTTTTAGTCAATCTGTTGTGATTGACTTGAATGGTAGAGTGAAGAGATTCAAAGAATGGAATATATTCTGCAATTTCATGATTTGTCTCACCATTGTTATCTTCATCTATAATTTTGTCCCACATATCTGACAAAATTTAAGTAGACTGCAATTGTAGGACATACATCTAGTGTTCTGATTTATATGTGGTTAGTTTTTTCACTCTTTACCATATTTCTGTCTTCAGTACACATCATCTTTTCCCAATTTTACCCAAAGTGAGAATTTTCATCTTTCATGGTTGCTAGTAGCTGAATTATTGTGGATGGGTGAGAACAATGTCATCTCAGGAAAGAGGCGTCAGGGCAAAGAGTCACCTTGCTGCTTCCCACATTATTCATGTGATGGTTTTTATTTTTGAATAGAAATAAAAAGCATGACTGATAGTAAGACTTAGAAATAGATAAAGTATCTTGGATTGTGCTTCTCAAACTAGACATTAAATCAACTTATGTATAGCAACAAAATTCCAACAATTTTTCATTTCTAAGAATGAAATTCTCCAAATATTCTTCATGGAACTTGAACCCAGTGTTTTCTTGAATTAAAATCCCCAACGTATACTCTAATGCAGTACATGTAAGAAAATATCGTTTTCATTTATAGTCATATATTACTTATACACTTACATTTTTAGGAAAAGGACAATGAAAGCTGTTTGCATTTTATTTATGTTTTACCTTAATTTAGCTTTACAGCAAACCGATACTTTAATGTTTTGAGCTCTGCATTGTCTATATCCTCCCTAGATTTCAAAAGAATCAGGGGACTCAGAGCACAGCTCAACTGTTAAGGAGCACAAGGCTCTAGACGCAAGACCCCAGAACCACATAAGCAGATTATGGTGGCACATGCCTGTAATCCCAGAACTTGTGCGGAGGCTGAGGTAGGGAGATTACCTTCTTCTGTTCGAAGCCAGCCTGGGCTACATAGTGAGTTCAGGACCAGCCCAGACTAGAGTGAGATGCTTTGTCAAAAATACGTAAATAAAATAAAATGAAAGAAGTCTGGTCATTTTGCAAGCGAATGAAAACAAAGATTTTACAGATGTGTAGGGAGATGAAAAGACACAGACATTTGAGAAGAGGGGAAAAATTCAAAGAATTCTAAGCCTCTGTTTGTTTGTTTGTTGTCGCTGGGACAGAATACCTGGCATCCACGATTTGAGCAGGAAAGATTTCTTTGGCTCACAGTGGCAGAAGATCTTTTCCTAGGCAGCTGGCAACTGCAGAAACACATGGCAGAGGCTGGAGAGCTGCACACCCCACAGCGGGCAGAAGTCAACCAGAAACATGCACCAGCCATAGTCAGGAGACTCAGGCAAGTCTAGCGCTCTCCCAGCGAGAAGCTGTAAACGTATTTCTTCTCCCTTCTCTTACTTAGTTGGAGCTCCCCATTGCCCCCCAACCCCCACCCAGCTGATTTACAGCTGGATCCAAAGAAGAGGTCATTTTCTGCTCTTCACAACACTAACGTTAGTAATAATAATTGAAGCTAATATTTTAGCTTGTTACTTCATTCACATTTACTTAGAGTTCATATATCCTATCTTACAACTTCCAGGTTTAATTTCCAAACTCTAATTTGACCATCCTATTTTAGTATAATGGTTGAGACTTCAGATAACATAGATTACCTAAGGTACTACAGAAAATTTAAGTACAGTGTGCAAAATAATGAAATGATTTTCTTCATACTGGGCAAATATCAACAGTATGAGAATGCAAAAAATAATAAAGCAATATTCTTTTTCAATTAACCCAATATTGTACAAAAGCAAAAAAGGTACATTGAAGCCATTCACACATGAGAAAATCTTCTTGAAAATAAAAATATTGGAAAACAATTATATCATTAGAGTTATGCATAGATATAATAAATATATTTCTATCTTTCTATGCCTGACTTTTTCTCTGCTTTTGATAAAATTCTAGGATCTAGAAATATATTCACAACTGTGAAAATGTTTTCTTTAATCATTCCTCCATTAGCACCTTAACTAACCAGAAAACCCACAGCGAAAGTCAGACAAAGAATTTTTACTACCTACCTTCTAGGTTCTGCACTCAATTTTGGCAGATGGACAGACACAAATGAAATGTGGTTCATTAGTCTTAGGAATCCTTGTTAAATATTATTTCGGTATTGCATATTTGCACAATTATTCAGCAATTTACATGAGAGATTCTCAAGTATCCACATGTATTATCAGATCTATAGAAGAAGGTCACTTGAACCAAAAATTTAGAGTGGATTAAAATAGCCCTTAAGGACCAATTAACACCTGCAAATATTTATTAAGCAGTTATTTAATTGCTGCTTCACTGTACACTGTATTTTCACTGTAATGAAGATGAATAGACCCTTAATAATTTATATTTATTTGTTGTAAGAAGTAGAAGACCTTGGTAGCAGAAGTAGAATTATTTAAGTGCTACCTGGTGGTCGTGTTTCAATCATTATTTACAAGCAAATGCTATCACAAGCATGTGTTCAACTTACACACCCAGAATGCTGCACAATTTAAGCAATAGCCACTAAGTTACAATATTGATGTTTTTATGTAAATAGATATGCTTCATTAAAATTAATCAAAGACAAAGACACTGGAACCACCATATGACATAAACTTTCAAATGAAGCTTCAGTATCAACTCATATAGTATCGTGGAGCATTATTTCTTAAGAAATAACGTTCTAGGCATTGTAGAAGAGCTGTGAAAAGGATTCAAGAGAGTCAAACTTTCGTTTCTTAAATAAGCACACATTTGCTTGATTTTTGTCCAGAAAATGATTCCTATCAGTGAGAAGCTGACTGTCTACAATGTGCTTGGATCCAAATCCAATTTTGTTTACTATTTAAATGCTTGAGTTGTAGAAAATTTTCAGATAGCTATATTTAACATCCATATTAGATTTAATAATTAAGTGTTCAGTTTTACAGTGGAGTATTACCATAAATCTTCAAGAATTCTCTAGAATTTTCTGTATCCTGATTAACCTTATTAGGCTTAGAGTATGTCAGGGAACTACAGCAACTCATTTAAAAAACTCTGATTGACCAAATCCGCAGTTCAATTTAACTCAACAATAGGTTTAGAATAATTGAATTGTTTTTATCTTTGAAACAATGTGTAATGTTGCTAGGAGTCTTGAAAGCAATTTTTATTATATCAATATCCTTTTTTGTAGGCTTGGTTATTCTAAATCTTAATTTAATCAACTCATGAGAAATTATAGGTTATCACTGGTTACAAAATTGTCCTTAGCGAGCTTTGCCAGGGTGCTGCAAGAAGCCTCCCTGCTTCGTAGCTATTTGTGCTAACAGGTGCTAGATCCATCATATGGTAAGTGCTCAATTAAATTTTTTATTTTAAGTTTTGTTGCTACATTTTATTTCTGGTGCGTTAAAAAAAAACAGATAAGATTAAATTACACAATCCAAGTAAAAGCTTTTTCTTTCTCCTTCTTTTCTCCTTCCCTTCTTTTTGCTCCATTTTTCTTTTTTCCTTTTTAACAATTAAGTATAATTCAATAAAGTGAAGCATCTAGTCATATTTGTCAATCATCTCAGTTTATCATAATTCCATGCATATTTTATTTTCTAAGTTCTGACTATTTTGGTTTTATAATCCAGATGAAACATATTTGAATATTTAAATATCTTCTCTACGAAGGGTGATTATTTCAATCTGATGCTATGTATGCAAATCAGTGAAGAGAGAAAGGTAGCCACATATAAATAATAGATTGTGATTGTTTTTAATGCATACTGAATAGTGCAAGAAGACTAAAGGGCTTTACTGATTATTTACTCGTCAGAAGGCTTTATTAACATCTAAAAACTTGAGTTAATAATTAGAATTTTCCTTTATTTCAAACTTTAATGTTAAATTTATTTCAGGGCCTCTAAAATATTAATATTTAAACAGATAACTTTTAAGTTATAGCAAAGCAATATCTAGATTAAAAACACAAAATTAAATTTCAATGTAACAAAATAATTTTATGTTACAGAGTTTAAAGTGTTAAATATTAAATAATAAGGAAAACACAGATGTAAGTGGCTTTCATGTTGTTATATTTATTATCTTAAATAAATTCAAAAATAAATTTAGAAAATATGTGAAGCACCAATTTCTAAACAAGTCATTTAATTAGATGAATTTCAAATTTTTGCATTGTCTTTAAAGGAAACTTTGCTCTGTTTCGTTTGTGACATGTAATTTTATACAGTTTTCTTACCTAAGGGAAATAGTTACTTTAGTCCATTCTTGGATAAATATGATCTGTCCCCACTGTTTGTTTTAAAGAGCCTTTTTCACTTTTTTTTTCAAAACACTGAATACTGAGAGAAAAATCAAGGCACAGGGGACTGCAGTCCAGCTGTTGTGGCATAAATCAATATTTAAAATGCACAAAAGAGATTTGCCTTCCCTTGGAAATGGAGCTTCTGGGCACTTAGTTTGTTGCTTTAGTAAAATGTCCAACATCACATTTAGCTTTGGTTTCTGTTAAAGTTTGTTGTTCAACGCTGGGGCTACAGCCCAGCAATTTGACCTCCCACTCCTGTGCCTTAGTAGGCTTGGTGAATCTGTGAATTTCAGAATGAGTAACTATTATGTTCAGAGTTGGGGTGGACAACATCTTACACTCCCACATCCCCAGTCGTTACTAAGTTACTGTGTCCTGTTGCATTAAGAAAAAAATAAATGCATGAAATTTCTAAGAATTCCTATATAGATAGGATTCCAATCTTCCTTGTTCTACACACAATTTTGAGAGACAGAAAAAAAAAAAAACACAACTTTTATTCTCCAAACACTTATTGGCAAGATGCTAATTTTGGTTAGACTCATATATCACATAAGCTCTCCCGTGCATTTCCGTGCATTTTATATTATAAGGTTGTCTTTCAATTCCTTGCTGTTATTCAAATCTATTGGTTTACACCGAATACAGCTTTCATTGCCAAGCTTCCTACCAAATGTACTGATTTTTGCCAAACCAGTTTCCTGCATTCAACCCATCTTCAAATCTCCACTGTGCCTCTGGCCCTGGAGGCGAAGTCCTGCTTGGGCACATTAACCTCTGAATCACAATGTAAGTACCAGGTAGGTGGCATCATCACACTGGGACGCCAGCATCCTGACTTCGTCTGTCTCACCACAGAGAAACTAAGGCTAAAGGTTAAAGTATGAGATTTATTAAATAATTCAAGTCATTAACCTGCAACCTGCAACCCCACGGCAGCCTATTAAGTTTACGCTGCCGTGATTCGTGCCTGGTGTTTACTGATGCTAACGCCTAAAGCCTGTTTGCTCTACTTTTATTGCTACACAGTAATAGTGAGAACGGATGGTGAAAAAAGGTGACAGGACCTACTCAAGGGGACAATGAGAGCAGCAGAGTCACTTGCATAAAGAAGATTGAAGCCTTCCCTCCCTCCCTCGGTCTCTCCGTATAGGCCCCAGTGCACATCTGCGTCACTTACGCGGGAGGAGGGGGCGCTGAGGCAGAGAAAATTGTACTGTGAGGACCTTGACAGCTTCACGGCGGGCTTTTCTCTTGCCTCTCTATATTATCTGGAGCATATCTATTTTTTTTTTCCTTTACAAACTGACTAGATAAAATCACCCCTTCTGGCATTGCAGAAAGCCTTTGCCTGGCTCACCGCTCCCCTCAAGCTACCAGGGACAGAGGCGCAGGTGCTCCGCAAGGCTTGGGGCGCGCGTCTCCGAGACTTGGGGCTCTTCTTCTCTGCCCTCTCCAGGCTCTGAACTCTCAGCTGCAAGCACAGAAGCCCCCACACCTTTCGGAGTACGGCTTTGCGGCGACTGTGTCCCCGGGAGGTGCATCCAGCCGCGGCCACCTCCCGAGATTCGGAGCGCACAGGTTTCCCTCGCTCGCGTGTCTCCAGCCTCAGGGTCGCCCCTCCCTGCCCTAAGCCACTTGGTTCCCTCGCCGCTCTTCAGGATCCTGGGCGTTGGGCATCCTGCTCCTTCTCAGAACCGGACCGGTGCTTATCCCAAGCCCAGGTCCACGGGACCCGATTGCTTCCGCCGCGCGGTTTTGCGGTCCGCGCTGGAGTCCGCACCTCGCCTAGCCCCCCTCATCTCCTGGGTGCACAGGGTGCGCCTCGCCTGCTCCTGTGCCCCCACACCCCGCTGGCCTGTCCCGTCCGCCGGCTAGTCCCTTCCTGCACCAGCTGCGGTCCCTTTGCCTTTCCTGCATAAAGCATGTCAGGCTCCGGGCGAAAAGAATTCGATGTGAAGCATATCCTTCGACTGCGCTGGAAACTCTTCAGCCATCCGTCGCCTTCCCCGGGCGGCCCCGCGGGGGGCGGCTGCCCGCCACAGGACGGCAGCGGCGGCTTTGAGCACTGGGGGCCCAGTCAGAACCGGCTGCTCAAAAGCCAGGAGAAGGGCAGCGTGAGCAGCTTTTGGAAGAAACCCTCCTCATCCTCGTCTTCGTCGTCCTCCCTACCCTCCTCCTCTTGCTTTAGTCCCCTGAATGGCACACTTCTGCCACTCGCCACGGGGCTGCGCCCGGGGGCTCCCGGGCAGGGCCCCCCGCAGCAGGCCAGGACCCTCTTCTACGTGGAGGCCCTAGAGGACGAGGTGGTACCAGACATGGACTTTCCGGGACCACAGGAGAAAGGGCTGCTCCTGCAGGAGCTCAAAGTGGAGCCGGCCAGCTCCAGCCAGGCAACAGGTGAAGGATGTGGACACAGGTACAGTAAGTCCCCACGGGACACCTGAGCATCTTCCTATTGCCACTCACATGTCCCTCTGTTCCCTTGCATCTACCCAGGCTAAAAAGTTTCAGGCTGAAAGCTTGAGTTGTGGGCCAGGATGGATGTTATTAAGCAGATTGTCATCTCATTAAGCTGGGTCTTTAATTTCTATTGGTCGTACCCATTGTTTTCTTCTGTTTGTAAGCTTTGGCAATCGTGTCTACTCGTATACTACACATGCCTTCTGATAAATCTCCCAGTGAAGTGGTTCTCGTATTTCTCAGATTATAACATTTTTCCATCTCCTGCCATTAAAACATGCAAAAGTTTCCATTAACTGGTGTGAGGTGAAATTAGCTTTACACACCATCAGCATACCTCTTACATTCTGGCCTTGCAAGGGTCTACCTATAGTGATTTAGAATCTCTCTGTCTTGAATCTCTATGGCTAGAACAAGAGGTAAACAAAAGGAGATCTCCGAAGGACATTATCTTGTCTCTGTCCCCTCCCTCAAACAGGGTTAGTATTCTGGGAACTTAATTTCTCTTTTTGTCATTATAACTTGTGCTCCCTTTTGCCTTTTTTGAGTAAGTCTTAGAACTAAACTGTTGCTAATCGCTTTGCATTCAGCTGTTAGAGTTTGTTGGCTCAGTGCTGTGCATGCTTAGTAGGCAAGTCAATATTTATTTTTAGTTTATCTTTAAGATTACATTGCGTGAAGTTCTGGTTCTTTAAAGATATAGACAATCTTTCCAACACATGACATTCTTCTTGAGTGATATATTTTTAGGAAATTGAGTCATTTCTCTTCCACAGTGTATCATTACCAGTTTACATGTATAATGAGAATAAGAAAGGATTTGCATTTAGATTCATATGATATCAGAATACATTATTGAAGAAATACAGAAAATGAAGGAAAATGGTAATATGCTCATAAATTTTAATTAATTATCAAGAAAAACTTGGAGACAGAAGCAGTTTTTAAATTTTTCATTTCATTTAATCAGATTAGAAAGTTAACTAAGTTGCATAAATATATTTAAAACAAAATAATGTATAATTGCTTTTCACATTGACAAAAGTAAATTTAGAGACACAAGAAAATCTCCCTGAATTTTCAAACTGGATGAGTTACGCAGATTTCAAGTGAAGCATATGTCTTGAAAATACTGGAATGAATATTAAAACATTTCATTAATGTAAGGCTATTTTAATTAAGAAAAATTAATTTGGAGTTTTCATTTATATCAAAACTTGTCTTACACAAACTACCTAAATATGCATTCATTTATTAGCCAGTAAGAGTTTCTGTAATGTTGATAACTAGGTGTTTGAACAGAGAGAACTGAAGAGCTATACCTACTCACTAAGAACGTTTAACATTTGGCTTTTTATAATAAATCTTTGTTTCTAAATACTTTACTTGAATAAACACTTTTGGTAAAGAGAATTATAAATAAACATTGAACATCCCAGTGTTTAAAGAATAAAGTTAAATACTTAGTACTTTATTTAAACATTATTTTGAGAGACAGCTCAGAAAAAATGGACCATAAACACTCTGTATATACATACATATTTTTGAATATTCAGATAATCTGATTATATATTGACTGAGATTTTTTTCATATTTTAAAATTTGTTTCTTATATAACATTTTTATGTTAGAAGAAAAATTTTCACCTAAGTTGGAAATTTTTCAACTTTTGTTGATTTGATAAGTTATTGTGAATTTTAAGATATAAAACTAATACCTAATTGATCAGAAGAAAATAAAACATTAATGTATCTAAGTTAGTTTTCGATATAAATTTTTTGCTTTTAATCCACAGAAAGATGCAAATCATAAGAATTCTCAGAAATACCTAAGTATCAACCAATATCAAGGGGTTTTAGGAGAGTCTGCATGTGTAAACTATTAAAATATATGATTTTATTTAAACATTTTATTAATACTCAATGATGTAGATAAATTTGAAATTTTTACTTGATAAATATTTTAACATTTACAGTATTTGATAGAATATTTTTTGTTGTTACATTTTTCACATAACTTCAGTTCTTTGTTCAGTATAGAGACCTACACTAATATTTATAGAAATTAGCCACTAACAATATTTGTATACTGTTTTAATACATGGTAAGAGTAATATTCATTACTTAGAACAAATAGATCCTCTAAAGTAAAATATTGAGTGGAAAGTTTATTGTGCTTCAGAACTTTATTATCAATAGAGTTGGTTCAATTTTTTCTGTGACAGCACATCTAGGGAAACTACCATAGTGTTTAAGGATGATACAGGACCAAAAAACCTTGAAAAATAATTGTTATTATTTAGTCATAAATGCCACCAAAATATATGATATTTTATATTAGCATCTTATTTTATCAGGTCTGACTTCTATGCTAAATTAATTTGCATATTAGGACAAAGTTTGCACCCTCCTCTGATGGTCTCGGTACACATCTTTTATCTTCTATACCTTTGCTAGTTATCAATATCGTTCTGACACGTGTGAGCAGGGGAGGTGGTGAAATCTGCTATTACAACAGCAGAGAGACGTAGGTTACTCATGGCCTCAGAGGTCTGGAAAGGGCAAATCAGTGAAGAATTGAAACGGAAATACAAACAGCAACAAATTAATTGTCTAGCCTGTGTTTGTTTTGTTTCACCTCACTAAACATTTGCTACCGTACACCAGTCTAAACAAATCTCAGTACTGTTTCTGTCAATAAGGATATTTTAAGTAATAAGTTGCTGAACTATTATGAATTTCTCTACTTAACTATATATAAAAATTTAGGTCAAAAAGTATATTGTTCTAGATAATGAGTTCAGTTTATATGCCTATTGTGGCTGTTTTGTACCAAATTTTATATGCACTGAAGGAAGAAGCCAAAGAATAATATATATATATATATATATATATATATATATATATATATATATATATGTGTGTGTGTGTGTGTGTGTGTGTGTGTGTGTGTGTGTGTAATATATATATATAATATATGTAATATATAGATTATATATATGTAATATATATTATATATATATGTGTGCGTGTTAAATTATGTCTTTTTTTTTACATTAGGAAAAAAGAGATGCCATGGTTTAAGTGTTTTCTTTTTTTCTTTTTCGATTGTGGTGCATGGTTACCGCACTTTCCATCCATTGAACATGATTCCAGATTTTTGTGCCTTATGTTAGATTATTCCTGAACTATGGTCTCAAGCATCCACCTGTTCACCTGGCCTGTCTCTGGTGGATAACAGATGCTACAACGCAGCACAGAGAATTTCCCATTCCCCACCTCTTGACTAACCTTCATTTTGTCCATCTTAGAGAGTAAGTTTCCATGCATAGGCTGCATAAGCAAGAATTAACAACCATTTTTCCCAAATGTTTTCAATATTCTTTGACCCTTTGATAGTTTTTAACACAATAGATGCCCCTTCTTCTGTTCCACATCTCTTCATCCTTCCTGAATGCAGTCAATATAATTTCCTATCTTCTTTCAAGTCTACTGCCATTGGCATCACCTCCTCTCATACTATTGCTTTTGATAATTCATTTTCTAGGCTAAAATCAATAAAAAAGGTAAACTGCCCCATTTATCCACTTCTTTTCTATTTACTTCTCCAAAACTTCTTCCATTCTCTGATCACAATCTATACAATGAAACACTTTGTGACACATAGATCAGTGATGCTCTAACCCTTAATGAGGTAGCCTTTCACATGCTTTCCGATTTTTTTTTCTAGAAGCTTCCTGACTCAATGTTTATCCATATAATTGATCCCTGTTTGAGGTTTCGCATACTTGTTTACTTTCCTGTGTAGTGGTACTCCTTCCCTAATCCGGCACTTCTCTGGGCTCATTGCTATTTGTCCTTGACATTCTGGAATGAGCTCTGTGTCTTTCTAAAAGATATATTTCTTAATGTTTGGGACCGATTTATATATTTCATTAATTGAGTTTTACTTCTTATTTAATTTTCATTGAAGCTTGTGACTAATATTAAATATCTACTTTAATTTTATTGTGTCTCTGTTGACTTTTCCAAACGGAAAGGAATGTTTCTGTTTTGATCTTCATTTTAGTCCCATCTTACAACAATCATCTGCTCAATAAATTTTATTGGATAAATAAATATTTGTCACAATATGTTGAGTGACACTGATTAAGACCATGGCTTTTTAATACACCGAAAGTTGAATATTCACATTATGTACCTTAAACTTCATAGCACCCTAAGATCTTGGTACAAATACATATCCCTTTGGTATGTTTGTTACAATGACAAAAAAGAATTGAGATGTAACCAGAATAGTTTACCTTTCCAGAAAATATTATAATAGAAGTTGGTCCTTCTTTGCTCTTTGACTCCAAACATCATGTTCTAACAATTTTGACCCATATTTCTTCCCTTTTCCCCCAATTTTGTTTGCTCTTATACAAAAAAGAAAACGGAAGAGAAAAAGACTTGATCCAAGTTTATGGGAAGCAGAATTATCTTATTTTCTTGATGAAAATTGTATTTTTATTTGAATGTTTAAATTGATTTCTTAAAATAACAGTGATATACAAGGCTGGATGAGGTTTAGTCAAAGAGAATCTTGATCCCAAAATACAAAACACTCCACTGCTGAAGTTCGGTTCTTTCAGTATACTTTGATTACTTGCTAGTATTCAAGCATGACATGGAAATAAATAATCTTTTTGAAGAAAAAAAATATTCATGGTAGGAAATCTGAGTTATTGACAAAGAGTTGTCACTAAGTGTGTGTTAGATTTTTGAATCTCAGGGGTTGGTGGGACTGAAGTAGGCATTTCAGAAACAAAAAGTGTTGAACTGGCTCAACTCAAGAAAAAGAAACAACTGTGAGGGGCTGGAGGAATGGCTCAGCGGTTAAAGCACTTGAGCAAGCGCTAAGCCAAGCGCTAAGTACCCGAGTTCGATTCTCCAGCACAACATAAGCTGGGCATGGTGGCGCACGCCTGCAATCCCAGCACTTGGGAGGCTGAGACAGGAGGATTGCCTTGAGTCCAAGGCCAGCCTGGGCTCTGAAGTGAATTCAGGACCATCCTGGACCACAGAGCGAGACCCTGTCTCAAAAACAAACAAACAACAACAACAACAACAAAAACTGTGAGATTAACTAATACAAGATACTAATTCTTCAGGAAAATAGTAGATCAATATTTATATCATGGGGCACTAATGTGAAATAATACCTTTTTCATTATTCTGATATTCAAGTAAAAAACGTAATAGATGAGTTTTACTCAACTTATGTATTCTCTAGAGAAAGTTTTCTTTGCTTATTTTCTGATAAATTTATAAATAGCACATAGTTTTCTACCTGGTCGCCCACAGTTTCTGTGCTCCCTACCAACTGAACAAACTGAGATCATAAAAGGAAGCCACAGAAGCATTGAGCAGGATTTGTAGGTCCCCAAACTCAAAAGATAAATGAAAATAAAATAAAATATAAAGTACCTCAAAAAATCTACCTTTGAGATGTTTTAAAATATGAGATGAGAGATAAAAACATGAAAATAGAATTAGAACTTTTATCCATAACAAAAATATGTTAGTAAGAAGATCATACTTTAATTCTTTAAGCCTTTGAAAAATTTTCACTCAAATTACTTAGAAAGAAAGAAATCTTCGTTTAGATTGTTATATTGACCACAGAGTTCTACTTAGTTGCCTTTCAACCCCTCAAACTAATTTGTTTATAATCACGTTATATGCACCTAAATAATTTACCGTATAGAAAAATACATTGTTTTGAGTAAAAACTACCATAGAATTTACAAAAATTTAATGTTCTGTATTTTTAAGCTAAAAATCAGGTTCTTTGAACAAGAAAACAAGCATTATTTATTTGGAATATCAAATAAATGACTAATCACAGCATTGATTTTATCGTATAGTCTAAAGTACCTTCAGGTGTATTTGTAGTTCTTTTAAAAAATAAAATGTCCTGGAGTTTACGTGTGAGTTCAAGTGATATTATAATAATTTATTTTCTTATATTTAAGATAACATTATCTAAGTTTTTGAAGAAAAGATGTGATGCAGACACAGATGATTCTATTAGAATTCATGACATTTTGAAGTTTTTGTAAATAGAGGACAAAACAGTAGATGGCTTTGAACTCACTTCTTTTGCTGTTTTTTTTTTTTTTTGGGGGGGGGTGACTAAAAGACAAAATGGAATAACAGTTAAGGAAATAGTGACAAGGAATCTTGACAAAAGAGCATAATGTGCTATGATTTTAGGACCGCACAAATCAATTTTGAATGAAACCCCTATGAAGCACATTATTTTGGGAATAGATACTTCACAGTGACTGTGTTGTTTTAAGATAATCTGAAATATTCAAGAGTAATGACAGTAGGATAACTTGGTAACTCATCCTTTTCTTATCTTTGAATATCTTTTATTTGATTTTGATAACTTATCGGAAATCTTTCAACTTGTTCTATAACATTATTCTCTATGAGACTATCTTGGAAGACCATATTGGCATTTTGATTTACTGATATTGGCAGACTTTATTCATGATAACAAGCAATTAATCTTTAATGCAATTTTATAGAACAACTTGTATCACAGGATGCAAGTAATTGAGATGCTGTATAGTAAAATAAAAAAGAAGAATCTAACTACATTTAGCTTTTTAAGAGGTTCATGTTGATACTTGCAACATCAAGCAAATGTTTATTTTCACTCTGGTTTATATGTTTCTTAAATAAATTTTGAGACTCCCCAACGTATGCAAGAGTCATTTTTGGGTAGGTATTTAAAAATAAAAATTGAAAAATAACATATGAGAAAGAAATTACCTTTGGAATTTATATATTTATTTTAATTTCTTCATATAAAATACCCTGAGCTTATAGTTTTAAAGATTCAACTTTATGCTCCACACTTAGAAAAAACAAATTTCAAGACATTTTCATCAGTTGTAATAAAATTTTAGTATGATTTCTACTTATTCTGCTCCCTGACTCTAGCTCTACTATGCACAATTTATTAGGGTGCTTTTACACATTTAGCACTTCTGGTCCACCCATGAGTTAAGGTCAGCAAGACGTTTCAGCAACATGAATGTGTGCATTTTATATAGGCTCAATATATTTGTCTAAAATCAGATTTTTAAAATAAAATATGTAATACTTTAAAAAGCTTGGGAAAATATTATGTTATTCATTTGGGGGATGATCCATTGTGTTTAAATATGTTTTTTTGGAAATTAGTAAGTAGGTATGTCATATCTGAACTTTTGTTCACTTATTTGATTTTGTGGTACTGGGGCTTGAGCTGAGGGCCTTCACACTGAGCTACAACTTCAACCCTTCCCCCTTTTTTGGATATTTTTTGATGATTTTCCCCAGAGTTAGTATTTTTATTACTTTACATTTGCTATGTATAATAGCACGCTGAGCTTTAAGGAATTTATGTGCCTACAGATCACATCAACTTTACATTCATGCCCTCCCTGCTTCCCGCCATTTCACCCTGTCCCTGTCCCCTCTCTATTTCCACAATCCACCTTTCTGCTTCTTACCTTCTGCTCTGTTCAGCTCTTTTACTCACTTGCACTTTGGGTTTCTCATGTTAAGAAAATTTTGTGATATTAAATCTTCTTTTCCTTTGGATTTTTGAGGCAGGGTCTTTTAGCGGCTTACGCTTCGGTAGACGATGTGATCCTCCTGCGTCAGGCTCCCAGATCATTGGGGTTCCAGGGTCTTGCTACTCTTTCCTGCTACCTTGGGAGGTTTTAATCACTTCCTTGCCTTTCCTTTCTCTCTTCTCCTTTCCCTGATTTCCATCTCACCATCTCTACAGGTCAGCCTCTTTCCTACCATTGCTTCTTTATCTTAATTGTGTCATTGAAAGCAGGATGAAAAGAGATCTGAAACTGTTGCTCCAGTGTGAGCTAGCTGGTCAGACACTAGATTGACCACACCTCTAAAAATTAAAAACAAAAACAAATGGAGGAAAGGGAGAGGAATGCCATTGAGGGAACACTTTAATATCTTCCTCAGGAAAGGAAAGGGTCAAGAGAGAAAAGGAGAGAGAGAGAAGAGAAAATAAGAAAAAATTTCACTATTATGGACATCATTCAGTGAGGAAAAGTGATTCCCGGGATAAGGAAAAAAGAAAAAAGTGATATGAGCCTTAGAATGAACCTAGATCATTCTCTTTAGTGAGATTCTAAGACTTGGCAAGAATTGATTAAGGTCAAGGGAAATCAGTAGGCCATTGTGCTGCTTCTGAGAAATGCACCTGACATCTCAAAAAACCAAAAATGTAAAAGGTGAAAAGTGTTTAACATGCTAAACTAAAAGAAATCCAACATGTGTAGCGAACATTAGACTGTATCTCAGAACAAAGACTATCAATCTAGCTTGATGAATCTGTTTAGAAACCTATAGCTAAATCACAACATCGAAAAACTACATGTTTTTCCTTTAAGAACAGGAAGATGAAGATCTATTTACTTACAACTTTTATTCAACACTGACTTCATGATATTAAAGCATTAAATAAAAACTAAATAATTTAAAATATATATTTTAAAAAAGAAAAAAATAGAACTGCTTTTATTTGTAGTAAAATTAGTCACCTACACAAAAATAAAGAAATACATTTAAGACATATTTGTTTATGAAAAATTGTGTTTGAACCAAAAATGATGTGTGGCATTTGGCAATACAGTGGTGTACAAAAGAAGCACATACATTTAATTGTACTTCTACATTAAAAAGAATCACTTAGATATCAAAAATTGAAGATAATATATATTAATAATAATATATTAATACAGTACTCTAATACATATCTAGAAACAAACATTGCAAAAACATGAAGAATGTGTAAGCTGAAAATAAAAACAACCTGCTCAGAATTAGAGATAAAAATAGCATATAGATATATGATGTTCATGAACCAGAGGACTTACCTATGTTAACATGCGAAGAATATGCAATTGATCTATAGAGTGAAGATTTCCCTCCAAGAAAATCCCTGCATACTCTTTTTCTGGTGAAAATGAATGACGTTATTTTAAAAATTCACATTAGAAATTCAAGGGACAAGAAATGAAGCAGTATTTTAAAAGATCAATAAATTAGGAGACTAATATCCCTTATTTTCAACATTGGTATGCAGCTGCATTGATCAAAATTATGTCATATCAGTGCTACAATATAAGATAGACTAAAGCAGACTATACATTGGATAATAGCCTTTAGTAAAGTGCTATTTTGCCATTGAAAGATATTAAGCTTATAATTCAACATTAAGGTTGAATGAAAAAAATATATAAAAAGATAAGGCTCATAGTATTCTAATCTGCTTTTTGACATTTAATTAAGTAGATATATTTAAACATTATAGGTTTGAAGGTTGGGAAAGATTTATTAGGCAGAAAATTGAAAGTACACACTCAGAACACGAAGCGTGGGCTGTCAGGTGGAAGAGGACTAACTATCGTGTTTAAATTTTTATTTTATTTTTCCAATAATAGGGACTGAACTCAAGTCAGGACATGCATTCTGAAGTACATTTTCATTCTTTTAAAAATTATTTTTATTTTTTTAATACAAGCTATTGCTAAGTCAGTATTTTCCCCTGGCTTGGCTTAAATTTGTGATCCTCCTGCCTGATCCTCCCAGACTTGTGAGATTATTGGCCTGTACCTCCATGCCCAGCTAAATGTTTAATTCTGACTTGACTTAAGCTATACACTGAATTAAAGAGATTCATGAATCTTGCTTGTGACCAAAAGTGTCATGCACTGACATTTACTTTGTAGAACTTGTTGCTGAAACACATGGCTTAGTTTTTTGCACCCATCTCTTGGCAACAGATAAGAAAGAAGCAAAGGGTGAGAGCTTTTAGTAACTATCTATGCAGAGAGCTCAAAATGCTTTTAAAACGTAACCCCAGGGATCTTGATTTTTGTCACCATGGCCAATATTAGATTTGCATCTGGGAAGCAGGAACACTGCCATGAACTCACTGCAGTGGCAGACAAAGGCTTGACCTATGCTATCCCCTTTGCTGAATTCTCTTTGCTTTTATGAGAATTGGAACCATTACTAAATAACTTTTTCTCACAAAAGTGTTCAACTTCCACTCTATAACTTTGTCCTAACAGATATAAAAATTTTACATGGAATTATTCTCTGAGACAATTTTGAACAGTCTATGACTTTTAAATTGACTTTTTATTGGAATACATTTTCTCAAAGTGAAATTTAATTTGTATTTCAAAGAACATAATTTAAAGTCTTTTCTGAATATAACTTTTTCTTTTCTCCAAAGCAAAATAATAATCTTTGGATTTTTAATTAAAGTTAAAATTTTTCTTATATCTATTCTTCTCCCTGTGTTCTGTCACATTATTTGATATATTTTATACTAAAAATTTCCTTTGTGTGATCAAGAATTTATTCCATATTCAAACTCCATACCAGGAAGTAATCTTTGGCTTTTATAAGTCAAAATTTGAAAATTCACATAATGTAACAATTTTGATAGTTTTATACAGCTTGTGTCTGTCTCTAGCATGGATATTACATAGTCATGAAAAAGAGTGTGGAGTTTCTACAAGCAATACAATAAAACAAAACTAAAATGTTATCTAGCAAGCTTACTCCTGTGCACATACTCGAAAGATATAATACCATGATGTCATTGAGACACCTGAGCTCTCCTGTCCACTGCAGTTATTTACAATAGCGCAGAAGTGGAATAAACCAAAATAATCTTTGACTACAGATGAGTAGCATGAGGTATGTACACATATGAGAACACTACCATCATACTCAGCCATAAGAAAGAAGGAAATCTTGTATGACATTGTATGAAAATAGTTAAAAGACATTGTATTCTGAGTGACAAATGCCAGGAACAGAAAGACTAAAGCAACTCACACATAAAGGAATTATTATATAAAAAATGCGAACTCATAAACAGAGTGAGGTGGTGATTACAAGAGGTTTGGTATGAAGGGACTGGGCAAATAAGATGGGGAATTAGAGATAGGAAAAAGGAATCCCAAGGGACCTGCTGAGCGTCACGATGATCATAGCTGATGATCATATATGTGTGCTGGACAGTTGCGAGAAGAAAGTTGTCAGAAATATGTTGAAGAGCTCAGTTATCCATTCCACCACGTTCACACACATATCAAGAAAATATGCCAATGCAAGCATTGGCTTTTGGCACTTTTTAGAAATTAATGAATTATTTTTTCAATATTAATGGAATTAACAAAAATCCCAAAGTCAAAACAATATACAATTAATAAAAAATGCTTCCAAATTGACATAAAATGTGTGCTTAATAAGTTGATTATGTAAAAATATTAATGAGGGGTAGTACAGTGTTTGCAGGACCCTGAAAAATGTTGATAGGTAAATATATGGCATGTTGAAATGATAAGAATAAAAAGGCATAATTTATGAAAAAAGAAAATCAGCATAACCACAGTCAAATTTATGCAATGAAGAATATTAAATAAGTTCATTTATAGGCTAACAATTTTCTAAAATGTATTAATTTTCAGTAGGTTATATCAGCAAGTGGACCCACAACAAAAGGAACTATAGGTTTTTAGAAGTTTATAAATTGCTAATTGATAGATATAAGGATATATATCACATATACACATAAAAAGCACATGGCTAAGGTAGATTTATTATACAATTTTGCTCAAATTATGGTGAGAGATAATTTCTAGATATTTGCATAAAAATCGTTTATCATATTAAGCAAGGTTTTCTAACTTTTTGAACATAATTTACATAATAAAAGTAATAACATTTTAATATATATATTTGAGAAGTATAATACAAATATTAGAAACTTAGAAATATGAAGTAATGAATTCTTTTGAAAATGACACTTTATTTAAAACATGTTATTTTTTAATATGAGAATATTGGTATACAAAATTGCCCATACCAAAAAGATATGCAAAATTAACTTAGAATTACACCCAGAGATAATAAATAGAACTTGAATTTGATGAACTTCTTTTTGTTTGACACTGGGTCTGAACACACTGTTTAGCTTATTCTGGCCTATAACTCATAGCGATCTTACTGTGCGTGGATTATCAGCGTGTGCCACCATACCCCGCTTATGTAATTCTGGGGAATCAAGCTCCACAAGTGTTTTAACTGCTGAGCTATTACACCACTTCAATGAGGGTCTTTAAAGGAAAGTAAAATTTAAATTAGGAGTTAAATGAATAAAAAATTGCTTTTATTGAGAAACGGAATTATACACACATAAAATCAGAGTATGTGTTATTATTTTTCTCATTTTATCAATACGTATAAGCGCAAAATATAAAGTTTACATTGATGTTGAGCATTTTGTGCATATACATATCATGGCAAAGTTACAAGATTGCCCCCTCTCTCCTTTTGGCCCTTCCCAACCTACCCACCAAGATCCCATTATTTTCCATATTAAGTTCCATGAGATAATTGTGATCCGGGTTTCTCATATCAGAGAAATCATTCAATATTTCACTTTCTGCTTCTGAGTCACTTGACTAATCATGATGTTGTTAAGTTGACTTCATTTGCCTACAAAAACCTCCAACCTATCTGTCTTTATAGATGCATAGTATTCCATTGTGTATAAATACCACAGTTTGTGTATCCATTGGTCTGTTGATTGGTATTTTGGTGTCATCCCCATTTTAGCTATTGTTAATTGTGCTGCTATGAACATGGGTATATATGTATCTCTGTTATGTGCTGTTTTTAACTCTTTTGGGAATATTCCTAGAAGTGGTATTGCTGGATCTAGGGGAATATTTATTTCTAGGTTTTTGAGAGCTCTCCATACTGCTTTCCATAGCGGTTGTATGAATTTACACTCCCACCAGAAGTGCAGGAGGGTTCCTTTATCCTCCACAGCCTTGTCAGCACCGATCGCTATTTGAGTTCTTGATATGGGCCAGTCTCTCTGGAGTTAGATGGTACCTTAGTGATGTTTTGATTAGCATTTCTTTTATGGCTAGGGATGTTGACCATCTTTTCATGTATTTATTGGCCATTTGAACTTCTTCATCAGTGAACTGCTTATTCATTACTTTTGCCCATTTGTCAAGAGGGTCCTTGATTTTGGGGGGCTAACGTTTCTTCAGTTATCTATATATACTGGTTATGAGCCTATCTGAGGTATTAGTGGTAAATATTTTTCCCCAGTCTGTCGGTTCTCTTTTTTCAGTGTTGATAATTTCCTCTGCTGTGCAGAAACTTTTTAGTTTGACATGAAGCCTATTATTCATAATGGGGACAATTTCTTTTGCTTTTGGTGTCTTATTAAGAAAGTCTTTGCCTCCACCTATGTCGTTTAGATATTTGCCTAATTTGTCTTCCAGAAATTTCAGTGTTTTAGTTTTAATCTCTAGGTCTTTGATCCACTTTGAATTGATTTTGGTGCATGGTGACAGGTGTGTGTCTAGATTCATTCTTCTGTAGGGTATATATTATTATTGCAAGTATTTAGCTAAAAAAAACATTTTTTTAAAAAAATACTTGTTATGGTTTAGATTTAAAATGTCTCACAAAAGTTTCAAGACTCTGAAGTGATGTCTTTGGAAGGTGTTCAAGTCTTGGGGCCAGTACATTCATTATTAGATTGGTCCACTGTTGAACTTCCACCTTCATGTGCTGTAAGGAGGTGATTCTAGCTGGAAGAGAGGATCATGGGGAGGGGTGGGGTATGGCCTTGGGCTCTGTACCTCTGTTTACAGCCTAACCCTTTGTGATCTCCTTCCTGGCTGCCACACGTCAAGCCGCTCTCCTCCACCATAAGCTTCCACCATGCCATCTCTGATTTAGAGCCACCCAGCCATGAACATAACTGTCTGAATCAGTGAATCGAAATAAGCCTTGTCTCCTTTCAGTTGTGGCTGTACCATCAACAGAAAATTGACAATACTTACTAAAAGCATTAGATACTTTATTCTTACAATAATATAAAATATGAATATTTAAACTAAAAAATGACAGTAAAACAAGTATTGACATTCATCTCTCTCAAAACACTCTTCCTTATTGCAGAGACACTTATCCCTTGATCCTCCCCAATGTCTGAAGTATTTCTTTTTTCCCCACATTTTATTGATATATATACGTGCAAAATTCAAGGTTTACAATGAAGTTGAGCATTTTGTGCACATACGTATCTTGTCAAGGTGACAAGGGCTTTCCCACTCTCCTTTTGTCCCTCCCCCTACCCGCTACTCCCTCCCTCCTCCCCCACCTCACTCCCCTCTTTCACTTTGTCTTTTGCTTTAAGTTCCAAAGGAGTTGTGATCTGGATCTCTCATATTCTTGATGGTATCTTTTGTGAGTGTCTTTATAAGGTTGAAAAAAGCATGGTGAATACTTCCCAGTGCTATAAGAACTGAAATGCAGACTAATAAAAGCGCTACAGAGTGTCTTCATCCTTCTTATTCCCTAAATCTAGCGATTCCCCAAAGTCAAAATAACCACAAAGGGTGAACAGTTTTAATCACTCAGAACATCATGGCTTGACACAAATAGTGACACTCAAGAAAAAGAGCTTACAAGACAACTTCAGACAGTGGGATGGTCGTTTCTGAAGCAATAGGAGAGTATTTTGAGGAAAATCAATGGTGATTTTTTTACTGTAATCATTTTTAAATATAAATATTCCCTGTGGTAATCATTCACATTTCATAAAGCTTCTAAGAGAAAAGAGTAAAAGTTAATAAAAATGGTAAAACTGTAATAAAAACAATAATACTTAGTAACATCTTAATGAATCCTGTAGTTATAATAATGGATTCAAATAACCAATTAAGAATAAAATATATTTAAAATTAAGATTAGAACATCAATCAATCACTAACTGGAACTGATTGAGAATTGTCAGAATTATTTTACCAAAGGTATAAAATAATTATAAGATATTCTAATATTTTGGCATATCTTAGTATGATATGGCACATTTCTTGCTATGTGTTTTTTGCATTTCTATAAAATCCACGTGAAGAAACTGCCACATGTGGGCAGTGATGAGATCTATACTGAAACAAGAATTCAGAAACAGGTAAATTTATGGATTAAAACTTAATGACACTAGGGAGTACTTCAAGCAATTGTGAAGTATGCTTTATAATAGATGGAATTGATATAATTGGCTTTTCCTGTGAAAGAAAAATAGGCATTTTTGGCTCAAAATATATGCCATTTTAAGTAGTAATATAAGATTTATTTTCTGGATTACTACAAAGTAACACAGTAAAAACCTTGGACAAAATTGAACTTAAAAAAGTTAAATGTTTGATATAAAATATTTTAAATATAAACAAGAGTACTGAAGTATTTTATAGCATTAATGAGAAAAATAGTGTCTGTTCAATAGAGTAATAAGTTATATTTTTTGTTTGTTTGTTTGAGACTGGGTCTTTCTCTGTACCCAAGGCTTGTCCTGAGCTCATTATGTAGCGCAGGCTGACCCTGGTCTCATGGCAATACTACTATTTCAGCCTCCTGAGTGCTGGGATTATAGCCAGGTGCCACCACACCCAAATTTTTACATGGTGCTGGGGAATCGAACTCAGGGCCTTGAACTCGCAAAGCAAACTCTTTAACCACTGCACCATTCCTCCATCCCAAAGGGTGATATTTCTAAAATAGATATTATTTCATGATATTTGAGTCACTGTTGAACAGATAAATGCTTAAATTTATATAGTTATACAGGGTTAGAAAAAATCAAGAATATTTTATATTGCTAGTGAAAATCTTAATTGCAGTAATTTTCTATAAAATTCTACTAAATCATATATAATTGCATAAATATCAATTAAAAAGCACACTTTTTGAGTAGATAGTCAATTTGTTTTCTTTTTGAGATACTCTAGCTCAGTAGTCTAAGTTGGTAGTGAACTCAAAGCAATCATCCTGCCTTAGAGTCCTAAATTCTGGGATTACTGACATGCACCACCAAGTTGGGTGACTGAGAATATATTCTATAAGGAAAGAAATGCACCAGAAATTAAGGGACATCCATTGTTGCTCTTCAGTAGATTTACAAATATATATATATATATATATATATATATATATATATATATATATATTCACTAAGAAAAATCTATGTGGTGGGAAAAGAATGCATCTTCATCAGTATAGAATGGTTTGAATAATAACAGTATTCAAGGCATAAAGCTAGTGTAAAAATAACGCATCACTTGATAATAGTTTAGTCCAAATAAAAATTAAAAAATAATATGATGAAAATAGACATAAAAACTATATTTTTATCTTTGAGAGAACAGTGTAAATCAACTGGGAGACTTGTTCAGAGGTAATCTCTATATTCTTAATATATTACACTAAAGTTTAATGTTATCATATTTTAAAATATTAAGTCAAGAGAAAGTAGCACAAAATTACTTTATGAAAAAAAAACTTTAAATATAATATGGAAAATCATAGCCAAATTAAAGTCTATGGGTTTTTCCAAAAAGAGAAATGCTGCCTCCTAATGTTTATTTCTTCACACTGATGCTACACAGTCCCTTCCTACCAGAAAGAGACGTGTTCGGGTGGTTAAAACTACAATATAAAGCAGCAAATAAACAGGAACAGATAAGAGAGTTACACAGTTCTGTGAAACTAATTTTTCAATTCTTTTTATTTAACTTTCAGCGCAATAAATATAAAAACCCACTATTTTAATGGTAATTTAAATGACATCTCTGGAAGCCAGTGTACTTAAACATTGGATAGATACTAAAAAATTGAATATATTATTAATTGCTAACTGAAATGCTATTTATAGACTATACTGTTACAATTAATAACTAAAAGAATCTTTAATCCTAAATTATTTAGACATTAAAAATTTGGCAAGTTTCACTTAATTAAACATACATTAGTATAATGCACAAATACGATGGCGGGGTGATCTACTTACATCGCATAAGAATGCTGTAGCGTGATAGTGGGCTAGCAAAGTCAACATGTGCTTCCTGATCCTGAGGTTAATGAAACTGGATTGAAAGTGCCTGAGGCAAGAGACTTTATCTGAGCTTTTTTTAGACTTTAATATCATTTTATGTAACTATGCAAATTTTTATGTAGATGTTTACAAGAAATATGCAACCAGTGCGACTACTTACTACACCAACTATGTTCCCCACAGTGAGCCATTGACTATTAATTTTTTAATAAGAAAAAGAAAAACAGAAAGCAAAGCACAAGGTATTATTTCAACTGATTACCTGAACTCTGTGTGTGTGTGCATTTGTGCGTGTGTGCGTGTGTGTGTGTGTGCGTGTGTGTGTGTGTGTGTGTGTGTGTGTGTGTGTGTGTGTGTGCATTTTCGTTTTGGCACCGGGGATTGAACTCAGGGCCTTGAGCATACCAGGCAAGAGCTCTATCACTGAGCTACATCCTCAGCCCATGTGTGTGTTTAAACAATAAGTACAACTCTGAAGTACGATGTTGAGACAACTCTTCAAAGATTTTATATTAGAAGCATTTTTCCATGTCTACCTCTGAATATCCCCTTGCCTTAAAGGTAGCTGGTATAACTAGAATATTCTTATTTAGACAACAGTATGCCTACAGATTATCTTCTTTGCATGTTTCTGAGGAAAATGCATAAAAAACCTTTATCACAACTTTATCACACTTGGCACACGAAGGCAAATTTTACTACACAGAACAAATGATGTGTCTTTGTCTTTGTTTTGCTTTTGTTGCTTTATTATTGTTTAAACATATCTGTTCATGACATAGCAAATCCTTTACAGAATGCTTATATCAGGAATACTTTGGCTGTAAACTCCTGTGCTGAATTTACCATAGAGGATGTTAATGACAAGCTCTCAAAAGTTGTATAAAATTTGATAATCACATTAGAATGAGACCACCACATTAGAAATTTTCTTAAAGTTCACACTTAGAAATTATGAGTTTTCTCCTCACCAACAGCACAAGTATCGTTGGATCAGAGACTTATTTCACAAATCATTAGGGAAAAATTCTACTCTATTTCTGAACCACCATCACGTCTGCTATGAATTGAAGAATCTATGTGAGACAGCTATTGTTCTTACTGACAATCTTCAACTAGCGATTGTTTCCCTTTCATTTTGAAAAAATTATTTGCTATAAAACTTTCCTCTATGCTTACTCTCTTTGCAGTAATACGTAGTAATACATACTGTGGTTTCTCTTTTTTAGTCTTATCTCTAATCAATCACAAAATAAAATTATATTCTAAGTGATAGTACTTCTGGCGCCAAAAATACATATAGTATTATGTGAGTATGTAGTATTTTTAAAGCTACAAATTGGTTATGTATCTCAAAAAGTATAAAACTACAAAGCATCGAAGTATTTTGATAGAGAAAGCATCATGAGTGAGCGATGTGCTCAAGTTCAATACCCTGGGTTGTGAAAGTCCCAAGTTTGGGTTAAGCCATTATTATCTCCCTTTTGAATTTCTTAATAAAACTGAGTCATAGTTCCTATAATTTGGTGTTTCAGAGGGACTCTACAGTTATATTGCCACTTTCTTGACAATCCTGAAAATCAATGTAAAACAAATAATTTCTTTCTGTAGGTTGTATATATTGTTAACTTCCCTTTTAACTCTGCAAACACTGTCAAATTTGCTCTTAATTGACACTGTAAACTCTATCATGAAGGATCCAAAATTCACATTCCATTTACAACTTTCACTGAGACTCCTGAACCGATGCCATTGATTATGTTGAGTAGACCAGTGACTGAAGTGATACTCATTATTTGTTACAGTAATTAATCACTCCAGGCTGCATATATAACACCATCAGCAGTGTTGCTACTGTAGCTGTGAAGAGAGATGTCCAGGCCTTCACAAAAGAAGATGCTATTTTTAGTAGCAGTGAAGATTAGATCAAGGAGACAGATTGCTATGGAAATGCATTCCATTGGCTACCTTTCCACTGTGCTTGCCATTTTTTCCGTTCACTAGCTCCGTAAGGGGAAAGACAGACAGTGTTCTTTAACTTGAAGAACAAATAGATTAAATGCAGGTAAGGACCTAAGAGCAAGGCCAGTAGTAATAGAAAAAGAAGGCGCAAGTCTGACAGGGAATGGAAACCCTAGACGCATTTGACCAGACAGAATTCACATTCAAATGGTCATGTGAAAATTGTGTTCTGTGGTTTTCTTTTCATAAGCTAAAGTATTTCCATGTACAATGGTTCCCACTGATCTATTTGAAGAAACGCAGTTACATAGCTTAACTCTATTCTCTTTAGAAAACAAGGCTATTCTGCTAAAACCTTGCAGGCTTGAAATATTGGAAATTTTCAATTTCGGTCTCATGAGTCAACATAATTTTACAAAATGACCTTCTGTTGTTTGTCAAGTGGCTCCCATTTTTTCAACTTCAACCCTATGAGATGACTGATGTAGCACATTGTTGAAACATACATAGCTGCCTTCTAGTTGTTTCATAGTAAATCACCAATATTATAATGGTTCCCTGTCACTACCATTTTACCTGAAATAAGAGGACTCATTTCTACATAGTATCTTCTTGAAAGAGTCTGATTTCCCCATCCTATAAAGAACTACTGGTGATTTAAAACAAAATGAATTCTCAAAATTGGTGACATTAAACATAGCACTTAAATATGCATCAGCAAAAATATATAATGCCATAATTTAAAATGAGTGTTATCCTCCAATGATAGAAATTCTTCTTAATTAATTATTTGAACATGCTAATATTAAGTGTACATGACATGAATAAAGTGGAAAAGGCAGCTCACAGGATTAACTACAGTTCTAATGACTGAATGACTTTAAAGCAGCTTCACTTGCTGCTCCTCCATCCACAAGGAGGACACATCCATTTCTCAAACAACACTTTGCATCTGATGCAGTTAGTTCAACATACTGCAAGACAGGAAAGTCATAAACTACTTAGTGAAAACAAAATGTCAAATACTGACTTGTTTGGAAACAAAAAAGTTGCAACCTGCCAGATCACAAAACACTCCCCACGCACATGCATTTTCTGTTTAAAATATTCTCCTGAGCTTATTTTTTCACAATGATCAAACACTTTCAGAAGTCAAAAGAAAGATTTGAGAAACAGGATTATACTGTTCTTTAATTCTAGGATTATAATGCTCAAAAATTGTCTAGAATTTATCACTAGTTTTATAAGTAGTTTCTCTAATTGCTGTGTGTCTTCTGATCAGTTTTAAAGAGTCCCCAAGCTACTTGACAAAGTCTGTTGACTCAAGTGAGTCCTCCATGGACCTTACAAACACTCACTATGTGCATTGCTTGTTTGGGCTTGCATTTTATGTTTCTACTGTTAGTTGCTCTTGTATTTATATACTCTACCTAGTTAATATTTACTGTAGGTCTTGGAATATGATCCAGTATTAAGACATATATATATATATATATATATATATATATATATATATATATATATCTTCCACAAAGTATTCATGTATTACAATTCATTTTCCAAGCAAATACAAAAATAATTAGTTTTTTGTAGTAGTTGCAGTTTGCTAAAGGAATGGAATTGCAAGAAACTTTACACACACACACACACACACACACACACACACACACACACACACACGAGAAGAGGAGGATCCAGTGCCTACTGAGGTCAAGAAGGTACAAGCTGCAGAACAGGTGGTATAGTGATGTTGCAGAAGCTCTCGGCAGCGTCACCAGTGCAAGTTGGCATCAGAAGGGTGACAACACCAGGAAAGTGGAGAGCAATGGCCAAAGGTGACAGGAGGAAAGGAGAGAACATGCTCCTCCAAGATTGGAATTATCCAACTGGTCATAATTCCTTCTTTTTTGCTGAGTTATGTTTAGAAAACATAATTTCATTCATCTTGAGAAATTGTACATATATATATATATATATATATATATATATATATATATATATATATATATATTGCATTGCATAATAATCACTGTGTCTTATCACCCTCATATCTAACCACCCCACATCCCCAGCACACCTCCCAGTCTCCACAAAGTTCAAATCCCTCTTTCCTATCAACCATTTTCTTTCTTTTCATCCTTGCTTTTTTCTTTCTTTCTTGCTTTCTTTCTTTTCTTTCTTTCTCTTTTCTTTCCTTTCTTATTTTTTCTTTCTTCTTTCTTCTTTATTAATCACAGCTAGGTTAAAATTCTATTGGATGGTGCCACCCAAAACTGCCTTCCTCTGGAAGTTGATTACATGTCAATCATACACAGACCCTTCCTGAACTGTAACCTACTAACTTGCTGGCATTTCTTACTCAAATCAAGGTTACATGACATTTAACTAACAAAAAGGACTTTTTGGAAGAGGTTAAAGCAATATGGGTGCATCTATTGCTGAGGTTGACCAAGTTATCATCACTAACATTTGTTTCTTTATTTCACAAAATATATCGCATGTACGCCATGAAGGTATTACATGTTTCTTTCTCACAAACTCTAGGATACTGCCCTGAATATAAGAAAGAAGAAGACAATGTAAGAACAACGTTGTTTCATAGCTCTTTTCTGTTGCTTCCTTCTATAACTTACAGATTTGAGGAAAAATTCAAAGGCTGATTTGAAATATGTAGAATATCTTGTTTCAAGGCAGAAAATTATTTATTGAAAATCAGATGATATCTGATAATGTTGGGAAATGTCATATTAACACTTGAATACCATATATTAACTGACAGGATCATATCAGTGTTAGAAGATGGAAGAACATATATTTCTATGATAGAGTATGTCTCTGTAGCCTAGAAGAACATATAACAATATTCCTAACTCTTCAAATGAAGCTAAATAAGTATTCTCTCCCTTGAGATAAAGCCATTTCAGTGATCTGTAGTTGTGTGTTTAGTATTGTTATCATTGCCAAAAAATTATATTCAAGTTGGACAAATTTTCTAAAAAATTAGCCATCATACTTTTAAAATCTTATGTTTTCCAGGGAATAGTCTCTTAAACGTGTTTCACTTTTTAATACTGGTATCCTTTAAAAGGCAAGGAAGGTAAAAGAACAACCAAATAATAAGTCTGACACAACAAAACTAGTGTTTCCCAAGTATTTATGGAAACTCTGAGCACTCGTAAGCATAAAAATTTAGGCCTAAATAAGACGTCAATAATAAATCGGACCCAAGAGTTCAGAAGGACCAAAGAGTAGAATCAACAAACTGTATTCTGGCTTATTTTTATTAAAAATGCTTTTTTTGTGGCAGAATTTATTATCATGTTTATGATGGAAACTGTCAGTTACCAGTAAATAGACACGATCTGCCTTCGTATATTACTTGGTAGGTTTTAGTGTATGATACTAAAAGGAAAAAACTAAATAAATATGTTATTTTAAGCATGAGTTAATTTCAAGGTGCAATTAGATTTATGGCTTAAGCTGATTCTTCTTTGAAAAAAGATGAATATAGTTCTGATGGGTTTTGAAGGATAGAAATATTCTTTATATACTTCTAAGTGTAAAATGCTCAGTAAAAAACCTACGTGTTGATGTAGCAATTTACAATGTAGTGGTACAATAAATAATGCAAAGGTTCCTGTCAAATTATTTTACTTTCCATATTTGTATATGCTTTAAAGATTGAAATTTGAATTTGTTTCTGTCATAGATCCTGTAAGTTAGGTATTGGCATTGACAAGTCCACTTAGCATGCCTCTTTGGGATCCTAGAATGTGAAATGCATTTTTGCAGGCTGCATCTCCTAAGTATTTGTATGCTACTGTGCTTCCTTCAAGAGGATGGAGATTCAGGTAACACCAGCCTGCCGGTCCTCTTATCACATAATTTCCACATCTCACTGAACATTTCGAGGGACAATCATTTATTTTACTACCCTGTCATTAAAAAAAAGAAAAAAAACTGATTTCTAAGATCTATATTCATTTTCCTCACCAGTTTTGACTGCAGGGTCTCTAGTTCATAAACAAACAAACAAACAAACAAACAAAAAAAAACTAGAAAGACAACAGATGATTTTGTATTTGCTGGGCATAAAACAAAGCAATGAAATCAGGTATGGGTTTGTGGTTTTTCTTATCACAGCTAAATTTCTTCTTCCTGTTTTTGTGTTCTTATACATTTTTCCATCTGCTAACAGTATCCCTAGAAAAACTGTAGAATCTCCATGTGAAATATGTGCTAAGCTCTGAAGCACGGATGATTTGTGGTTTTAATAAATGATCACTTTTGACTTTTTTTCTACTGTACATTGATATTCAGGTTTCACAGTTTTCTCAGACTGACTAGTGATATTCTATTTTTTCCACTATGTCGTCAAGTGATGCAAATGTTTGAACACTGAAGTGCTATCTATGCCTTACATTTACTTCTTCCCTTGCATTCCTGAATTTAGTAGATCTTCATTTACACAACTGACCATGTTACAAGCTTGTGTGTGTTACTACAAGGTCTGAGTTCCTTTTTCCCACCATAAACCAACCAGGTGCCAGTTACTTATCTGCTAAGAGTTGATCTAAGTCTTCCTTTGTTTAGTGGTGCTCCTCCAACCTAGGCCAGGATCTTGCTTATTGGCACTGAGGCTCACGCACCTCTATGTGGTTCTAGTCTTGCCAAGTACTAGTTCATAAACCAACCAAATCAGAGTAAGCTTTACAAAACTCATTATTGACTCCATTATCCGCATTACCCTCTGCATTTCAAACTGTCCTAGTTGAGACACACTTTCCTGTTATTCCTGTAGTTTTATCATATTCAACACCTGGTAATCCCTGGTTATAATAAAATTTGAGAAGGGTGAAGTCAAAATGACTTTTAAAAAGCAAAACCATAGGACGATCTCAAGGAACACTAGTATAATCACCAGGGAGATAGTCTGCTTTGCGTTTTGCTACCTCATAGAGGGAGTAAGAACTGAAAAATGATTGGAAAAGACATTTCTGGGCTGCAATGTGAATCTCAAAAGATACACAGCATCGTCTCTTTTTCTAGTCAGTTTCTTTAAACTTTTATTCTGGGTCTGCAATGACTTGTAGATGATTTCTCTCACAATCTATTTCAACCTACTTTTTTCTACTTCATGATAGTATTTTTCTTTTTCCCACTTACCTCTTTTCCCAAGTGAGACATCTGGCCTATAACATGCGGAGATTTAACTGTATGTGCATTTCTTTTCACAGAAGATAGGCATAGAAATATAAAATTCTACTTACACTTATTTGCATTCAGATTAGTAGAAATAGTCTTATAAATTTTATTATTTTGAAATACATGTAGCTAGAAGTAAAACATATTCCTTTTAGGAATGTTAAATATCTATCACCATATACTTGAATCAAAACTCATATATCTATTGGCAATTTGCACTTCTTCATGAGTGAACTGCCTCTTCAGGGTCCAACAGTGTGGAGGCTTTTGCAGGCAAATGGAAGAAACTTGAGAACATCGTGCTTAGTGAAGTGAGTCAGAAGCAGAAGGTGAAACATCGAATGGTCTCTCTGATACGAGAAACCCAGATCACAACTCTTATGGAACTTAAAACGCAAAACAAAGTGAAACAGGGGGTTGGGGTGGGGAGGGAGGGAGGGGGTGTAGGGGGAGGGACAAAAGGAGAGTGGGGAAGTTCTTGTCACCTTGACAAGATACTTAGGTGCACAAATTGCTCAACTTCATTGTAAACCTTAGATTTTGTGCTTATACATATCAATAAAATGGGGCAAATACAGACTAGTTGACCAAGGGAACAGAATGAAGGAACATGAGGTTTTGGTGGGGGGGGGGGGTCACTCCAGATCCAAAAAAAGGACAACATTCGCAAAGAGAAATGGAGAATGCAACAAAGAAATTTTTTTTTTTTGCCTTTCAATTTTGGTATGAGTAGCTTCATAAAGTACAAATAATATACATTCTAACGATTGGCACTGATAATCATGCTTTGATTTTTTTTTGTTTTGTTTTGTTTTTTTTTGCTTTGTGCTTTGAGACGTATTCAACTAAAACTGGCCTGCATAACAGGCAAAAGTTTATGTAACTATTTACATTTTTTAAATTATGGTTTTATATGATTCTTTTTTCATTTTTTATTTTTGGACAAATCTGGCCAAATCCTAGGCTGCTCTGGAACTCATGAAAATCCTCTGGTCCCAGCCTCTCCCATGCTAGCACTCCAGCTGTCAGCCTGCACACACAGCTTATGTGATGCTAAGGAGTTAAACCCAGGTCCTTGTGTTTGCTAGATAAACACAGTAGCCACTTTACTATTTATTCCCCAGCCTGGATTTTATTAGAATTTCAAAAAATCTGATTTTTTGCTTTGTTAATCTCGCATCACTTTGGATTTCTTTGTTTTTACTTTCTAGACTCATATATCATATATTTGGGTTCATTTTCTCATCTTATATATTTTTCTACTATGATTTACTATGATACATTAAGTCTCACATTATCTGTGCTTCAAAAATTAATACATACATTAATTATTCTTATATTTTGCTAATTTTAAAAATTATGACCTAGTTAACCAAATATACGCTGTGTTTAGTTTCTCCACCATGTAAACCTTTCTAGTTTTTCCATAATTTCTATCTTAATTTTATTAAAATCAGAGAACATAGCTGTATGCCTTATATAGTAATTTGCTATCAAATTTCAATTCTTCATACATGCCTTAAACTATGTGATTTCATTAGTCTCTAAGTATTTATTGACAAAACTTGCTAATTATTTAACTATTCAGTATTTATTCTAATAGTTTTAAGACTGATTCATATAGAAAACTAACGTGGAATGATTTATACTTATGTCAGATTTTTCAGTATCTCATCAAAATTTGCTGAAGTATTTTGAAACTGTGCCAATAAATTCTACTTTAGATTTAAAATATCTTCTTTACAATTTGAAAGTTATGTTAACTAGCTTACTAAGTTTGGCTAGTGTTTTATTATTTTATAGTAATATCTGCTTTTATATTTCTAAAGTACTTGAGCTTTTTCTTTTGTTAAGTTCTCTGACTTTCTGTCTGTCTCTGTCTCTGTCTGTCTGTCTGTCTGTCTGTCTGTCTGTCTGTCTCTATCTCTCTCTCTCTCCCCCTCTCTCCCCCGTCATGTCTCATTTTTGTGTGTGTGTGTGTAACTGGTGATTGAATCCCATGCCTTTAGACTGGGCAAAAATAGTAACCATTTTAATTTTATTTTAAAAGCAGATCATGCTAAGTTTCTAGATTACCCAGTCTGGGTTCAAATTCACAATCTTCTTGCTTCTCGCTTCATTATATTTGGGAATCTAGACATGTGTCAACATACCAATATTAAGTTCTTTCCAAAACATATATCACCATCTATTTACCAGTTTTGTTTCACTTAAATTTTGAGAATCTTCCGAAGTGCAGTAATTGGATTTATTTTTAATCCAAACATGTAACATTCATAAAAATATGTTTTTAACTGTAGTTTGTGAAAAACATGTATTTGTTGTGATTACTGAATTCTTTCTACAAGATACCGTCATCTTTTTAGCTTTATACATTATTATTTACTAATTCCTCCACCTTTCCCTTTAAAGTTTAATGGTTATGTAGTTAGAAAATACATATATCACTCATGATCTTTTAGGAGTTAGTGTTCAGATTTTGAAGTAAATCCACAATGTCTGAAATCAAGAAGACTCTCTCTTCCTCAGACAGTCACAACAATGTGACAACAATATGTTGCAACAATATTAGGAGCCCATATTAGCCTGTAGATATTCTGGTAGATTCAGAATTATGGCTTTGTTGAGCATGTATGTTATTTAATTTAAAAAATTCCTCTCTAATTATCACACCTTTTTCTGGATATAGCTAATTTTTATTTTATGCTTGAATTGCAGTTTAATATAGTATAAAATATTCATTGGGCTTATTTTCCCCATCTTGGGATTTTGTATTCTTGTACTATGTTTGCCATCCACTAATAAGTGAGCGAATTTCTTGAGTGTCTGTGTTAGATCTACCTTTGAAGATGCCTAAGGGGATTTCTGACTTCTGCCTCTGCACTCTAAGCCTACATCCACTGTTGATTCAACCTGTTCTCTTGTCTTCCCTCCCTACGTATTGCTCACCCTTGCATAATAAATCATTGTATACTTATCTGCGTGAAACAACATTCACTTTTTATCAAAATCTTCTGTGAACCAGAAGTCTGAGCACAGCTTAACCAAGTCCTTTCTTTATTTCAGGCTTACACCAGACAGCAGCAGAAGTTAGTCAGGCCCTGCTGTCCCCATCTCTATCAGTCACTGCAGGAATTTATCTCTACAAGAAAGACTCTTCCTCCCTTGTTAACCTATAGGAATTTAGCTTTTAAGTCATGAGAGGACCTGTGGAGAGAGCCACCTGGCACACCTCTGCGGGTGGCTTCTAGTATTGAAAGAAGCTGGTGGCTAAAAAACAGCAAGAAATTGAGGACCTCTGTGTCCTGAGCACTATAACGAGTCTGTCAATGATTAGAGTGAGTATAAAGCCGATTCTTCCTGAATGGCGTCTTCAGAGCAAAGAAGCCCAGCCAATATCATAACCACAGCGTGTTTTCTTTAATAAAAGACCCAGCTATTTAATTCCAGACTCCTGGTCTAGGTAATCAGAGAAATACAGCTGGGTTTGTAGCTTTAATCTCTAATTTATATTAATATATCATGTACCTCAATAGAACCTTTAGACATAAACACCCCATAGTACCTAAGCTGAAGTACATCTGAGGATACACAGCTTTCACTTTCACCTAGAAAGGTTACAGGGAAATGGAATAGTTTACCTAAATCTCCATTAATTACTTGCTGGCTCAGAAACATACTTTAGAAGATACTTAGGGGAGGGGACTGGTGGTTTAGCTCAGGGATGGGAGCAATTGCCTAGAAAACTTGAGGCTTTAGTTTCAAACTCCCAGCACCACTTAACATTGGGTGTGGGGCAGCATGCCAGAAGGGTGAGGCAGGATGATTGCTACGATTTTAGGTAAGTCTAGGTTCATATTGAGCGAGTTCAGGACTAGCCTGGAGTATAAAATGTGAGACTGTCTCAAAAAAAGAAGTTTTGGAATAATATATTTCTAAATTGTTTTAGAAGTTTTACATTATCAATTTTAATGATTATTACCATATTATGTATTTTTTACAACACTTTTGGAAAGAGAAATCCCTGAGTAGACAGCTAGGAAAAAATAGGTAAATTGTTACATTCCTAAGGGCAATGAAGTGACCAGACAATGAGGCAATGATTTCTTACATGAAGGCATGAATACACACTGAGAAACCAAATTTTAACGTTTTTATTTTTTTGAGACTTGTGAGACATAGTATCACAATTTGCTAAATTTAACCTGGACTGAAGCTTATAATCCTCCTGCCTCAGCCTTCCTGAGTATAATTATAGATATGTACTACCACTCCTAGCTCTGAAGATTTTGTTGTTGTTGGTTTGGACAGGTTATTAAGCACAGAGCTCCGTCCACAGTCTGTTTTATTTTTGATTCTGAAACGGGATCTTCATGCGCTCCCAAGTGCCTAAAGTGGGCTAAACCTTGCAAACATTCTTCCTTAGCCATCCAGAATATCAGATTTTAGATATTACAAAGATTTTTGCCTACAGGCCCAGTTAAATGATCTTAATATAACAATCCCGCACTGTCATGTTAGATTTTGAGAAATTTTGCTTTGTTTTAATTCTTTGGTGTAGCTGGATATCTAACCCCAGGGCTTTCTTCATACTATACAAGTGCTCAACCACTTACCCCTGCCCCCCCTCACCCCCCAGAGAGAACATTTTAGCTTCTTTTACACTAAATGTTTCTCAGTCAGATTAACTTATTACTGAGTGTATTCTACACATCTTTTGTCCACTTAACATGCGTGATTCTTTTAAAGAGCATCACTTAGAAAATGCTAAAGACTTAAAAACAAGTGCTTGTACCTGGCCAATATGTTATTCTATCCATGTTGATATCAAATTAATATCAACCATATGAGTAGAGGTGATGCAACAATATTAAAAGCCCATATTAGCCTCTGGATATTCTAGTAGATTCACAATTATGGCTTTGTTGAGCATGTATGCTATTTAATTTTAAAAATTATTCTCTAATTCTCATACATTTTTTCTGCATTTAAGATTCTATTCCGGAAAGCGTAAATGATCCTGTGGTCACTGACTGCTGCATTCTCTGAACCTTTGCCTATTGTTGACAGGTGTTTCACATAAGAGCCAAGTCACATTGGCACACTCTTCGGAACCATTCTCTGACTCAATCAGATAGCCCTCCGACAAGCAGCCACACAGAGATAGTGTGAGATCAGCCAATGTGTATTGTTTGAGCTCTGCCAGATTCTTACACCAGGCTGTGTGTTGAGGATTGAACAACATGCTGTATGGATAGTTAAAACTTCCATGTTTAGACACGTCTTGGCACCTGTCCACGAATTCCATTTTATCCACTGAGCTAGAGATTGAGTCAAACACAATGAGTTTGCACATGAAATCACAGTATGAACCTGTATTAGAGATCCGGCACAGAAGTACTCTAGCCTCTTCTAGAGGATTGAATTGAATTAAACTAATCTGAGCATGAATCAAGAGACCAATGCCATAAGCTCCGACTCAAGCTCCAGCGTATATGCTGTAAGACCATGAGTAAATCATTTAACTTCATTAAGACTTTATTTTTTCATTTATAAAATGGTGATAAATATATCTAGTTCACTAGATTGGTATAAAGACTGGGTAAGCTAGTATGCTTAAAACACTTAGAATGGTGTCTAGCAAATTATAACCATTATATAAATAATAAATACTCTCTCAGATCCTCATTTCTTCACTGAAACTATTGAAATCATAAAGTGTGTAAATACTGTCAGAACTATTACAATAGTCTGTCTTTACCCTTGTGGGATGTTTCAAGAACTCAGCAGATCCTTAATATCATACTGAATTAGTCAGCTTTCCAGTTGATGGACACAACCAACAAATTAAAATATGAGAGGTTTAGTTGGGCTTTCAGTTTCAGGGGATTCATTAGACAGACTCCAAAGCAAAAATAGTATGGCCAAAGGGCATAGGAGAGAAAAAGGCTTAGTAGATCGTAGCAGGAAAGGAGTGAAATGTTACAGCAGAAGCGAGGGGAGATGAGACCAGATGAAGACCCAAATGTCGTTCATTCATAATCCACTCAGAACCACGCAGAATATGCTTCAGAAAGTCCCAGAGTTTCTATTTATGACACTAAATATAACATTAGCGATCATTGTTCAGTTTACATATCTATCTGCCATATACTCAGTATTCCATTTTAATTTGATGCATTTAATATCTTAAAAATCTTCCATCTTTCTGACAGCCATCAGACTGCTTAGCTGATCAAAGGGAAGGGCTGATAGTTCAACACCAATATGGAAATCAATGTGTGTTTCTTGAGGAAGGTTATTATAGCTGAAATCAGTAGTACAGACATGTAATCGCAGCACTCTAGTCATTTGATGGAAAAGAATCACAAATTCAAGCACAGCCAGGACGATTTAGTCACGTAAGGAAAATCTTGCCTCAGAATCAGAAAATAAATGGGTCTGGTTGTAGTTCAGTGAGAAGGCCCCAGGCTCGATCCCTAGTAATACACCAAACACACCCACTCATACACACACACACACACACACACACACACACACAGAGAGAGAGAGAGAGAGAGAGAGAGAGAGAGATGCATACACTAGGTAAATATAGAGAATTAGCTATTTAAACTGTTTGTCTCACAAATAATAAAAACCTCACATTTCATGTTTTTGTTGAGTATTTAGCGTAATTTATTAAGAGATTGCTTTGCATAGGAGTATTTGTCTTATTTGGTGAAATAAATTCAATTGATATATTTCATAACTGAAAGAAATTACATTGATACCATTGTACTAAAGAGAGTGATTCCATTAAAAGTGTGATACAGCTGCCAATGACTTTGGGTATCACTGGACCCAATGTATCATTTTGTGGATGAAAAAGTGAGGAGGCAACACTCTCAAATGTTAATTGACCTTTACAAGGTCACAGATCTCATTAGTAGCTTTCCAAATTCTAAAAAACTGTCTGACTGCCAAGTCAATACACTTCACTAAGCTCTGTGGCCTTCAAATAACACAAAGTTCACGTTTTTTTGCTGTAGCTTTGTTATTAATATTTACAATGAAAAAGATGGATGTTATACCAGTAAAGGTTTTCTATGATTAAATTTATCATTAAAATGTGTTGGCATATTTAAATAAGTCTTCCAATATACTTAATAAGCAAATCTCACCTATATTTTTTAGCAAGTGAGAATTATTTAATACGGCGTTTTTAACATAAGCAGATAAAATTGTTTCTACTTTTCTGACTATGAATATTGTTGTAAGACGATTGGTGAGCAGAACTTAAGCGATCTCAGGATCTGAGGTTATTTTTCTCTTTGCTAACACTGGGTTAATGACCTTTATTAGAATATGCTAGACAGGCATAAGAAGCTGATTGTCAACTCTGTGAATCTTCCTCTTCTCAGTATAGATGAGACAGAACAGATGCAGAAATTTTGTCAAATAAGAAAACAATGACCACATAGCAACACATCTGTAGAGAACAGGTTAATAGGTTCTTTTCTGGTGCAGAATTTTTAAAAGATTAATAAATATGGATTGGATTTTATTTGACCTTTTACTTAATGAAAGAAAGTCTTTCAAAAGAACACAAAACTTAACGAGGTAAATATCACAGAAAGGGCACAGAACATATCCAGGGGTTTTGCCTGACTTTTTCTTCGTCAGTAGACATTATTTTACTTAGCTCTTTTTTGTGCATAATATTGTCCTTTGTATTTTAAAGCTGGCATCTAATTTTCTTTCTAGTGAACTTCTTACAGTTGTTTTCATTTAACAGAAGAATTAGAATTAAATAGGAAGTGTAGAGAGCCCCCAATATATTCCCTTCCATTCAATTTCCATTACTATGCATCTGTTGCATTGGTTTGATATTTATTATACTTGATGATCAATCTTGATACATCATTGTTAACTGATGATCATGGGCTGCATTAGGTTTAACTTTTTGTTGTACAGCCCTATGATTTTTTCCAAGAGCCTGATGTCATATATCTATTATTACAATATATTACTTAATAGTTTCATTTTATAAAAACCCTATGACACAACTTAATCATTCTTCCTGTAACCCTTCAACAACTGGATACTCCTTTGCAGTCTTTATAATTGTGCCTTTTCTAGAAAGTGATGTACTATATGATAAATATTCACAATAAGGAGATATTTATAAAGCTTAAATATTTTCATTTTAAGAATGAACACAAAAGTTCCGTCCTGTCCTTGTTTTTAAAATTTTTCTTGTGATATCCAAGCTTATTTCTTTCTATATTTGAGTGATATTTTACTATATGGATGTATCAATGTAAATTTGCTCACATATTGAAGGAAATTTCAATTTCCAGTTTTGAAAAAAATATGAATAAACTTGCTAAAATATTTCTGTGCAGAGTTTCTATGTAGATGAACATCTTCATTTCATTTTAGACATCATTAAAGTGTTTAATTGCAGTGTCATATGGTAAAAATGTGTTTCTATTTAAAAGAAATCACTAAAATGTCAACGTTGTAAAGTCACTTTCATCAGTTCGCATTTCCATTAATAATAAACCAAGATAACTAATGTTCCCCTTTCTAAATTTTGGAATTTGGCAATTCTTTTACTACATAATAATTATTTTTGTTAGTGTACGTTGATGATACCTAACAATTACATTCTTCTTGGAGATTTGGTAAACATCCATATCACATTTTAACCAGTTTTCCCTTTCTCCACTCCCCACCCTTCTGTCACTCCTGTCCCCAGTTACCCAGTCTGTCTCCACCATAATTAACCATGTATTGATGTATATTTTTTCATTGTTCCACAGTTCTGTAATAATGAGATCTTGAACAACTTTCCTTATGTTGTTTTATTTTTTCCATAATAAACCTTCACATGATGTCAATCCTTCTGCTCATTTTTAATTGTATTTCTTTATTACTTGTTGCTGAATTTTAGTGTTCTTTTTATATTTTTAAAACAATTTCTCCATCCAGTAATTGTTTTGAAATTTTGTCTAGTATGTGGTTTCTCTTTACACTCCATTAGCAGATCTTAAAGGATTTTTTTTTTCCAAAATGCTTTTTGGAGAGTGAAAGTTTTTAATTTTCATAAAATCTAACTTATAAATGTTATTTTGAATTGGCATTTTGATGTCCTGTTTATCTAAAAATTCAATGTAACACCTGAATCTTGTGTATATTTTCTCCTATATTACTTTCTAGAAGTTCTACAGTTTTGCTTTGTATACTTGTTTGTAAGATCTATACTGGTTACTTTAGTGAAAACAGACTATTATTTATATTCACTTTTTAACGTCTCTGTCTTGTTGTCCCAACAATGATTTTTTCCCCTACAGATACTATACTTCTTTGTTATTATGTATTTCTCCTTTATTGTGATAGAAAACAACAGTTAAATATATTTATATACCTGATTACTGTGTTCTGAATTTTGATTTATTAAAGTCTATGTTTCTTATTTCTCTTATTCACCAACACTACATTTTCTTGATTAGTGTAACTCATAATAATAACTATTAAAATTTATGGGATCATTTCTCAGACAGTAGTTTTCTTTAACATTGCTTTGAATCTTCTAGATATTTAGCTAGTGCTCTTTAAATTCAATTTGTACATTTTTACATTATTTCATGTTTATGATTAATATATTTGCTATTTAATGTGTTAACTATATTTAAACTGTTAAGGAAGTTTGAAAAAACTCACATCTTCATCATTAGTTTTTCTTTTAAGAATATATACTCTTTATTTTGATCTTTAAAATTTGGCATTATTTAGTTTTCTTCATAAAGTACTTATGTATACATTTTAGATTTTAATTATACATTGTATTTTGCTAATAAAAATATGGTCATGTTTTAAATTTAATTTTTATTATTGTTGCTGGCATATAGAAAAGCAGTAAGCTTGTGTTTGTTCATTTTGTATCATGTAGCATTTATAATGATCACTTTTAGAAGTTGTTCTTTTAAATTTCAGAGGGTTTTTCCACATAGTCAACTATATCATTTGCCAGCAAATGTTATTTTATTTCTTCTCTTCTAATTTCATGTTATGTGTTTTGTTCTTGTACTGCATATATGTTTTCTTAGTGCTTGAATGATATTGCTCTGTGATCTTGTGGCTTGTAGGTCTGGGTTGAGAAAACCGTAGTTATCCCGATGGGCTTATCTTTGTAAGTCACCCTCCGTTTTTCTCTTTCAGCTTTTAGTTTTCTCTCTGTGTTGGGTCTCTCATATTTTAATTATGATGTGTTGTGAGGAGATTCTCCTGATCAAAGCTGTTTGGTGTTCTACATGCCTGCAATAGTTCAATGTCTATTTCTTTCCTTAGTTTTGGGAAATTTTCTTCCATAATTTCATTGAACATGACCTTTAAGCCTTTTGGTTTTTCCTCAGTTTTCTCCTGCAATCCCATAATTCTGAGGTTGTTTCTCTTTGAATTATCCACCAGCTGTTGTAAGCATCCTCTCTCTTCCATTTTGTTTGCATTCTTTATAGCCTGTGTATTTCAGCTCAACCGTTTTATCTTGTAGGTCTAATATTCTATTCTCAAATGTTCAAAGTTGTACTTATTTCTTTCTGTGTGTTTTTCACATATTTCAATATTTTTATATTTCTGCTGTGTTCTTGTTTGATTTATTATGTTGACTTTATTATATTCTGGTTTAAATCTTTTTGGTTTTACTCTACTTTCCTGTCAATGTTTGTTGATAGCATAGCCAGGTCCTAGTGGATCTCTTGCATTTCCCGTTTCATTTCCGGTTTCATTTCCTTTTCAATTTAAGTATTTCTGGGCTCAGAAATTATCATCTTTTGCCTTTTTTATCTTTGGGTTCTGATATTACAAGATCCCTGGTATCATTTTCGGGGGTGTCTGGTCTCTTCGTAGGTGATTCATTGCGTTTCCTCACGGTTCTGTTACAGTGAGTTGAGGCTCGGGTACTGTTGATGGGCTGGGTTTCTTTTCCTGAGATTCTTAACTTTGACTCCTTTTTTAAGTGTTACCTTGCTGTCTCTGGCACACAAGAGGGATGGGGCACATGAAGGCTCAGTCTGTCAGCTTCCAGTTGTAACCGGGGTTCTCCATGTGGCTACCTGGCTGTCTCTGGTGAGCAGAAAAGAAAGGGACAGGGTGCTCGAAGGCCAAGTACAGATGGGACTCTGCCTGTGGCTACCTGGTTTTCTCTGGTGCAGGAAGGATGGGGCGCTGGAAAGCCCAGTCCTGCTGAGCTCTTACGTACAGATGGAGCTCTGGTGGTGGGTACCTGGTTGCCTTGTGAGCTACCTCAGTAACCTGTATTTAAAACAGTAATCTAAATTTAAAAAAAATCACTATTTTATTCTTGTATCTTTAAACTTATTCAAATCTATATCCCCATGCAGCAGATAGTTGTTACACTTGTTTCATAATTATTTTTAACAAATGAATCTCTCCTTGAAAGATGATGTAAAGTGACTAAATGATTAATTTTATCCATACTTTATAGGCTGTCTAGACGTGGTTCAGTGTTATACCACCTCTTGAGAACTCAAAGCATGAGTGCAAAATCACAGTGCAGATAGTAAAAAGGCACAGCTGGTAAACCACAGGGTAAATTTCCAAACCCTTGTGTTGCTTGATTTAGTTCAGTTAATTACTGTTTATTTTGAATAATTATGCAATAGTCTGTAGTTTGAAAAACATTTTTGTCTGAACAAATTGATAGAAATATTTATCAATGTCTCTAGTTAATGCTTCCATTTCCCCTAGATAATCGCTGCAGAATGCAAAATTTAGCTCAGTAGTCTCCATAATAGGAGCTGATATACGCTTAGCCTTCTCTTTAATTTTTTAATTTTTATTTTTTTTGCTTCATCTTGGTTTTGATGAAGCAATGAATGCTAGTGGTAAACCTGGGAATTCTGACTACCATCTGCTAATCCACCTGCTCGGCTGCATCAACTGATATTGAGGTATCATTGAACAAAGGCACGGTTTCTGGCATTACAGCAAATCTGTAAAGGGTCTGCTCTTAACAGGCTTGCATTATTCTTCTTTATATTGATTCTTGCCTTTGACCCATGGATTTAAACAAGAAAATTGAATTTTTTCCTAAAATTCCCATTTCTTTTTAAGTTGTGCTTTAAATATCAATTGCTGCTCCAGAGTGTATTTGTTTTCAGTAGTAATTAAAGATAAAAAGGAAAAAGGAATGACCACTTTCTTGTCACTAATAATGAAAAGCATAGATGATATTTCAGTGTTCAACCTTCTCTCCTAGAGAGATGCTTCCTACCTCTACCTGTGTCTCTCACGTCACCCGAACATGACTTTAACAGCAAGACGAATGGGCTCAGATGCCACAGCCTAGTGAGATTTTTTTGGGGGAAACTGAAGTTGGCAGTATGGCTGCGCTTATCTTCTCTAAGACAGGTGCCTGCGGGTGCCTGACATCATTTATTCAGGATACACAATCTTGCACAAATTCTTGTCATGTTTTAGTTAATTAGGTAGGACTTACTTCAGATTTTATTAATATAGATAATTATAGTGAAAATAGTATTTTTGCCATAAAATAATACAATAAGTAATAGAAGAAATGCTGGGGGTTGATAATTTAATGACCCTTATTCCCGATGTCTCTTGATGGAGTCAATAAAAAATTTGGAATTCTATCTTAGAGTAATTTGTGATGACCTAGGTACTTATAAAATCATTGTCTTCATCTTTGAAATCATCACTCATGCTTCTAAAATTATTGCTCTCAATCTAACCAATAGCTATGTTTTGAATTTTAAAATAATATCTATATTGCTAATTTAAAACCTTTACAAAAGATGCATTTGGCACTCCATTAGTTATTTAAAAAGTCTTATTTGAGCTAATTTCTAACAAAGGAATTTCCCCAAAATATTAAATAACATAATTTTAAGGAAATATTAGAAACAAAGCAATGAACATAGTGACAATCAATAATTATTTTCTACTTATTTTTTTCTCTCACTCCTCATTGTTTACTGGAGTCCAGGGTCTGACTGCGGTTCAGAATGAAGAACTGTAGGCAAAAAGCTAGAATTGGGTCAGGAGTTAAAGATGAATGAGATTGTGCAACCGAAGCCTAAACTATTTTGTGATCATTTCAAAACAGAAAAGAGACCAGGGTTAACCCCTTCTATTGATTTGGAGCCAAGTGTCTTCGGATATGAAAATTACGAACTGTTCTCATTACTCTGTACATATAAGGAATGGAAACTCAAAATGGTTTTCAAGGTCAGAAGCCATACCTGACATCAATAACTTAGAGACTGGATGCGCTAGTGATATGAATTTCCAAGAAAGGGAGGCAAGAATCAGGAAATAAACAACTTCTTTCGAAAGAGCAAAAGTTTGAAAAAAATCCAAAAAGGGAATGAGTAATTTTTTACAGTTTCAATCAAAAGAGCAACGCTTTGAAAACAACCTAACATGGGAATGGGTAATTTGAAAATAAAAAGCCTGATGTTTACAAAACACAATGTGATGCTCAGCAGTAAAATATTAATTTTGGAATCATGCTGAGCAAATAACATGGATACAAGCAGCACACTGTATATAACTTGGTTCATAACAGGAAAATGTAATTTACAGTGATAGAAACAAGGTCAGTCTTTGCTTGACCTAGTGTTTTAATGGGGGGAAAGCTTGAATTTTAAAGAATAGAAGAACTTTGTCTTGGATGATTGAAATAAAAAATAAAATTGTGTTTCACCCAGGTTCATACGAATCAAACTTTGTCAAACTGTAGGCTTAATGTAGTCCTCAATAAAAGTGTAAGTAGACGTTATTTAGGAGTTATTTTTCCCTCTGCCTGCTCTGGACACATGTAAAGGATGTTCAATCAAGTCTATCATGCATTAGCGTGACAAATGACTAAGTTAATTATTATTATTATTATTATTATTATTATTCATTTCTTCTTTCAAGATATTGACTAGAAAGTGCTGGTTCAATTTGAGGCAATACAGGTATAATGATAAGAAATAATCACTCAATTTTTGAAGCTTATAGCTAAGTGAATATTAATCAAGCAATTGAAACTTTAAAAAGTTACAAACATGAGAAATAGAACAGAAATATCACTATGGTTAAGGGTAGGATGGTGTCAATTAAAGGTAAGCAACAGCTTCCCCAGGATACATTGTAACAGCTATGAAATAATACACTGTTATTTGTATCTCTTTCAATTTCTTCTGAAAGGAGCATCTGACACGACTATTAATTTACCATCTTTATAGTACAAAAATATCTGCATTGATTTCCCTATTCTCTCTGATATTCCTGGAATATAACAAAATTCAGAACTCTGCAAGATATAACTCATAAAAGATAGTGGACCGCTTGAGCAAAAATGCTGATTTTTAAAACATTTAACAAGTTTTAATCCAAAAATTCTAGCAAAATTTCTGATGACAAGTGATTAAAAGAATATTGGTGCTTTGTTTATTTTGTCTTCTACTAGGCCTTAAAAGTTGTTTAAATTGCCTCCAAGTCCACTAATCAGTACTCTATAGATTGAAATCAATTCTCATAAAAGTTTTTTTCTGTATGTTTTGATTATTAGGTTAAGAGTTCTGTGAATGTTTTCCTGAAGAAAAAAAAATTCTTGTTTTGATATTTGGAGTTAGTGAGATTTATCCCTGCTGAGTTTAACAATGACTCAGAACCTAGGAAGATAAAGAATGATAGAGTTATACAAGCTGACCTATAAATATAATCTAAGTGGAAATGATATTTTCACAATCTATTCGCAAGGCAGCATGTCTCAAATGCAATGAAGCAGTGAGTGTGAGATTGCTTGCAAGAATACAGAAATACTCAGTGAGATACTAAACATTTTGTTATGTTTTTCTGGCAAAATTAGAATGAATTCACTATTCTGTTGATAATTGCCTTTTTTGTTTGCTGATTCTTTTTGGAGTTAAAAGGCCAAGTGATATTTTGGAAAGTCATAATTTTTTCAAACATCAAATTCTATTTTATGTATATTCAAACTTCTGCTGTTGTATGCTATTAAGTTGGAGCATAATTTTAAAATTGTCATCATGCATATTAGATTGCAATTTTAAATAATCAAATGGCATGGCAAAGTGAGATTAAGAGTGAGAGCAACAGTATATCATTATGTCATATAACAGCTCTTTTGTTATATTGATCAAATCAGAAGTGTTTTATGGTAACAATAAATATTAGAGTGCTGAAATTTGTGTAAATAGTCATTATAGCATGTTTGATAACAAGACTTATTCATACAGGTAAAAATTACACACGTCATAAATCTGTAGAGTACCTTCCTGGTTAAATATTACTTTTGGGAAAATATTCTTAGAATATAGAAAATTCTCATATCCTTAAGAACTGTATGCATCCCATCTATGATAATCTCATTAAATACTTCTGATAAGCTTATCATTCCTAAGTGGGACTCTATTATGATTGGGAAAGACAAAACGACACAAAAGAGAGAATTAGAAAAAAAAATTATTAAGATGAAAATGAGGTCATGCAAATTATCACACATCTTTGAAGATGAAAAATAATTTATAACTGAAAAGGCAGACACACTATTTTCCTAAAAAATACATTAACTGTGTTAAGATGGTTGGACTATAATTTTCTTACAAAAGCATGAATTGAAATGAAAATTTTTAAACTGGTAAAAGTCGTATGCTTTCTTACAAAACCATATTTTAAAAAATATAATAAATATTAAATTTTAAATACTGAGAAGACATGCATGGATAAACACCATACTCAACTCATCAGTTTATTCATTTAATTTATTGTACACTGCACCAATTAGAAGTGAATATGTGAAGTTTTACAAAAACAAAGTATTTCAAAAGGTCATTCGTTAAATAGAAAGTTTTATTCAGGCTTCTTAGTCAGTACGTTTATGCACCATTTACAAAGTTCATATATAACCATTTAGGGAACAATTGTTTGACTTTATATGTTAACATTTCTTATAGTTGGCAGCACAAAGCTCAGGTGAGTAAATATCATATTTAAAATAGTCATATATATATGTAAATGTTTAGAATAGTCACATTTATGTAAAAAGTTTCTTATAAGGTCGATATATACTGCGTCTATTTTCTGCAGCCATTCAAGTTGATCACATCTAGGAGAACACAGGATCTATGTTTCTAACCATGACATCACAGCTGAAATCAAATACTAATTTAGCATAGAATGAAAATAAAAGAAAGAAAGAAAGAGATGATCTAAAAATAAATGTACATACTAGAAAAGACTTCAGGAGAGGGCGGTTTGGGGGACGCAAGATGCTGGAGTGGAGGTGAAGGAACTGACAGGAGCCCTCGCATTTGTGCTTGTAGTTGACTTTCCAGCTTGCTGCCAGAGCACAGATCCAGGTATGAAAAGAGCAAACCTGAGGTTATGCAACTTCACTGTGAAGAGAACTGATTAGGACTAACACTAAAGACCAAGTCTGTAGGGTCCACATCACTAAGTCAAAGGAACAAAGTGCCCTGAGCCTCATATTCTACACACATTTTCTCCTAAGGCATTGCAAATTAGCACGCTCTTAATGTGTCAGAAGCAACTGATACAATAAGCAGTGAAAAACTGCCAGAAACAAAAAGCTTAGAAATCTCAAGTTACCATTGGTCAAAAATTCAAATTTGGAATAGTCAAAGAGGAAGCACAAAACTTCCTTTAATGGTCACTCCAGAATTTGTAGGTTCTAAAAGTACACACAGAAATATTTATTTCCTCTTTGGTATAAAGGTCATGTTGTCTTCTCATCAAAAAAATGTTAAATTATCTCAAGGGAAAGATTGCATTATTAAAAATCTTGAGAAAATTCTATATGCAGTATCTGGTCCACAGTAAAAATTGCAACCATAACATGAAAGAGTCAAAATGGACAAGGAAAAATGTCAGCCCAAGAAAAAATTTTATCTATATCTGCAGATATATTTAAATTAATGACATAATTCAGTAATGTATCTTGGCTTTATATCACTTTATAAAGTTATGTTAGGTAAAGTTATAAATTATGTTATAAAGTAATAGTAAGGTCATTTCTAACTAAGAATAAATTATCAGGAAATAAAACTTGTAAACAATAATTTACAAAGAAATTAAATTGATTGAATTATAAACAATCATCGCAAGTGTATGTGAATTTTACATTGAAAACTGATAATTAGAATGGCACTGTGTATAGAAGGTATATCCGATTCAAGAATGTAAATGTTGATCACTATATTTAATTAAATTACTATCATTTTGGGTGAAAGTTTTTCAGGAAGGTCCCATAATCTTAAGGTATTATTAAGGATTCAAGAAGTTTAAATAGTCTTAAAGAAGTACCCACCAGATCTTCCAAATTTTCTATAAAGCTGGCAATAAACGTATCATGTTATTGATGCTAGAATAAGGAAACTGAAAAAGAAAGAGACCTGTGCATATCTGGTCATTTGATACCTGGAATAAAATCATTATTGCAATAACATGAAGAATAATTATTTTTGACATATAATATTTGAACAGTTCTTTATGTATTTAAAAATATATCTGGATTTGATACTATATTCAAAAAAATTATGTGTTCATAATAGGAAGAAATGGAATGTATAAAACATCCATAGTAACATAAAATATCTTTGTAACTTTATGCTGACAAAATTTCTTTTGTAGGAGTGATAATGTAGAAAGACAACTTAGAATTTATTGAAAGATTAAATTTTATTTATTAATATACTCCATTAAATGAGTGAAAAGGGGCCACTGAGGAATTTTGTGCAATTCTTGGCTTATATATAGAAAATTTAAAGCAACTTTATAGGCATAAATGATACTATTGTCTTAATTTTTTAAATTAGCAAACATTTGAACAGGAATTGCGGTTAAAGAAGATATCCAATTCCCCCCTTTGGATGCAAATTAATACAACAGTGAGGTCTAAGTAAGTATACTCTAAAATATCCAAAGTTTTTGAAAGAAAACAATTATTCAGTATTTAATATTTTCAAAGGTGAAGTATAACTACTTCTATAAGTGCAAATTTAAACAGCCAATGTATTGTGCAGTACAGGACAAGATACATTATTAGTAAATATGAATACACTAACATATTATGAACCAGCAATCTCACTTCTGAATATGTACATCTCAAAAATTATTATACAAAATAATCACATTAATGAATCAATGTAAGTGGAAAACAATGTTCATAAAATACTACTATAATGACTCCAAATAAGATTATAAAATATCCATCAATAATAAAATTATTCAAGTAAAATGCATCATGTCTATGCACTAAACACTTGTACAGAGATAAAAAGTGAATTATCTGAGTAGTAAGGACCTATTTAATGATTTAACTTTGTGAAAAAGCTAGACATAAAAGTGTCCATAGTGTGTACTTACACCAAATTAATGTTCAAAAATGAGTATGTTTAATTTGTAAAATATGTTTTTATCAGTTGAAATAATATGATAGATATTTAGTCAACTTTCTCTCCTGAATGAAGTTGAGATTAGAAAACTTCTTTCCTGGCTCTCTCTCATATCACTCTCCCTGATCCAAAATGGTGTGTTTGTTGACCTGCGCTGTGAGGTTATGAAGCAGGTGTCAATGAAATTCCTTCCTCCACTCTTCACAAGTTCCTGTTCAACACTTATTTTGCCAGATGCCCTTCATTCCAGAACAGAAAATTGAATTGCACATGGGTCTTAATTTACCGAGGTGATTGAATGAGGACATAGAAAAAGCGAAGACTATTGAATCTTCCATTGTTCAAAAGGAACTGTAGAAAATTTGAGAGGTCTGTTTTTCTTCAGTTCCTTCTGGACAAAGGAAATGAATAGAAAATTCTCAGATGAAGAAGTTGGCCAGTAAATATTTAAAAGATGTTCTATGTCATTAGCCATTAAAGAAATATAACTTAAAACACCATTAAGATATTATCTAACACCAGAGGGAATGGCATAGGTCAAGAACTCTGCCATCAATGCTGGAGAGGTTGTGGGGAGAAAGGAACCTTCTCACACTGCCTGTGGGATTATAAACTGGTACAACCACTATGGAGGGCAGCATGAAAATAACCCAAGAGGCTGAAAATAAATATCCCCTTGGATCCAGCAGTACCTCTTCTGGGAATCTTTCCAAATGAGATAAAACATAACATAAAAGAGATACATGTATATCTAGGTTCATAGCAGCCCAACTAACGATAGCTAAAAATGTGGAAGACACCAAAGTACCCATGAACAGACCAGTAGACATAAAAATTGTGGTACACGTGCACACTGGAGCACTACTCATCTGTAAACAGAGATAGATTTGAAGTTTTTGTAGATAAAAGGATGCAACTTGAGACTGTTATGCTCAGTGAAGCGAGTCAGACTAAGAAGGGTAGTTATCAAGTGGCTTCTCTAAGATGAAAAACCCAGAATACAGTCACTTCACAGAACTGAATGGGGAGGGGGTGGTGGATAGTGGGAATTAAGGGGGAATGGAGAGTATGAGAGGGTCCTGTAAGGGAGAAGAGAAGGGTCTGTAATGCTAACGCGGCATACATATGCACAAAATGCTCACTTTTAATGCAAACATTATGCATCACATATAAACATATTAATGGAATGGGAAACAAAAAAAGAAGCAGCTAAGGCTATTAAAGAGATCTTTACTCGCAGTTCCCTGGGCACAAGAAGACAAACAGAGAAACTGGTGTTCAGCCTCCATGGCCCTCAAGGTGGGACACAGCAAACCAGTCAGTGTTCCCCATTGAATACAAAGGGGGAAGAATCAAGGCCGGGCAGGCAGTGGAAGGGGGACATTGTAAAGGCCGCTTCTGAGGAAATCTAGACATCTGCAGCACTGTGCCTGTTCTGTTTTGCAGCCTTGGAGAGGATGAAAGTCATCATTGTTGAGTAGCAAATATAGATTGTAAATTCATGATTATGAAAAGCCTTGGAGGATTCTTTATAGAGTCTCCCTGTTTTATTCCCACAATGTTCTAATCTTTAATACCTTTCATCTCCGAAATGCTTCTCTATTCTTTCTCATTCTTCTTTCATCTATTGTGTTAAGTAGACTTTCACAACACTGTCATAATTTTCTTGTCCTCAAACCTGTTACCTCCTAAAATATAATTTTGGCAAAATTTTCTGAATTAGATTTCTCCAAACATATATCTTCCCTTCATTCACTCACAATGCTTCCAGGGTCTTGTTTTGTTTACACCATCGAGAATAAACCACTTAATGTAAATTTTAATGCCATCCACATCTGCTTTCCACTTATCTTTTATGTCTTAAATTACCCACTTGATATTTGAAGCTCTACCAAATCTTCTTTCATTTCCTGAAGTTGTTGTAGTTAAATAACTTTCTATGTTTTATTCATAAAGTCTGCTATAATCTTTGTCCCTCTCACTTTAGATCTTATGTTTTGAAATTTTACTTTGCTTCAAGAAAACTGTGGTGTTTTACTATTGAGGTATAGTGTTTTTCTTTTTTAGTAATTGCATACTCTTTTATTTTTTATTAAAGAATGCATTCATACTTTCATGGTGACCAAGCACCATATTTATTTTCTCATCATCTCCTTACTAAAGACCAGGACTTCACTTCTTCAACCCCAGGGATTTGAGGTGAACCTAAGGCTCCTAACTATATGCTAGAGAGGATAAACAGTTCTTGAGGAAACAACATTTTGAGGAAATATTTTTAGTTATTTTAATACATTGTGATGACTTATATAATTAAATATTGACTAAAAATCCATAGTGAATTCATTAACTTTGATTTCCACTGCAGACTGAGTAATATTTTTTCCAACAGAATTTTTCTTACTCATCACAAGTTTGTATTCCAATTTGAACTAACTTGAACTTTCATATTCGATAGTAAGAAAATAAAAGTTCAAGAAGAGAAAATCTTTGTTTCTTAAGTATTGGAAATCTCTTTCTCTGTATGTGTTTGTGCTTATGTCTGTCTGTCTTTCTGTCTTTTTTTTTTCTTTCTGGTGTTACTGAGGTTCGAGCCCAGGATCCTTCACATTCTTCACATTGAGCAGTATTCTCAGCCCATTTTGAATTTTTTTGGGGAGGACAACATCTTGCTACGTCCCTAATTTGCCCAAATTGGGTTCAAACAAGCAAACTTTCAACCTCAGCCTTCCAGATGGCTGGCTTTAGAAACTGGGTCAGTAGGCCTGGATCCTTTTTTATAAGAATAAAAAAAAAATCTAATAAATACAACTTTATACAGAAGTAGAAGTCAACTTTATATAAAATTAAATGTCAAAAATATTTGTGTTTATTTTACTTAATTCAACTTTCTTTGAGCTCAGACATATGCAGATCAGACGTAGGAATCAAATACTTCCTTAGCAGGCTATCACCTCTGAAATATTAGAAGAAAAATTGACAGTTGCTCTGCAGCATTAGAACTGCAACAAAATTAGAAATCATATGTACAGAGGGCCCCAAAATTACTCAGTCATTTCTAATTTTTCAACAAATTTGTAATATGTCCCATTGCACTACATTTAAATATTTCAATTTATGTCCATCTTCTTTTAGCGAATGATACAGTTGGGAATTTTTTTATAGAATTGAATTTGACTCAGTGACTTTTTTTTTAATAGGAAACGCTCTTATGTTTCTTGATGGTGAATACAAAATACACAACTCTTTCGTTTTCCAAAAGTAAACACTACATAAGATTTCTGTGGTATAAAGAGCAAAAGAAAGCACTAAGATTCCATGACGTTCCGTGTGCATCTTGTGAGCGGCAGGCAAAAGGTAACAATTGCAAATGGCAGAAGCATTTGATATTCATTTCCATTTGCAAACCCTGGACAAAAAAAATAAAGTCATCATGTGGTTATTTTGCTGTGATCAAGTTGTAGGAGCTGCACAATATTACTCAATATTAATAATTATGGTTAAATACAATAATATAAAATCTCAAAATGACAGTTTCTCAGGATTAGAAATAACTGATCCGACCTCAAATTTTCCCTGAGAAAATTTCTCAATGATTATTTCGTACAACGTGTTAACTTCCAATCCCACTTACACTATTTTGAATTGATGACTTAGCTACTTCTAGGGTTTCCCTCAGTGACATATTTCATATCCTATCCTGTTGGGCACTGGAATCCAAATTACCTTCCTATACTCACCACTACTCATCTTTCTTTACAAATTTAGGTATAATGTTGGAGAACCAGTTACTTATTTGTTACAATTAGCTGTGGAAAATATGAAATCAGCTTCCTAGGAGAAATGGTTATTATGACAAAATCAGTGGGTGCCTATAAAAGCATTTTCAAAATTGTAAAATGCTACTGAGATGTTAGAAATTATATAATGAGAAATATAATGTAATTGCAGTCATAACAACACATCTTATAGGTTTTCTTCATTAATATTTAGATTTGAACATGATTACAAGTATTTCTAGAATAGGTTGGATAGTTTGCATCAGCATAATTTAACTCAGACACAAAACTTAATTAGTCTTTCATATTACTGTAAAAAAATCCAGATTAATATTTATTTTAACTGAGACTTAGAATTCCAATTATGACACACAGAAAGAAAATCAGTCTTTCACCATTACCCTTTAGAGAAACAGGACATATGCTTTATTTCAGTTCTCATATTCTTTATCAAAAAAAAAGTAGGATTTGGGAAAAAAAACCCATCTCACTTGCTTTAAATGAACGTATCAGAATTTCAACCTTCATGTTAATATTTTATAATCTTAAGCCTTATAAAACTTTAACTTTCTAGATAAAAGTTTAATAAAGAGGCAGGAGCTGGGTCCTGAAGAATTTTATGGACTAATTTCTTATGAAGGCACCAGAATCATTTGTGAATATTTTATGCAGCATAAGCCAATTTCAATCAAAAAGTTTGCTTTTAATAACACAAAGAACATAGAGATATTAATTTTAAACTTGAATGGACTGTTCTCAAAATGAAAATACTAATATTAGAAGTCATAATTTTTATAGTTTCATCTAATCAATGTAAATTATCTATACATAGTAGTAGTGTTTTCACAGAAAAAATTAGAGGTAGTAAGTTGACTGTTTACACTTTTGTTTCTATGGTTCATATTTTTGAAAAATGACTTTTACCTTGGTTTTCCAAATAAATTATATGCTAGTGAGAATTATTTCTCAGGTTTTCTCCCAATTTTAAATGTTTTATGATTTTAGATATTCTTATAGATAATTTGTCAGAATTAATATGTAGTTAGAGGTCTCCAAATAGAAAATAATCTTTTTCATTTGGTTATAGTAAGAAAATAAAACAACCTTGAACAAAATTTAAACTCTATGTTCGAGAAATTACACATAATTATCTTAACATTACTATATTACCTGGTTTGGTTCTGCATATGTTATGAAGTGAAAATGAAATAGAATTGTGCATTAAAACACATTGTAAATTATAAGAACTATATAAATATTTTTGAATTTATATGCCACAGCATATGTTGCTATTTAGTACATTATAAATACTGAAGTTTATGGTGATAATAAATAATTACACCTTTTTCAAGATGATGGGTGCTCCGCGTAAACAATAGTCATAATTTACTTCTGTGCATAAATTAGGGGCATTTTAATGTTCTGTTGGTAACTCATACAAAGGTCAGTCAGTGCATGCTACAATTTTTAAATGTGATCATTTTTTTCCTAAGTTTTTTCAAATATATGCAAACATTTTAAAATGCAAAATGTAGTTATATAAAAATAAAATATTTTGTACTCAAATAAGTTTTAAATAAAAATAAATTGATGTAGCTATAGTTAAGAAATTGACATTATCACTTCTCTCTATGATGTTAACATTCTGAACTTTCTATTTTCTATGATATGGGATTAAGTATTACCTCAAAAATGTTATTAAATTATAAAAATTTTATTAAATAATAAAAATGTTACGAAATATTAGATAATGAAAACAACACATTTTCTAAGGTATAAATTGCTGTTCAAATATTTCCTGTGAGTTCTCAATGCATTGAATTCAGTGATAAAAAACAAGGTTTCACAAATACATTTCTCTTTAATAAAAATTTTACCAATACTGTAGACCTACTTTACTCAAGAAAGTTGGCAAAATAAGTTTATTCTTAGTCTACTATTATATATGTCTTTATTTTTTCTATTTTTACTCTTCATTAAACTTTGAACATAGATTTTTAAAATTTCAATAGTCTGTCTTTTGGAAAGTTTAATGCTACATAAGGTTAGAGTTTTTGAGTTATGTCTCAGCCTACCATAGAATATGAATCAAATTAATGCTTCCTTCAAATTTTAAACATGATTAAATATAAATGTATATGTACTAGAAAACATCAGAAGCACCTTAAATTGTAATGTGAAATATGCCCATAATTTATGTATTTCTACATTCAACCTAGTATCAACACTAATAATTTCGTACAATTGTGTTTGGGATTTTAAAAGTGCCCATTTCTTTCCAGGAAAACTAACAGTACTGAAAGTATAAGGAACATATATTTTAAATATTTTTTTAATGTAATGGGTATATAAACATCATGTTCATTTTCCTAGGATTTTCTTTGGAATATAAAATCTGGACAGTAGGTTTCATATGAGGTGCTTTCTCTTTGGGGCTTTCCAATCCAATACTGCTCTCTTTAGCTCTGGAAATCTAAAGGCAGACACATTACAGAATAGGATAAAATTTGAAAACTGTATAGCAAGGAAGTTTACATTTTTGGTCAAGGAATCAGTTTTCTTCAATATGGCATTGGCATTCATTTAATTATAATTTGAAAGTAATATGCTCAGAATTCGTTTTTCTAAAGTGAAATCGGTGAAATGCTACAATTGAAATGTCAGCAAGAGATTTGACGAACTTTGAGCTTTCCTTTGCAGTTAGATTCGTGTCCTACACTTAATGTATATGTTTTCTCCAATATTAATCAGAAACAGTGAGTGGGTGAAATAAAGCTTCTCTATATAGCATGATCTTCATAAAACTCTGAGTTATTGGGCATATATATAGATATAGATATAGATATAGATATAGATATAGATATCTATATATACATAGATATAGATATCTATATCTATATCTATATCTATCTATGTATATATATGAGATACAAATTGCTACATTGAAGTTGAGAATTCAGTGCACATGTATGTCATATCACCTTCATATTCTCCTCCCCAACCTTTGTTTTGCCCTCCCATTTCTTTCATACTAAGCTATTTTGGTTAGTAATGCAATTTCTTGTCATAAAGGACTAATTGCCTATTTTGTTTCTGTTAGCCAGAAGTTTGTATTCCTGTTTTTTTTTTTTTAGTATAAAGCCAAACAGATAAAACTTAACTTCTTTCTTTCTTTCTTCTTTTTATGACTGATACCGTGTTCTAAGGGAAATATTTATTATAATGCAGACATGTGAGCCCATGAACTATTCCTGTACTATTCTTTTAGTGTCTGGGCCACATTAATACTATTGTGCTCATATTAAGATGATATGTTTGCAAGCTCAAGCTGTGTAGGGGAATAAGCATTTTATCGACAACACTATTCCTCACGTTCAGCACAAGATAAGGATTTGGAGAATAAATAAGCTCCTGAGTTAGATTGTCTCAATACCACACACGTCAGCAGTGGTGGCACATGCTTGTAATACCAGCAGTCTGGAGGCAAAGACAGGAGGAACGCTGTGAATTCAAGGCCACTATGGACTGGGCTACAGAGTGAGACCTACCTGTCTCAATAAGTATATGTACACACACACACACACACACACACACACACACACACACACACACTCCCAGAATTGCTGTTTCAGTTTTAGGTGTGATCATCAGGTACAACATTTTTGGCAATGTAGTCAGACCCACCTGTATCTCAGTGTGACCCCCCACTTCCCCCACTTAACACCTGGGAGATTTTTAGCATGTCTTTATCTTCTCTGAGCATCATATTCTTCATGAGTAAAATAGGGACAATTGACCTTAATTTCTAGAGAATTTGTATAGATTAAACACAAACATTAGTATAAAATCTCATCACAAAGTTGGTCACTGTTATTTTTCTAATTACATTTCTTATCTTACTCTTTTTTGACACTTTCTTATGTTCAAATTTCTACTGCCAAAGACAGAAAATAATTTAGGTCCTTTGCTGATCTTTTAACCAACTATATTATGAGCCTAATATATCTTATTTTGCTAGTATTTTGATCTTCAGATATTTTGACAACCACACTCACCACTGGGAAGTAAATGTATGCTTATTTTGTGTCTTTGGGAAAGAAAAAAATAACAATAACTTAACTAGAAAACTTATTTGTAATACAAATCTGTTGCGAACTTGTTTGAAAAAAAGAATTTTACGAAGAGGAGGCTGTTTTCAAGTTTAGGGTTTAATTTTTTTAATTACAAAAGAAATTATTTTCATCTGGTCAACAAACAGTCGTATCGCAATAAAAAATGGTGGTGGGGTAGCCTTTTCCCGCATGAAGAACCAATATGAAATATTTGATTTTCTGAAATAAAGAATTACATTATAGAACTGGAGGAATAGCTCCAGTTAAATGCTTGTCTAGTAAGTGCAAGATTCTGTTTTCAATTCTCCAGAACCACATAAACTGGGATTGGTGGTGTACACCTATAATCCGGGCACTCAGGAGGCTGAGGCAGCAGGATGGCTGTGTGCTTGCGGCCAGCCTGGGATACATAGTAAGTTCATTACCATTCTGGACAACAGAATGAGATCCCATATCAAAAACAGAAAACAAAACAGTTTCATTAGGACTTTCTTTAGACACATTATCTTGAGTAATGTTTTAATTTGCATTTCTGTTTGGCAAAGAAAATTGTCAGCAAAGAAAACAGAGAACCGACATAATAGAAAATGATATTCACCACTTGTATTGGTTTAGGTTCTACAAAGGGCAAATTTGACAAAAAGTGTAAGAAAAAGAAATGGCTCTGCTTGGGAGGCTTACAAGTCTGAGGACAGAGATAATCCAAGCTGGTGGCCTGTACATGCAAGAGCGGAACGGTCTGACGACTGCTCAGCCGCGAGGTAGAACACCCAACTGGGACTGTGAGACAGCTGGTGAGAGTCTGCTACGGGTCGTGGTAACTCGAAGAACAATGATGAATCCCGGAGACTGAAAATCGGCAACAGGCAGTCTGGCTCAAATTGAGACTGGAGTGAATCTGGGATGGAGATCTGGAGAGCGTAGAAAGCAAGTCAGCACCCGCAAACAATTGTGAAGGCGAGAGTTTTTCCAGAGGAAAAAGTTGTAACAATCTTTCTTCTTCCTTCCTGTTGTATAGTTTGAGTTTCCAGTTGGGCCTCTAACACCTGAGTGTATGTTCTTCCCTCATTCAGTGGCCCACGGATTACTCACATACACATGTAAGCTCTAATGCAGGTGTGCTTCCAAATTGCATGAAGCTGACATAGTCTTCAATGGTTACACTACCTGCACGCATAGAGGAGGCTAATCACTGGCGTATACCAGGAACCAGAGATAAGCAGACCTCTCACTTTCAAATATCTGAAAACTGGGCAAAAGAAATGAATAGGCAGTTCTCAGATGAAGAAGTTCTAATGGCCAGTAAATACATGAAAAGAAGTTGAAGATCTTTGGCCATCAGAAAAATAGAAAGATACTTTTAAGAATGAATTTAGCCATATTTTAAACATTAAATTCAAAAAGTGTATCACTTTATCTTTTTATTATATTTAGTGGAGTTCATGCTGTGATATTTATCTATTAGCATTCTCTCATTTTTTGAGACTGCTCTGTAGTCCAGGCTGATCCTGAACTCACTGTGTAGCCCAGGATATCCTTGAACTCATGAAAATCCTTCTTCAACCTCCCAAGGGCTGAAATTACAGGGGTGTGCCACCAAACTTTGCCTATGTGGTGTTAGGGAATTGGACTCAGGGCCTTGTGGTTGTGCTTAACTACTGTGCTATTTCACCAACAGCCTCCCCCCATTTGACTGTAGGAGTTGAGACACTTATCTATGTGTCTTATACACCTAGTGAGCTGTCTAAGACTTGGTAGTTTTTCCATAAATGTGCAGTAAATAAATAATGGCTTTGCTTTTTGGATAAAAATTAAAAGCATGTAGAAAATATTTGTTATTTGTTATCGATTATGAGAATTATCACAACTAAGCCTTTACAACAAATATTCAGAATTTAAAAATTGTATTAAGAGCACAAAAATGTTTGGTATGATTAAATTATTGCAGATTAATTTGTTCCGAAGTGATATATATATATATATATATATATATATATATATATATATATATATGACATAATGGCTTGAGAATGTACTCCCACTTTTTAAATTTTTTTTTGAGAAGATCATTGTAAGAGTAGAATTTCTAAGGTCTAAGACAATGGACACATGTGTCCTGGCCACATTCTCCGTACTGTGTGCTGACTTTGTTGCAATGGTTCAAGTAGCAATTTGTGCTAGGTGTGTTGAAATAGCTTTAAATATGAATTACTGGACACAATACACAGTAGAGTTTAATGTTTCTATTTTCTTTTGGTTACAAGGTAACTTGGTCACTGAAGGTTAAATGATTTTCCCAAGGCTAGTCAATCAGCTATAGTCAAAATTGGAAATAGAGCTCAGGAGTGCAGTTCTGTTCTATGCTGACTTTCAAAAGCTGACAGATTGGCTATTATTCAGAGGATCCAGAGGGCAGTAACATCTATAAATATAGAAAGTAATTACCAAGTCTTTTAACTGTTAACTTAAACTAGTATTCCAAATTAGTGAATTAAATAACATTTGCTATATATCAAAATAATACAGAGAGGCTCATTTAAGTTATCATATTTCTTATTCAAATATCACATATTCATATGTTCAAAGATATGGATGCTATTTGGCAAATATACAAATGCTATGCTTAATACCTAAGCATTGTGTTGTAGCATGTATTTTTACTGACATTTTTTAAATGGGCAAGGACAAATATACTAGGAAAATGTCTGCGTGTGTATCTTTCATGTGAACTTGTTTTAGGGTAGATAATTAAATCCAGTTTTATTTAGAATATATCATTTTATTCTTTCTATAGAGAGGTAAAAAAAATAAAGTGACAAAAAGGCTCCACAATACCACTGCTATCCCAGACACCTTAACTGATATTAAGCCTCTCGGGAGATTTCATTTTATCAAAAACACAAATTCAGTGAGTGGATAAACTAGTCAATATATAAAGATGTCTTGTTTCAAGAAAAAAAATTGAAGTGCATTTAGGATGTAGCAAATGTAACAATGTCTCATAACATAAGCAGACTCCAAAGAGTCACGGAGGGCTGAGCTAGGAGCAAAGAACTAGCAGGAGTCGCAAGAGAAACAATGATCTGAGTTATACAGGACTCTGAGGACCATAGTAAGTAAAAGAATTTGATATCTGAGTATTGTGAGAAGCCATCGAGAAGAGAATAGGAATTTATTTAGGAATGCTTCTGATGTGGGGCAATATTGTCTAATGAGTGTGAATAATAATTTTTATAAAATATCATTTAAAGAACTGTAAGTGGGGATATAGCAGTGTTATGAAATGGCCAAATTCTTGAAATGTTTACAACTGTGGACAGACTTCTAAAAAGAGGAAGGAGATAAACAATCCCTGATACTTGCAATAATTCCAGCTAAAATCTAATAATGCATGCATATACAAATATATATGTGTGTGTGCACACACTTAGGTAAAGAAAAATTTACTCCAGTAGAGCACAACAAAATCAGCTGCAGCCTCATCCTCACACCTGACAGAAAATCAACCCAAGACCTTCGTCCTTATAAGGCTTTAAGGGGTCCTCATGCACTGCTGTCAGAGAAGACCAAATAGGAGCCCGGGTCTCTATACAGCATTAAGGTGCCTGTGTTTACCCTTTCGGTTGAGATGATATGGGTAGTATGGATGTCTAGCTCTACAGAAGGCTAAAAAGATGCCTCTACCCCAACTCACTCAGGTATTGAAGCAAAGTTTTCAACATCATTCATATTAATAAGGTCTTTACTTATTTTGTCACTGGAATCTTAAATGGAAGCAGTCATACTATTCTACCATTCTTTTCAGGCATACTTGTACTTAATGTATAATATTTAAAAATAAACAATTTCACCTGAAAACGATATCGCATTTAGTTACTATGCTTAGGATGTGAGAATTAAGCTTACATGTCAAATTGATTGTCTGGGGAGCTGCCTAGAGAATCAGCTACACAGTCCTTGGGGTGAGGCCAAGTTATCGTAGGGACTTGGTGTTGAATGCAACATCTGGGTCTGGGCCCCTTCATCTGCAGCATGGCTACACTGGTCTGCTTTCCTGATACCATAAAACAAGCAGCTTGGCTCCACCATGACCTCCTGCCATGATGTTTCTTACTTGGAATCAGACTCCCGTGGGTGGAAACCTTTGAAATCATGGTCCAGGCAAACATATCCTCTTTTACATTGTTGGTTCCAAGTATTTATCAAGCACTGGTAAGGTTTACTAGTACAAAGGAGTATGCTCCATCGTTTCACAAATACCAAAATTACTAATAGTTTTCATGAAACAGAACTCTTGATTTAAATTGTAAAATGGATTTTCTGTTGAAAAGTCTTTTCATTAGAATTCTATGATTTTACTAGGATTTATTTTTATGTATACCTAGGATTAGAGATAGTATTACTTAGCTTTTCTTCATTGGGACCAAATATTGGATAAAAAAAACTTAAATAAAATAAAACTTATTTGGAGTCGTGGTTTCAGATGATTCAGTTCATGGTAAGATGCATCCAATGCAGATATGAGCTGGTGAGAAAAAAAAAAAAAAGTTCACCACATGGTACCCAGGATGCAAGTAAAGGAAAGAAGAGACCAAGAGGGTTAAATACGTTGCCTAACCATCTTAACTCCGAAGAAGTCCATTAAGCTGCAAAAATGTTGGTGATGAAATTAGAATTCTCATGATACAACTTCTTTTCCAAAGCCCATCAGCTAGCACCCCCATTGTCAATGAGCTCCTTAGAGGAACATTACAGATATCAATCATAAGAAATATCAGCTTATAAATAATAGGTTCAATTTGATAAATGTGCTAACAGAAGTGCATTCAATTTTGTGTCCAACCCAACAGCCACTGCATTTCAATAAAGGTTTAAATTACTTTAAAAGGTCTAATCTATTAAAATCTAAAATGTATTTTTTTAAACTTTATGTAGCTATTTAAGGAACAGCAGATAGATGTACATGTCATAAGTATAAAATTTTCTAATTTTCTCAACTATTATTTCCTACTTCTTCCTCAGATTGCATGTGCAAATACACACACTCTCTTACACACATATTTGATGTAATAGTGCAGCTTTTTTTCCTGGCCAAAAGGGCTGCAAAATGGTATTGTATCTCACAAGGCAACTTTTTTTCCTCAGTCCTTTTCTCTGGTACAAGCAGTGATGCATAGAAATGTAGTTGCCATGACAACTATTCCACAAACTTGAGGCACAGTCATCTGTACTAACTGCTGAGTGCCCCTGGTCAAAGAACAGCGGCATTTTCTGTGAACACATGGAGATCTCAGGCTCAGAGCCGTTACTGTTTATGTGTATCTCTTCTGATCCATAGAAATCATTTTTAGGAAAGAGAAGAGTACTATCATCAGATTTAGCATCAATATTATTATTATTAATCTGTGGTGCTATTATGGAACCTGGGGTCTACTCATACTAGACGAGTCCTCTGTCATTAAGCTAAATTACTTTATTTGTGGAAAAAATAGAGGAGTTTGTACATTTAAGATTTCTTAATCTGTTGTATATTTTTTTGTTCAAGTGATTTTCTGTTTTGTATTAAAATGTGGGGTGACATTTGCCATAAAACACCAACAACTAATGTAATATCAAAGTGTAATACTAGAGTAAATAGGATAGTAAAATTATGAGTCACTAGAGAATTAATAAATACACAAGTTCTAGAAAATTTCTGAAACCTGGCCTGCACATCCTTGGAGTAGTCTTGAAGTGATTCTTAATATCTAAATAGTTAAAAACTCACTTTTAATTAAGTTTTCAGGAGTTGTTACAGTACAGAGAATGAATAGGATGTAGTTTTTTGTTGCTGTTCTTTTGTTTATTGTTTTGAGGAAGGTTCTTACTGAGATACCCAGGTTAGTCTTGAACTCATTATGGAGCCCTGGCTATCCTGCATTTTACCACAATCCTCCTGCCTCTGCCTTCTGAGTACTGGGATTGCAGGAGTGCATCACCTCCCCTGGTTCCTGTAGTGCTGGGGAATCTAACCCCAGGGAGTGTGCTTGCTAGGCTAACGCTGAGATTGGGGAGCTGCACGCCCCACCCAGGATGTGGGCTTCATCAACAGTTACTAGAAGTTTAACAGCAGCACCTTCTCACCAGATCGAAGACAATGCAGGGAAAATTGTAAGTGGGGGCTTTTCCCTCACTGCTGTTTCAGATAAAGGAGGAAGGTATATATATTTTTTCATCTTAGATCAATGAAACAAAATTATCCTAAAATTACAAGGAAATCGAAACGAACCGTTTAAAGAAAAGTGTTTATTTCAGAGACAAAGATAATTATAATGGATAAAAGTTATTTAAATAAAAAAATAAATATCAGTTTTTACATTATATTAATAGGTTCAAATTGACAAATGTGCTAATATTGATATAATTGAGAATAGCCAATAACTAATGTCATTGAAAGGTATTTATGGCATTTAGTAATCATGTGAGGAAAAATAGTTAACTGAAAAAACTGAGCTTTAAATACAGAAGTTCAAAAGTGGGTTATTTTGGCCAATATTTTGGGCAGGATTCAAAATAATATAAGTACATATCTTTGACCATGTATAAGATGTATCTCCACATGTTTATGAAAATATACATGATTTCAAAATTAATTGAATACATTTTAAGATTTTTGAAAGCAGTATTTTAAAATGAATATTTTAGTCAAATAACTTAAATTTTTATATTTACAATAATGTAATGCATAATAACGCGGTAAAAATTCTTCTGGACTAATGTATTCAGCTTTCTGACGGAAAGATATGCAGCTGATTTGTGTCATTGTACTTGGGCCATTTCTAAAAAATTGGATTTCATTGTACTCGTATCCTAAAATTGCTTTGTCATTGTATTCTGCCACGTTTTATCCTGAAATAAGGTGTAATAGAATATTGTCAGAATCTAATGGCTGGTAGGTAAGCACATTGACTCTATGCATCCTCTCCTTGCCGTGATGGAAGCACTATCTCACCTACTCAAGCTTTTAGGCAGCGGGGACTTACTCTTTTAAGCTCTGTTGTCATTAAGGCAGTTAGCACTTTCTGTCACTAAGCCATTTCTTTTTTGCTTCTCTCTACCACTTTAGTCTTAGTTCCTATTAAATGTGGTATATCCTGCATTTGCCCTAGGCAGGTATGACACATTTTTAAAATATTTACAGCAGCCTGTACGATATCCATAATTATTTCTCTTTCACAGACTTGTAAATTGAGGTTCACACAAGTAAATTAGACTTATCTAAGTCTATTTAACAGGTTAGTGGCATAGTTAAAGCTTTAGCTCAGAACTGTTCTATTCTGTATCTTACAGAGTTTTGTTTCTACATCTTAGAAATATGTTTCCGTTCCTGCTACTGACACTGATAATTTGACATTTTATGTCATTGTTCCTGTATTATATTTGTTCCAGTTTATATATAAACTAAAGGAGAGCTGGATGATACTTGCAACACTCCTTAAAGCCTGTGCAGAGAAATGTAACAGGACATTTTTGTCCTCATTCCATTGGTCAGCTTGACTTATTGCATAGTCAACAACTAAAGTTCAAGTGTTAGGACTTACCTTCAACATGTTGGGCCACGAAGTGGAGAGTAAATATTTGGTTATCAAAACATATGCTCTATTATGGTATATTGTTTTGATGACATACAATATTCATATCTCTCTTGTGCAAGCAATGTGTCACCAGCCATCCTTAATGAAACACTCTAAACTACTCATGCTATTATACAGAGTCAAATTGCTGGAAATGAAGAGACATTTCACTTCAGTGCAGATGTGAACTACCTAATTTCCTTAATGTATCCTTTATCCACCAACATACCATAGCAAAACAGTCAAAACATCTCTAATGTACACTCCCATTTAGAAAAACGAAGAAAAGAGGGGCTCAGAAATGTCTGGTAATGACAATCCTTAAATACTATTAATGTACTATTACAAAACCTTCCAACCAGGTTGAGTAAATATTCCTTGAGTTGTTCCACTGATGCTGTATAAAACATTTACCCCCAGCTCTAGGCATTGTCTCTTCCCTCTGGAAACACACTGCTTTTCCTTTACCCTTTTTGGGTTCTGCAACTCTAACTCATAAATATGCTGCCTCATCAGCACACTTAGACTAATGCCATTTTGTGAGATGTTCAAAAAATAAGGGTCTTGCCATTATAAATTGTCATGGATCCTTTTAATCCAGACTGCTATCATAAAAATTAAATTTAAAATGATCAATCCAGGAATGCTAATTCCCTTTAACCCAGCTAACAATTCCATCCAAGATGAACTTCCTTATATGTAAATTCGATGCCAAGTACTTTGAGACAGCAAGTCTTACAGGGATCTCAAAGTGGTCATCCTTTCTTGAGGCATCTTGTATAACAGAAAGGATTTTCTGGGCCATATTGGTACTTCCAATTCTTAACAAAGGTCTTTTAGCTTAAGTAATATCTGAATTTTTTTTCTTTTCTAGATGGTGGTCACCTCATTACTTAAAAAACTAGAAGTTCTGAGTTGTTTTCTATTTCATTCAAGTAAGGCAATTTGTTTTTAATCATTTTTCCCCATTGTATTCACACACACCTGAAACACAATGGTGACTCTGAGCTTGAGAATTTTGTATATCTATATCTATATCTATCTATCTATATCTATATCTATATTGATATATAGATAAAGATATATAGATATATAGTGACAGCTTCACTATCTCTTCCCTAACCCCTTTTACACCTCATGCTACTTCCCTCAGCTTCTGACTCCCAGTATCTAGCTCATTTGACTTTATCATTTTTCTAGATTTCTAGATTACAAAGAACATGTGATATTTAACCTTCTGTGCCTGACTCAATTTGTTAAGCATGATGGTTTCAAATGTGTCCATTTACCTACAAAACCTCAAATCTATCTGTCTTTATGGAAGCATAATACTCGATTGTGCAGATATACCACAATTTTTGTATTCACTGGTCTGCTAGTGGATATTTTAGCATCTGCCACAGTTCAGCTGTTGTTATCATGCTGCTGTAAAAATGGCTATGCATGTGTCTCTGTTATATCTTGCTTTCTAATTCTTTGGAAAGATACCAAGAAGAGACAGCACTGGATCAAATGGAATATTTATTTTCAACTTTGTGATGAACCTCCATACTGATTTTTATATTGATTGTATCAATTTATAGTTCTACAATAATATAAAATGAATCCTTTCCCCTGCAAGCTCATCAGAATTTATAGCTATTTGAGTTCTTGGCATATGCTATTATCAAATGGGTAAGTATTTTAAGGAACAAAAAGGGACCCAAAGTAGTACAAAATCAGAAGGTGTCATAATTCTAGAAATCAAGTTACATTACAAACCAACAGTGATTAACAATATAAAGTATAGGCACAAATACAGACAGGTATATCTATGGAACAGTACAGAGAATGCAGAGACAACCTCATGGAGCCTCAACTATCTACCTTTAACAAAGGTGGCAAAAACGTGCAATTTAAAACAGGATAGCCTTTTCAATAAATGGTGCTGGGCAAAATGATTATTCATATGTAGAAGAATAAATCTAGACACACACCTATCACCATGTATTAAAATCAAATCAAAGAGTATCAAAGACTTAGGTATTAAAATGAAAACACGGACCCTCCTGGAGGTTAAAATAGGTAAAACTCTCGGAGATATAATTATGTTTAAAGATTTCCTCAGTAGTTCACCTAATCCAAAAGAGAGAACCTCCAGAATCAACAAAAGGGATTATATCAAATCAAAATCTTCTGTGCCACCAGGGAAACACCAGAGTGAAGAGAACTAACAGAAAGAGATTTTTTTTTTTACCAGATACACCTCAGACAAACCAGAATACACAAGAATTGAAAACTATATATTCATCTCAAACTCAAAGACATAATTTAAATTAAAAGTTCTCAGATGAAGAAGTACAGATGGCCAAAAATATATGAGAACAACGTGTTTTTCTTACACTGCCTCTTCCTCTTAGTTTCTTATTCATTGCAGTTAACAAAACACAGCTAACTCCTAGTAGCTTTCACCTAAAAATTTATTTGGCCAGAGCCATCACTTTGCTGTGTAAGCTCAGCCTATCATTTTTCAATAATGGGATTTCCAAAGCAGATTCTTCACTGTTTCCTCACTAGCAGCAAAATCAGTCTTAAATAGTTCAGGTTATACTGAGCTAGATAGTTCAATGAAAAACTGCTTAACAAACCTCCAAATCTCAGATCTTAAAGTGATAAACATTCATTTCTCACTCACAGGATGCAAATCTTATAAAAAGGTTAGACCCCAGCCTTGCCAGCAAGAATAAATTTAGTCTTCGGTGAGTAACAGAATATCATATAAAAATATAAGGTTCTTTTGAAAGTGCTCACTGTTTGGTAGCATCGAAGGATGTCTGAGGGCGTAGTCGCCGTCCCAGTAGAATAGCAACACTGCTTTTTGTTCTTTTCCCTCATCCTGTTCCCTGAAATACAATCACTTTAGAGCACTACAGCATAGGACTATATTTGTATTCATATCTTGCCTTGGTTTTGTGACCACGCAGCTCTATCCTAGAGAAATGTGAGCTTTGTTGAGAGCCATGGAAGAAGGGAAAGGAGCAACATTTTCTTTGGACTGATCCTACAGTGGATTTAGCGTCCTATGGAGGTCCCGAGGTATTTATTACACTAAAGCTGTCACTTTATTTCTATGCTTTCTTACTTTGATTCCTTTTCCAGATCTATATTCAGGAAATAAAATTTAGAGACGAGTAGTAATTCTGCATTTGTAATTTTCAAGTGTTAGTTGCCAAATCAAAAATACAACAGCCATCTTGAAATATAAACAAATACCTGGACCGTTCTCTTCTGTTTCTGTTTGATCTGTCATTTTGGGGCTTGTATTTGAGAATAGTCTTTTAAATTGTCTGTATAAACTACCTCATGGGGCAGCAGCTGTCACGTGCATAACTCAAGGCATGAAGCCTACAGCCATGCTTACTTAGAAAGTAAAAGGAAGGGTGATTACCACTTTTATATTTTGGATAAATCATTGAAATCTAATCCTAATATTAATTTTCTATCAACACTAAATCTCATCTATTCTTCCTTTTAATTCTAGCCTGGCCCTTCTTCAATAATTTATCCATCAATGTAGAACTCACATGGAGCCTCTTCCTTCCCCTGCGCTCTATCCTGCTCTTCCTTTGTGTTTCCAGGTACACGAATGCCCATCTGAGTTCTGAAATGTAACAACTCTTTCTTAATCACCTTTGCTATTGCACACCCTGTCGCCTTCACTGGATATCTTATGTATGGATTGCTCTGCGACCTTTCTGATATCTTAGTCAGCTACTTGCAAAATTAGGGTAGGAACCTAAAACATAAACTTCAATCTATTTTTAATATATACAGTTATAAATATAAATTATAGCCCCATTATATACTATTTCTAAATCTTTAAAACTGAATTTTTGAAATCGGATTATATTTTCTATTTTAACTACATGTCACATGTTCTTTTCAATAATAATGGTATATCTAAAATCATGGATATGGTTCTATCATAAAACAAATCATCTGGGATTTTTTTTCAGCTTCCGGTACACATTTATACATTATAATATGCCAAAGCAATGATAATTGATGAGTCTTTATGTTCCTATGCTTAATTGGATTTGCTACTGTCAAGTATCTGTTCATCCAAATTATTTAGTTATTAATGATTTTAGTATGATTTTAAAAAGAAGCTTTTCCTTTTAACACAAAAAATATCATGCCAACCAAAAGGATATCTTCTGTCCTGCTGATGCCAGGCTGCTCCGGCAGCCAGCAGTGCATTTTGTATTACCACAAAAGGAAGGTCAGTGCTTGGAGATCCCATTTGCACTGCCATTCGTGACCCTTCAAGCATTTCACCTGAGTCAGTGCTTTGAGACTTGGGCTTTCTTAGTTTTAAGGCTTCACTGAGAACATTCTGTCTGCATTACCTCAGCACGGCCGGCACTGCGAGGGTCAGAGGATGTTTCCCTATGTAGGGCAATGCTAGCAGTCCTGATTGACTTCTAATGTGTAAGAAGCAGCGTGTATATTAGTAAAAATTACACATTTACATTTCAATGTAATGTTGGAAATTCAAACAGCCTTTTGCAACTTACCTTTTTCCTAGGGTACACATAAATAATAGCTTAGTGCAAAGATTCAAGACCAGGCAGCTATTTCAAGAAAAAATAATCAATTACTATACAACTTAGACCTTAAATATTTCATAAATATTTCTTCCTAAAAACTCAGTTCAGTGAAAAAATGACTAAAGAATAAAAATTCATCACCTCACATGTGTCAGAGACTTTAGTATAACAACTAAATGAAATATCAACCAGAGAATCTATTTTGACACTTAAAATAATTCTACTTCAAAGACAAATAGAAAATACAACTATTGAAAACTGAACCCAAATTTTGAATAAGTAGAAGCCTTAAGCTTACTGACAAGTTACATTCATGCAATATATTTCTTTTTCTTTTTATTTATTTCTGTTCTTTGAGGCAGGGTTGCTATGTGTAGTCCAAACTGACCATTGAGCCTGGACTAGCCTGACCTCATGTCAGTCTTCTTGCCTCTCAAATGCTAGGATTGCAGATGTGTATCCGCAGGCCCAGCATATGTGGGGCTGTGCAACTGATCTCAGGGCTCTGCAACTGCTAGGCAGGCAAGGGTTTTAACTATTGTGCAACGTCCCTACCCCCATACCATATGCTTAAATAGTCAACCTGTGGAACACATTTTCTTACTATTGTATTATATGCTGTGCATACTTAAGAAAACTTGCAAGGTCTTAATTGTAGTTTATTAGTAGAAATTTGAAATAGGAGAGATAATTGCGTGGTCTTGAAATTTCTGACCTATTTAGAATATTGCAAATTAACTTGAAAATCATGTGTAGGCAAAATTAATTTGCTTCATTAAAAATGCATTCATTGAGTGTCTTAGTTACTTTTTGTTGCTGGAATAGAATATCTGACATCAACAATTTTTGGGAGGAAAGGCTTATTTAGCTCATAGTTTCAGAAGGTCTCAGTCTTTTCATGGGTGGGCAGCTGGGAAATGACGGAATTGCATTGCAGACGGGAGCCAGGTTCACAGCCAGAGCTGGAGCTCCAGAGCCTGGTCCAAGGCCATGGCTGGAACTCACAGCATGGTGTCACAGGGACAAGTCTGGAAGGAGAAGGGGAACCAGCACACACCCCTCCCTGTCAAGCCCCAAGCATCCCCTCTTTCCAGCCAGGTACCACCTCTCAATAGTGCACAGTATCCATAGGTGCATGAGACCTTTTGGGGACACTCCAGATCCAAACCACAACATTGGTCTATTTATATTTCAATGTATAGTTTATAAATAAAATATATAAGCTGCCTATTACATATTGTGATGTCAAATAGTATTAATTATTATCCCTGTGATTTTCTTTGGGCAAGTTTTTGCACGAGTATTTAAATATCCTTGTGGGTCCCAGAAGACTATTGAAAAGTGTTGAACTATCTTTAAAAGAAATAATTTGTGGTTTATCAACTTTTAAGTTTGATCTGTATAAGAATACATGTGTGGTGAAAATACTCTTTTTATATTCTCTTTTGTGACTTTCATTTTTATGTTTCAAGAAAAGAAGGAAGCAAGAAAAGAAAGTAGCAAGGAAGTTGAAAAGAGGTTGGGTGGAAAGAAAGGGAGGAGGAGAAAGAAGGAAAGAAAGAAAGAAAGAAAGAAAAGAAAAGAAAAGAAAAGAAAAGAAAGGGAAAGAAAGAAGGAGAGAACAGAAGAAGAAAACACTACACAAAACAAAAAGGAAAAAAAGAGAGGTCACATTCTAACCACAATCTTTTAATGGAACTTGAATGCAAATCCTGTTAGACATTAAAGAATTACTCTAGTTTATGTTGGAAAAAAAAACCCACATTAACACCAGGAAAGTAAACCAAAGCAAAGAAAATAGGCTTTGTTAAAAAGAATAAATAAAAAGGATAATATTAGGGGCAGGCTTTCCTCATCCTGATAAATACAACTAAGAAACAAACTAATGAAAAAGTTACTATCTTTCCTCACCATCTCCTGTCTCCTCTGTCATTGCCCAATACCTATATGTCAGTTACTACAATTCAAAACATGGTGATCAAGAATATGATGTCATGACATTTGAAATTGAAATATCAAAAAATGAGTACAGATAAAGTAAAAATTGTCGAATTTTTATAATTCAAACTAATTGTAATTTAAACATGCCTGTTGCTAATTCAGGTAAGTGGGATACATTTTTTTCCATGCACTAAATAAGCTAAATATGTTGTTTCAAGATTTCAAGAACATGTATTGAGACTACATTAATAATAAGTACACTATAAAATAGATCTGTCTTCCATGAACTAAAATTCTAATTTGAAGAGGCTGATACAAAAGAATATACACATTTTTTTTTTTTGAGACAAGGTTGTCCTTTTTAGCCCAGGCTTGTCTTGAACTCAATATGTAGCTCAGGCTGGCCTTGGACTCTCGACAATCCTGCCTCAGCCTTCCAAGTGCTGGATTATAGGCATGTGCCACCATACCCAGGTTCATGAGGTGCTGTGGAAATGAGCTCAGGACTTGTGCTTGCAAGGCAAGACCTTTAACTGCTTTGCTATTCCTCAAACCTCCAAAGAAGCATTTGCATCTAGTAATCAGACCTAAGCAAGTTTTCACATTTAGTGTAAAGAAGAAAACAACCTAACACATTGTGGCACCTGATTGAGGTCAAGCATCACTTCTGCTTTCCTTATTTATTTAATTCATAGATCTAAATTTCCTGGTACTGCCAATATGAAAGTATGTAAACAAGTTAAACAGAACCATAAAAAAAAAAAACAATCAGCCAAAACCTTATTGTGTTTTTTTTTTAATAAAGTACTCTTGTGATTATTTTAGCAAAGCTAATGTCATGAAGAACAAACCAAGAAAAGAAAGTCTGGCATACATAAATGGCATCCATACTTCCATATTTAAAAAGTTCAGACAAATAAAACAAAAAAGCACAGACTGACATTGATTTAATCTAAGATTGGAAAATAAGAGTAAGATATTTAATAAAAGCTAAATATTGGATATGGATAGGTACTCTGCTGATGAAACTATAGTCATTTGCTAGCTGGCGAGACTGGAATTGTGCTTGTGTCACTATCAGAGAAATCATTTTTCCTAGGAAAAGGAACCCACATATCTCTGTTCTCCTCAGATGGGAAGAGCAGATGGGCTGAAGTGATGGTTATGCCAAATCCAACTGAATTCACTGGGTTACTTAGAGAAGAACGTGTGATGAGTTAGGCACACAAGCACCAGTGGAGGTCATTTAGAGGAGCACGGGAAGGGCGCAGACTCCTGGGTGACTCAATGGTAGTCATGTTTCAGAGAGGCGCACCCCAGAGTAGGTGTTGACTCAGGGGAGATGCGCAGTGCTTGATGGGACTTCCAGTTAAATAATACCCTCTATCTGAACAGACCTTGTCCTTGTCTCCTGCTGTCTCTTCTTCCTCATGTGTTTCATTCCCTCGGCACCTGCTCCCAGGGTGACCGCACTGTCCCAGCCCTTTGCCGACTCCACACTCACACTCGCCTTGTTCTAGCATCTCTTGCGGAGTCCTTAAATTCCCCCAGGCACACTGTCACTATGCAGACCCGATGTGGTACCACACACAAGTGCATGTGCCAGAAGCTGCACTTGTGGGTAAAGACCACCCACGAGTGGGCAAGATTCTGAGGGAGCCACTAGACCCACCCATTGTGTGCAGGGGGTAGCAGGGATGTCCCTCCTTCTTTCAGGAAGTGTAGGGAAATTGCAGTGCAATAGTTATGTGATGGTTTTACTCTTAAGCTTATACCAAGATAATTTGTAATGTTTTAGGATATGAACACACCATCAAGTGCCTCTGGGAATATGAAGCACGTGGTCGAAGAAGACATTCATGCACTCATCTTGCATGCACAGCTCTCTCAGAAGAATAATATATATGTATATATGGGTATATGTGTGCGTGTGTGTCAGTGCTCACAAAAATCTGGTGAAAGGTGTTTAAATATAGGATTTGTTTATCATCTACTTATTTGTTTATTTTACTGTTTGGGTTTGATGGACAAAACATTTCAACATGTTTTAAAAAGAAAAGCTGGTAAAATTTTACAAGTAACTTTCAGATATATGTTTGAAAAACATATTTTCTCAATGTGCTATAAAGTACAATTAACAAAAATATATGACCCTAAATACTGAAGGACACTCTTTAAATTGAGAAATCTACTGAGAAAATGTTGATTCATTTTGGCTACAAAAGGTATAATCTAAATATTAAGATAAATAGATTGCAATGTAGTTCTGAGTTTTGTCGTGTAATTTAACTCAAGGTAGATTTTATATTCCTTGAGAACTCCTAAAATTTTCCAGATTGCTTACCTCATAAAGTATGCATCAAAGAAGAGCTGAGATTAAGGCATGAAAGGTTTAAAGTACAACATATGTTTAGAGAATAACTTCACATCTGTCCATGGAAGATGGCTGTATGTAAAATAACTGTCCCTGTGTTGTGCTAAGCTACTTGACTGCACTGTGCAGCCTGTTAAATTGCATCCTCAAAAAACAAAGTTTGTTGCTCATATTATGTAGGTGGATCATTTCTTTAAAATCATGTCAACAGTAACTTTAGAACAAACAGGAAAAATAATGAACCATTTTAATGATTATTTTTAAAATCATGTAGACATTATTTCTAGAATAATATGAAAATAATTGACCATTTTTTCAACTTATTGTGCCATTGTAATAATATATCTGTTTTCTTACTGTATTTTATTAAATTTAAATTAATTTTCATGTGTTAACTGAGATAAAAATTGGAATATAATAAACACAAAAAATACAGGGCAGTTTCATGAGTTTGATATATAAAGATCTGTTTTCATTGCATTCCAATTTGTAGGTTAGTGTCATTAGCCGCAGTGGCGACATGAAGAAAAGGTATCTGAGCTGGATCAAAAGAGCACAACAGAGAACTCAGAAATAGATTCAAAGTTTATTGTTTACAATAAGATTCACTCTTGATGTTGTGCATTCTGTAGACTTGAGCAAATGATTGAGCAAAGAACACATGTATGCACACATGCATATGTGTAATATATACATATAGTTACATGCACACACAAATATATATTATATATAACACATAGACTTTTGTGATATATATGTATGTATATGTGAGAAATTGTATTATGAATGTCATGACATTGGTAATATTCACTTGATGCATTCAGCTGATTTGGATGTATGATGAGTACCTGTAAGTATTCTGAATATTTTTTTGTTTTGTGTCTTATTTACTTGTCATTGTAGTGACAAAATACGTATTAACTACAGTTTAGGGACAAAAGCTTTCCCTTAGTTCACAGTTTCAGGTCACAGCCATAGAAAGGCAGCCAGCAGTGGTGGAAGCACATGGTCACATGGTGAAAGTGCAGGTGGGAGAGCTATTCATGGCATCGTGGGCAGGAAGCCAAGCGGTCAAGGAAGGGCACAGATACAGTGTATGCTTCCAGGCCTGGTCCCAGTGATCTGCCCCTTCCCAGTCAAGCGTCTGTGCTCCAGCCCTGTGGTTAAGCCCCAGGTATCCACCCCTTCCAGACAAGTCCCGCCTCCCAGCTGCACACAGCTCCGAGGTATCCAGCCACGTGCAAACAAACGAGGCTTTTAGATAACACTTCAAATCAAGACAACAACATGCTGTGAATTAAAATATAAAATAGGCCTCGTGCCCATGTAACTCTTAGGATGTAAGGTAAGATGGTCAATTTAGCCAGTAATAATAACAAAAGTATGTAATAGGTGTACATCGTTGGTATTGAACACTGAGAGAAGTACTTCGTCTCACCAGAAGTACTTAGTCTCAGAAGAAGCAGAGGAAAGGTCACAAAACTTTTATGGAAAAGTGGGTTTCTATGAGTTTTGAAAGACTAATAAAATATATATTGGCTCCATAATCATTTCTTTTTAGCGGCAGAATATCTACTGATGCTCAGAGTATACCACTTTTATTTCACCTGAACAGTACTTTCTCCCCATTTGCCATGCCGTAATTTATTTTCTGTGAGACTAGGTGACTCATAAGTTGCAGAAATTTATGTATCACAGTTCTAGAGGCTGTGCAGTTAAGGCCAAAGTGCTAGCATCTGGTGTTAGATGCTGCCATGGCCTTCTTGCTGAAGCCTCAGATGGCAAAAGAGCAGAAGAGGGAAGACAGACTCACACAAGCTCTTTACAATGCATTAATCCATTCACGGAGGTAAGGCCATCCAGGCAAAAAATCCTCCTAAAGAGCTACACCTTACAACACTGTTGCATAATGTATTAAATTTCCAGCATGTGGATTTCGAGAATCCACTCAAACCGTAGGACTCTTTAAATTATGAAAGACGATGAATATGCAAGAGAGAATGTAACAAAGCCACAGTGATGAAGTCAAATTATCTGTATGAATTCCAGTACTATGTACAGAGTGTGTAAATTTGGAGAAAGGATAACCTCTTTTATGAAACTGTACCATGTGGAAAAGAGAGGTAGATATAGCAGCTTCCTCTTAAAAATGACATAATGCTTAAACTTAGGATCTATGTAAAGTTAGTAGCTTCTCATCTCATGTGAAGTCATATTTCATAAATATTAACTGATTTTAGCTGTATCATGGAGTGTCTTACTCCTTCAGTAGCCCCTAAAGTCTCAGCAAGTAATGATACTTGTTACTTCAGACAGTCGTGCAAATACACATAAATACTGCCTCCTGCTGGCCTGTGGCTCAGTTTTGGGATCCATCTCAACCCTGGGTGACTCCCTCACCGTGATAATTCCTGCTCTGAACTCTGTTTACTTTCCATTCATCCTTAGTTCCTTTCCCTGACTCTACCCAATTATGCCTTACAAATTTCTAATGCATTCTTTTTGCACCTATTCTCTTATGGGGACATTTAAACTCTACTTTCTTTCCTTGGAGTTTTGGTTAGCGGTTACTGTTTTAGTTTTCCTATACTTCACTCCCCAAAAGCTCAGTAAACATTCATAATGAGCTGACATTACAAATATCTTTCACAGACTACATTTTTAAGACTTCACAGAGGTTTAAGAACATTGATGTAAGACAAATTTCTCAAAGCAGTGGCAATCCTATTTTGAATCTTGGGGATTCTCATTACATATACACATGCATGAAAAATAACAGGAACAGTATGAAAAATATTCAGAATATATCTTGCATTTCCTTATCTTTTTTACCAGCTTTCCATTTGACAGACATGGTGAATTGTCTTAGCTGTCACAATCAAAATGTAACGTTTCTATATTCTTTCCTTTCCACATTTTAGTGTCCAATAAGTGCTTTTGAAATTCTTAAAGTGGACTGCACCATAAGCACTGTTATTAAAAATATGGATTTTAAATTTACATAACATTATTGTGTTATGGTAACATAGATTAATTTTAGCTTCAATGTTAGTGAAATTCTCTCTCTCTCTCTCTCTCTCTCTCTCTCTCTCTCTCTCTGTCTGTCTCTAAGAGTTTGCCATACATTTATTATGAGAGTGCATAACATCCTTTTCTATAAATAGAACAAAATATTAAACTGCGAATACTTACTAACTTCATTTCAGATCATTCTTGTCTCATTTTTATCAGGAATTTATTTCCTTATTCTTACTGAGTATGTTGGTCTACCTTAAATATTTGAAAAATAAAAGATATTTGATTATCACATACCTTACATTGGTATTCTTCTGCAATTCTATTTGGTGGCATATATTTATTGTTTTATATTGTGCATTTTCCCTTGTATTACTATGTTATTTTTTGGCATATATGTATTTGAGATGTTATAAAATTAGGTTTTTTTCTCCACCTTCAAATTTATTTTCCAGCACTGCTTATATTAGCTGTAAGTGAAAGCAACTTTCTCTACAGAAAATAGTGGGCATATTTTTTCTATCATTAACTTTAAAATATATGTTGTTAAATCTTCTGAAATCAATGTTTTGAGAATCTGTAGAAGTTATAAATGAACTTGCTTCATTGAATCTGCTTTTTACCACTTGCAAATGTTTATATTTTATGGGTATGATTTTTATAACATAGCTCAAACCTCCATTATAATCACCTCTGACATGACAAGGTTTAATCATACTGCAGGTAAATAATGCATTCAAGAATTTTGCTTTCCAGTAGTTTTTAAAAATGAGCACAGAAAATATAAATATGAAACTGAATTTCTATAAAAATTTTTTATGAACATGAAGTATGAACTCAGAAAATAATCAAACATGACATGCCAAATATTCATTCCACACTATTAAAAGAGATTATATTGCTTCTGCTACCTGAGCTATTTCATACCCCTATAAAAATAAACATATCCCACTGTTGTTATGTTACCATTTCACTCTTTCTTCAAGTTGCAGAGACAGACCCAGCTATGTGACCTCTGGATGTGTTTCCAGAAGAATTAATGACACCATGTGACACATGTATAGACATGCTTAGAGAGGCACAACCCATAAAAGCTAAATCTCAGAAGCAGCTGATGTCTGTTAACAGACGGATGGACAGTGGATCCGTGGAATGTATTTACACAGGGAGTACCATATTGCTATAAAGAAAAACTTAAAACAATCATAAAAAGAAATGCACCTTGAGATCATTATGCTCAGAGAAATTAATCCGATGCCGAAAGTTAAGTATCTCATGTTTTCTGCAGAATGAGAAACCCAAAGCATTAAGAGCAAGATGAAAGAGTGATGGTAGGAAAGAGAGATAAATTCTCTAGAGAGTGGAAGGGCGTGTAAGGCAGTAGTGAGAAGTGCATAGGGATATAAAATTGAGAGGCAATATGTATGTGCCCCAATTCCTCATTTAAATATCAACCTTGGATGTTAACACAATTAATTATGGGAAGAAAAGAAAAACATAATATTAAAAAGGAAAAATATAATATGATGCTGCAATTTTTTTCAATATTTGAGTCTAGAGTATTAATGCCATACAGAATCCTTATAAACTTCGATTGACAGATACCTTCAGCATCATTTTGTGTTAGAAAAATATTTTTCAAATGTTTTTATAATCTAAAAAAGATTTCACTGTTGTACTTTGAGTGCAATTAACAGAACTACTTATGTTTCATATTTTGAATTTCTCTATTTCCTCTCAAAGTAATGGGCCACTCAAAATTGATGTGCTCAGCTTCCATTCACTGATATGTTCATGTGCTTTTTTTCACTATCAAGTTTAGAATTTTTCATGAAAAATAAATATAAATACTATATATGATATGAATGTAAAAGAAAATACTATTCGAAATGAACTTAAATAACAAGTTGGTCTAGGCTGAAATACAGGAAATATGGGATAGAATTCTTTTGACAAACTTATAAATTTTGCCCAAAATTGTGATGGTTAATATTGGCTGTCTACTTAACTGATTGAGAGACCTCTAGAAAATTATAAAACACATTTCTAGAGTTGTTTGATAGGACATTTCTTTTTCTTTTGATAGTGTTGTCCTCCTTTTTTCCCATTTTATGGAGATGTATAAGTGCATAGGACATTTCTAGAGATGATGAACTCGGCAGTCAGTGTGGATGACTAACCCTCAATGTGAGTGTCATGATTCAATCAGATGAGAACACAGCTGGAGAACAAAACAAAAGAAAACAAACCAAGAAGCACCAAGAGAGAGTTCATCCATTCAAGAAAGATTAATTCTTCTTGAGTGAATGAGATTTTTGTTACTACCATCACCCATAGGTGTCAGACTCCAGCTTCCTTGGCATTTGAAAGAGGACTTGTACCAGTAGCTCCTTAAGAGCCTCCAGGCCTTCAGCCTCAGGCTGAGGCTTCATGATTGGCTCCTTTTTTTCCTGAGGCTTCCACCTTCTTAGATGGAGCAATGACAAAGGTTCAGGATCCACAGCTTGAAGACAGTTATTGTGGGAACTATCCAACTCCTAATCATGTAAGCCAATCTTTACTATGTCATAGGCATTGTATCGATTTTATTCCTCTTGTGGGTCCAATATAATAACCTAACTATGAATTTGAAAATGTGCACAGCCCCTCAATAGCATGTTCTAACCTCTGTCTCCTTCTCCAAAGATAACGAGACAGGGCCCTCTACATGGTATTCCTAGAGTAAGGTCATTGGCAAATAAAAACTTGCAGACTAAAAATTATAATTTGTGTCAATGAATCAAAACAAACCACTCACAAATATCTTAATAAAGTAGAAACTAAAAAAAAAAAAAACATAGAACATAGAAGTTCAAGAGTCCAGTTCAGAAGATAAAGAATTAAAAATAGAAGAGAAAATGTTAACGAGGCAAGAAGAATTGAAATAACAATAAAAAAAGAGAATTTCTGGGAAAACTAATATTGCTCGAGTCCGGAAAAAAATCTAAAATATATTTAGAGACTTTTGTAAGACAATTTGAGTACTAAGTGGTCATAAAATTTACTTCCATACTGCTTTGCTACAGAACCTAATATTTGGAAGAAGAAAAGCCTGAATGTTTCTGAAAACAATTTTTTGTTCTGTGTCAACATCATCTACCTGATATTGTTTTTCAAGTGGGCAGCTGAAAAAATGCTTTTAGATCAGTGACAGTGCAACCCACTCAAGATAAGATGGATTTAGCTTCTGTTCACCCATGTTGAACCCTTATTTTTAAAAAAAATCTAGTTCTTCAATTCCTGTATTTGTTTCTGTCAAAATAAAGAAATGCTCAACATATAATAGTTTGTCTCCTTCTCTCCCTTTCCTCACTTTCCCTCTTCTCTTTCTCTCTCTCTCTCTGTCTCTTTTTCTCTCTCTCTTTCTTTCTTTCTGTATACGTTTGTGTGTGTATATGGGGAATTTATGTACTAGGAACACATCTCAGGCTTTCACACTGAACTATACCCCCAGGTCATAATTTTATTTATTTATTTTGAAAGAATTTTGCCAAGTTGACCAAATAATCTGATTGGTCTTAAAATTTTCGTCTTCTTGTCTCTACCTTATAAAGCATTCACGTGAAAAGCCTGCACCATGGGGTTTAGCTCCTTCTACATTCTTTATTTACAGGAGAAACACCACTATGTCTTTGTTCTCATTTTTTCATTTTTTTATTTGCAAATTTTTCTCTCTTCATTTTTGTCATTCTTCTTATAACTTTATCTTCTCATTTCACCTTCCTTGATCAGACTTGAGCCTACGGGGAAGCTAAGCATAAGCTAAGCAAACACTGTCTCTGAGCTACAGGACCAACTTGTTCTTTCTCATTTACTTTTGCTAGTAGGTCATTTTGCTATGTGACCCAATGGCAGAATTTTAAACATTGATGATCAAGTACAAGGTACTCAGATTTATTTTTTGACCACTTTACGTGTTTCAGAATTCAAGAATTTATATTCAGTATCCTAATGGGCATCTCTACCTAAGAACTGCTGATTATGATCAATTTCTAGCTGCTTGCCCTATCTTCTCTCACATGAACACGTGAAACCCATATCCTGAGTTGCTAAATGAAAAAAAAAAAAAAAAGTGAAACAAAGGACTTCAAGAAATCTTGGATTTCTTTCTTCCTGTCTTTATGTCTCATATCCAAAATAATCATCAAATTTCTTAGAAGTCTGTTAAAAAATGCCTCGAAATGAATAATCTCACTGTGTTTATAGCGGTTCCTTGAAATAGTCCTTATGTCAGTCACTGTCTGCTTCTGTTAAAGCAATCTGTCCTACACACACCAACTCCTCTTCTAAAACATAATCTGTTCATAGTTTTCCATTTTGCACAGACTGGAAGTTTCATTTGGACATTAAAGGTCTTACATGTCTTGTTCATCCAGTCCAGTTACCTTCTCAGCTTTTTTCTTTCAAAATCACTTTGATTTATTTTTTTACATAGCACACTTCTTACGTATGTGTTCTTTCCTTACTTCTTCCAGTTACTTCCCACTGGCTTTTTTTTTTAGCGTGTATATGTGACACACAATGGTGACATTAAACTTGAGAATTGTGTACATGTATATATAACAAGGATCCCTTTACCACCCCACCCCATCCCCCTTTCTCACCAGCCCATCCCCTTTCCTTCAGGTTTTTCTTAAATTGTCCCTTTCTCATGCAAAGCACCTTCATTCTTTCTCTAGTCTTAGTCTATTGCTTAGTAGATTTTACAGTTGGGATTTTTATCTCATTGTCTTATTTTCTACTAAATTTTATGAGAACAATATCTTAGCATATTTTGCTACTGCTACTGCTGTGACTCCAGCTTTTTAAATAAATCCTGATATGTTAGCATTTAATATGGATCTGTTGAATAAATACATAAGTTAACGGATACATAAGATTAGCAACGAAACAGACATATCAGTTCTATACTACAAAATACAAAACTGAAGGTGGTTGAATCAAGAAAGGCCTACTAGACTTTCTTTACATAGCCAATAAAAGTATGATGTTCAAACTTCTTAGGCAATCTTCTAACTTACACAGACTAAGTTTTAACTTTGCTCACTCTTTTTAAACCCTGACTAGAGACTTATTAATCAGACACAGACTAAAGTCAAATTGTTGGAAAGTAGTATAATTTAGGTCATTATTTTATTTTTCCGGCCTTAATTTCCTAATTTTTCAACAAAACTTCATTTTTAAAAGTTGTACTAAAATATATTGATTTCCCTGAATATTTCTGATAAATTCTGAGCCTTTAGGACATGTTCTCTTTGCTAGAAGTATATTGCTTTCTTGTCCTTTACATAGACAGGTCCTCATGCTTTCTTAATATATGGTTTATGAATTTCCTCTTCCAATAAGCTTTGATTGAAAATCCCCAGCCATCACCTACAGAGACTAGATTTAATTAAATGCCATTCCTGTGAGCTCATAGCATGGTGCATCCTTGTTAAAAGCTCTATGACACTGTTGTCCTTGGCTTATTTACCCTCCTTCCCGCCAGACCTCTTAACAGCAGAAGCTGAGATAAAGCTAGCATGCGTGCTTTATTAGTTTTATTTTCAGTATCTAATCATTCACATACTATGGTACACATGGAGATTTCCAAAATCCTCATAAGACAGAAAATTTAAATAAGACAGTAAATGTTTTAATCTCATTTTATTTTAAAGCATCATGTAATTATTAACATTAATCCAAAGCTTAGAATTCAGAAGAAGAGAAAGAGCATTGTATTATTAGAAGGATTATAATGATATTGATCTACTTTTGAAGTTGCCTTCTATTGCAGGTTCCAGCTTTCCAAATCAATGGAAATTAATGAATTTAGTCACATCAACATGGCAGATTCAAACTGGTGAATAATTAAATTGCTATCTCTCTTTTGGCATGTATATTCAGTGCAATGCAAATAACTGGTCGATCTTGTTTTCAAGTCACTGAATATGATAAATAATCAATTGTTATTATCGCCGTCTAAGTGGAGATGAGAGGAGTGTGGTGTGAGGAGAATAATAGTGAGTTTTAACTGAGAACAACACAATTACAGATGTGGTAGGCAGCATTGGCAATGTATTTCTTATCAGATTTGCCGTTCATGAATATTTTTAAGTAGGGATAAGAAGGCTCCATTCATGCTTGCATGGGCAAACACTTAAGCGTATAGTTGGATCACCTATGGGAGGCTCTTTTCAAAAGACGAGGCACCTAAGTATGTATCCAGATTCTAGTGGATTTGCAGTGGGGTTACATGACTAGTAATCACGCTCTGCTGACTTGAATGGATTAGGAAGTATTCAGCTGATTTGCTGTTTGGTAGGACACACTATTGGGTGAGTCCACACAGCCAGCAAACTCAGAGAAGAAGCTGCACCTCAAATGTGAGTGGCACCAACCAATAGATTTGTAGTACAAACCAAATAAAAAAGGAAGGGAAAAGAAAAAGTTGACTTCCACTAGAAGAATCCCTGTCTTAACTATGGCCTGTGGACAGGGGTCTAGAGTGCAGGCTTACACCTGTTATTCCACAGTGAGCGTCCATACTTTCAATTTTGTATGGCTACGCATCTTCAGTACTTCAATTCTGTAGCTTTTGTCTTGGATTGATGTTGAACCCTTCTTCCCCTCGTCATTCAGCCGCCGTGTTCTCATCCTCCATCTCTCTCATATGTAGACAGCCATTGGGGCAGTGCCCTCTGGTTACACACAGGTGGCTCTATGAGTGTTTTACTTCTGACCCTGAAATACATACATTTATATAATGTTAATTAAATTTTATTCATATATATATATATATAGCATATTTTATAAGAATTTTAATTAATATTTTTGGTACCAGGGGCAAATGTTTCTGTAATTTTATGAGACCTAACGTGGCCATCTTTATCTCTCCATCTTATATTTTATGGAGTACAAATAGTTTGGGGTGTGACCGGTATACATACACCAAGTAACCATGGTCATCAATTACATCTTAATAAATCCGTCACAAGTTGAAAGAATTTTCCAAATGCCTTTAATCCACCTTATTACTGAAGATTATACTGTCTTAGCACGATATACAGTAGAGGGTCAGGTAGTTCTCTTGGTGATCCCTGGTTACTACGACTCAGCATGGCAAGACAGCTTTAAACAAACAGCATACTACTAGCCTGAAGAGTTCAAAATTCAAAATTTGGAAGATGTTTCCACAAAATGAAAAGTGTTTTTCTCACCATAATACAATTAAAAGCATAAGTGGGATCATCATAAGTCATGAGTTGTCTGTACACTCATATGTCCCTAGGATGTCAAAATTTCTATAGCTATGAAAATTGTATTGTCAACATTTGCTATGAGTGCATTTCTCAAATGAATAAAATAAGTTGAAGGTTGTCATAATCCTTGTTCCTAAGAGAATACAATTCTCTCTCTCTCTCTCTCCGGGAATTGAACCTGGGCCATTAAACTGAGGCACATGCACAGCACCTTCTATTGTTTCTTTGAGGCTAGGTGAGAACGACTCTTGCTAAATTGCCAAGATTGGGCTTGAGCTGTGATCTTCCTGTCTCAGCTTCCACGAGTACAAGAATAACAGGTATAAACCATTACATCTGACTAGGTTCCTTCAATAAGTCAATTAAAACCAAAATAATTTGTTTTATGGAAATAAAAAACTAATAAAAAAGTGAAATCACAACATCCTGATTTCTCATGCAATACACTAAAGTATGACTAAGATAAGTATTAACTATTTCAAAAGATCATACTCCACAGTAAAATTTTCCAAATGATGTAGAAATTGAATGACCTAAAGCTAGAATAACTACAGAGTATATTAAAATACTTGAGAGGATAAAAATGTAAGAGACAATAATGTAAAAATCAATATATTTTAAAATCACATTATACTAATTTTCAATATAGAATTATTGCAGTATAATCTTATATATTAATAGATTATGAGGAAAATAATTGTTGTGGTAGCGTTTACTACTTGTTTTGCTACAGGAAATAGCAATTAAACAAGTAGACAATGACGCTTTTATTATAAAAATCATATCAAGCAATGATTTTGAATGTAATTTTTAAAATTCTAGGTGTTGATAAAAATGCGATGGAAATACGGCATATCATCATATTAAAGAGAAAAATAATTCTGTGGTCTATTGAAAATTTATTTTAATGATTAAGGAAAATTGTTACATAGCTTAATTATCATGGTTAAGTGGCAGTATAAAGACTAAGCATCATATGGGGAAAAAGTTTTAACGTCCTTTATGAAAGCCACCTGCACAGGAATCATTGCAGTTTTTCTCTGTTGGTTCAAAATAATCGAATTTCCCTTCTACAGAGAAAATTTTTGTTTTAGTTTTTATAGTAATCGTATTTGCTCAACACCAGAATAACCATGTGATCAGCAAGTAGGAGTCAGGTGAGAAGAAAAATATGCACTCTACCTTGTAATACAACCATTAATGTGAATTCTTTCACTGACAAAACTGGGTGGGAAGAGAGAACCCCTAAAATAATATGATGTCTATGCTGCTTTGCAATACTTGAGTTTATGTGTGTTTTCCTGTTCTGCATTTTTTATGAGTGTTTATGGTTCCTGGATATTATTTTTAAATTTTATTTTATTATGTACAATGAAAAAGTCCAATGAATATTGAGTTTCTTTGCTACCTAATGGTTGATCAACAAAATCGAATTAGTTGGTTTGTATAAGCAAAGGAATGTCTCAACCATCATGTCTAATTTTGGTGCTTGTCTCTGTATTAGTTAAAATTACTACAATGCAAGTTTTGTCTTCAGCCCGTGCTGTACTTTCTAAAACTTGATATTTACTATGTATATGTCAGAAACTCAGAGTGTAAATTTCAACAATAATGAATATGCAAATAATACACCTACATGGTTTTCTCTACTTGCTTTTGAAGACTCGGGCAATCATATCTGGAAGTGCTATTTTCTAGGAAATACAAAATTATTAGTAAAATTATAATGAAGTCTAATTTTTCTAATTATATTTATTCTTGGAAGTTAGTAGTTTTAAATTTAAATAAACATTTTTATTATTGCAATATGAGGAGATCCTTTTTTTAAATTTGTGATCAATAATACAGCTTCGTAGATGCTTTCTGGTATTTTTGAAAATTATTAACAGATATTCCCTCAATATGTATGAAATGTGAGAAAACCCTAGATTCCCAATTTTAATCAAATTATGTTCTTAGAACCATATTTTAATAATTTATTATTTTTATGAGTATCATCTATAAACTTTGTATGTTAATGAACAAAATAAATTAGTAATGTGTTTTGACTTAAACAAAATGAGTAATTTATATAAATACATAATTAAAGACAGCATATGATTGTATATATCATCTAAAGTAAAATAAATATGTTAACTGTAATGAATTTTACTTATATGTCTAGATTTTATGAACATGAAATCTATTTCATCTTAATAAACTTTAGGGAAATCATTTAATACTATTTATTTACTTTTTACCAATAGTATATCTATCAACTAATAAGAAAGTGATACGAATTATTCTATTATACATACTAAGAATTTTTGTGTAATAAACTATGTTAAAATTTGTGACATGATACATATCAACACACAGCCACATGCTTGAAATGTTTATTGTACTTTTAGAGTAAGTTGTAATTTAAGTTATCTACCTTGTACTTGCTGTTATTTTGTGAAAAATAATTATATTTCAAAATGAAATTCATTGAGCATAGATTAAGCTTTACAGCACTTATACATGTTGATATATTTATATATCACCTATTATTTTTCTACTTTTTTGAAATACCCTAATTCTTGGTTAGTGACACCAAAACCTTCTAGAACTCAATGAGCTCATGGGTTTAAATTAGGCATGCATTTAGAGTACGTACTCTTAAGAAATAAGACTGTCAAATATCAGTTAAGGGAGCTGGAGAATCAGAACGCAGTTAGAGCACTTGCCTACCAAGCACGAGGCCCTCAGTTCAATTTCCTAGCACCACATAACCCAGGTGTGGTGATGCACACATGCGATCTTAGCACTGGGGAGGACGAAACAGGAGAACTGCTGTGAGTTCAAGGCTCCATAGTCAGTTCAGAACCAGCCTGAACTGCAGAGTGAGACCGTCTCAAAAAAATTAAATAAATACAGTTTGTTATTATTCATCAAAATAAATATAATATCAATTATTAAGAAATATATAGAAGGAAGATTTCTAAGATACCCAGTATAGATTTTTAAATATCAAATTATATATATGTTTGTTTGTTTTTTTGTTTGTTTGTTTGTTTGTTTGTTTTTTTGCCCTACAAATTGTCTCTTCATTGAATTCTGGAAAATTATGTCTGGTAGTTTCTGGGATCCTTTTCCACAACCAGTAGCACAGATTGTAGTTTTTGCCCTTGAATTTCATAAGGATTATAATTATTCATTTTGTATCTGATAAAAAATATAAGTAAGGTAATTATTGATGTTATGAGGAAAGAAATAGTAAGTTTATTTATACATTTGCTAGGTAAATTTAAGCCCTAAGGCATTAGTTGTAATTATCACAAAATACAACCATGTGGAACACCCTTCTGTTTAAGCTGGTGTCTTTTATATTGTCATTTTATTTCAACTTTTACTTTATAAAATTGCACGACAAAACAGATTGAACATATTAATATTGGAAATTTGTATTTTGTCGAGCCCAGTCTGGTAAACTTAGACTGGAAAGATACTTTTTCTCTGCTATATCAATAGTCAACATTATTAATTTCAAATGAGATCTGTCTAGAGACAGAAACTCATGATGATAATGTAATATTTTTCTGTCTTGTGGCAGTTTTTCATTAACCAAGAAAAATAATTCATAATTCATTTTCAAATATAATTATTGTTTAAAATAATTTAAAAATTATATACGCATTTATTCTAGTGGAACAATATTTGACACAGTTGTACATTATTTACTTTATTGTACTTTAGTTACATAATTTTAAAATATTCATCTATTTTGAAAGTTCTATTTGCATATATAGACAATAATGGATTTGTTGAAATTACTTAATTAGTATATTATATAGTAAAGGGCAAACATAATAACATCAAGGATAAGGAATGAGCATAATCTAAATATTAATGCAGAAATTTCCATTAAGATTTTTTAACTGAAACACATTTGTTTCCAGATTTAATTATGTATTGAAATCTTTTTCATATTAATTAAGTCTCATTTAAGGGAAAAAAAAACAAGTTTCTTAGATAAGCAGAGATTTTCTTGGCACTTAGCGTAAAATAAATACTGCTTGATAGAGGTACATTGCAAACACAGTACCTTCAGGAGTATTGCTATAGAAATGGTGTGATCAGTTTTTAATGTACTTCTCTTTAAAGCATCTCTGAAAATGGAGAGAAGGAACATAAAACTTGATAAAATATTGAATGAAATAAAATCAATTGATATCTTTCACTGAACCAGTGTTCTTCAACGAACCAGAAAACATAAGTATATGCTTATGCAATTTTAATGTTCTCAGTAAAGCATAATTCAGAAATATTAAGCATTTACTAGGTATCAGTTTATTTGAAGAATTACAAAGAATAGTGCAAATAAAAGACAATAATCTGGTTCTTAAAGTTTAGCGATACACAGAATAGAAGAAAATATTGTCTCAATTATACTGATTATTTTTAATAGATTTGCCTTATGTGCTTAGAAAATTCATACAAGTTAAATTTGTAGTATCAGATAGCATCTGAAATACAAAACAACTTTCCCAAGATCATTTGCTGACTAATCCAGCCATTTTGTCATGGATAACTTGTGCCTACTCTGGCCTGCACTGTAATTATGCTGTGTAGACTTTATTGCTGTTTTTGATCTGTAAAGTAAAATATTAAATAAGGACATCAGCATACTTGTACTTTCCTGTCCGGTACATCCTATAATAACAGTATCACAAATGTCATAGATAACTGCATTATGAGTTCTTAAAGTTATCAAAAAGGTTATGCTTCTGGCTAACTGTGGAGATTTAGAATTGTCATACCCTTGTGGCACAACATCAGAGTGATAGGCTTCCCCTGTTAGGATAATTCACAGACCTCCTGATTTCTTTAATAATGTTGATTTAAAAAACGTTATGAGAGCTTGATATCTGGGCAGTAAGTTCCTGGGGCTGCATTTACTTCTGTTAAAACTATCTCATTTCAAATATCAGCTTCACTAATCATTGCTGATTACATTCTGAATAGTCTAGTGATTAGATCCATCTGTCATTGTTGCCTACCAAATGCACAAATGGGTTCGAGACACACTTGAATCTCTCCCTCCGTGTTTTTAAAATTTTCAACACAACACTGATATCTGCAATTATTTGATGAGTGTAACTTTTTTTTTTTTTTTTGGTTAAAAAAAGTCAGGAAAGAGATTGCAGCTCTACTGACACACTCTTCCCTCATAAATCTAACTCCGTGCATCAGAAACCAATCTGGAATTATGACAGTTTCAGAACACTTCTTTTCAAATGAGCATTTTGGAATTGAAAAATTGTCTACAGGTTAAGTCCATCAATCTAGTAACCAAAACAGCATATATATTTGGTAGATACACAATTTATCAAATGGTTTTCAATAATTATTTTGGGTTTGGCAAATACAATGACATTTTAGGTTAGTAGTGTACTTGCTTAAAATTAAAAACAAGCTCAACAACTCCCGAATGTTTTGATCTTTTTCACTGTCTATTGTCTGATATTTAAGGCAAAGTAGATATATGCTTTTATTACAAATTCATTGCAAGTTGGAAAGAACTTATAGAAAAGAACCTAGTTTTAGGATTAGTGAAGCTCCTCTGAATCCCTTAATTAGTTTAGGGAACTTGGAGAGACAGGGGAGAGAGAGAGAGAGGGGGGGGAGAGAGAGAGAGAGAGAGAGGGAGTGAGGGAGAGAGAGAGAGAGAGAGAGAGAGGGAGGGAGAGAGAGAGAGGGAGAGAGAGAGAGAGAGAGAAGAGAAAGTATAATAAAATGTGATGACTCAGCTAAGGTTTCTACACAGAAAAAATATGCACTTCCAAATCAATACACCATTCAATAACTCAGTGGATTAGTTAAATCTTTCATGGTGGTGTCTCATAATCAATTTATTAGATTAGATCCTTTGCACAAATACATGCATACATATAGGTATGGACAGGGCCACTTATATAAGTCTAGTTGCTTACTCACACATGTGTTGGTAGGTGACCACTGACCTGTGTCCATGATTCTTTGAGTAAGTTGAGCAGCAGACAAGTTCCAGGAATCAGGTGATACTTAGACTCTGGTGAGATTTTTATTGATGCAATTCCCTTTTAAGACACTTGGAGGCTGCAAGGGACCCTCAGCAGTGCGGTGTTATGTATCCCTGTATCTCTTTTTCTGTATGAAGCACCTCAACCATACTTTTGTAAACAACCCAGTAAACCTATTAGTTCACCAAAATGGACTTTGTCGTCATTGTTATTTTGGCCTGTTGGTTGTGGCCAATCTGGAGAAAATAAACACTGATATTCACATATCCATAGGAATAGTTATTCCCAAAACATACAGCCTCTGTAAGCAACTTCTTACTCATACTATGTGTATGATTATGCATATGCTATAGTAATGTGAGGTCTTTAACTGTTTCCAGAAGGTACTTAGTAATTTTTAAAAGAATTTTCATGTTGATTTCCATAGTAGATATAGTTTACATTTCCAATAACAATGTAAAATGGTTCTTTATTCCTCCCAAACATGTCAGCAATTCTCTCTCTCTCTTTTTTTCTCCGAAAAGGTGGAATCTTTTCGATTTGTATTTCCTCAATGGCCAGAGATTGAGTGATTCTCAATGTGCTTTTTGTTTGAAGAAATATTTGTTAATTTCTATTTATTTATTGAAGCAATATATTGATATAAAGTCCAGGCTGGTCCTGAACTCACTATAGTACAGGCTGGCCTCAACCTTTTGGCAATCCTCCTGTCTCGGCCTCCTGAGTGCTGGGATTGCAAGCAGACACCATCATACTCTGTTTATGTAGTGCTGGGGAATTGAGTTCAGGGCTTTGGACTTGCTAGGTAAACGCTTTAACCACTGAAGTATTCCTCCAGTCCTGTTTGTTCATTTCAATTACTCATTTTTCATTGGAACTTTTACTCTGTGCAATTTAATTATTGTAAGTTCTTCAAATGTTTTAGGTATTATTTCTCCATAACAAGAACAGCTAGCAAAAAGTTACGTCATTCTATAGGTTTCCATTACTGTTTAGAAATATTTTAGTTTTATATAATTCTGCTTTTTGGTTCTTGGTATTATTTCTTGTACAGTTGAGGATTCTTTGGCAAGTCCTTGGTTGTTCCCTTGTCATGAAGGGTTTTACATAACATGTTAATATCTTTCATTGAATTCAATATTTCAATTTTAACAGTTAAGCCTTCGGTTTCTTTTATAGGACTTTAGTACAGGGTTAAGAATGATTCTTTTGGGTGTGTAAACCAGTATTCCTAGCACACTTTGCTAATAAGGCTACCTTCGATGTTTTTAGATGCTTTCCACATATCAGGCGGAAGTCGGTAACAGGGATGGTTTTCTGTATTCTCTCTCTCTGTGTCTTCGTCCACATCTCTAATTTTGAACTTGTTCCGTGCTGTTTTCATCACTGTAATTGTAAACTAATATAACTTGAAATCTTGTATCATGATGCTTTCCATTGATCCTTTGGATGTTTTTTATGGGGTTGTTTGGCTATTTTGAGTATTTTCTGGTTCAATATAAATTTTAGAATTTTTTTCTAGTTATGTAAAAATTTTTATCGAATTGCATTAAGTCTACATTTTATTTTGGTTTTGGTCATAAGGTCATTTTGACAAAATTGTTTCTGCTTGTCCAGGAATGGAGAATAGCTTTCCATTCTCAGTAGCTTCAAACGTTTTAAATATATGGATATGAAGCTAAGTGAGCAAAACTTTTAGTAAGGAAAAGCATACAAAGTGATTCACAGGTGTTGCACAGTTATGCACATATTATTTTCTGACTGCATTATATTAGAAGCACTTTTATAATTTTATCTCATTTTGCAATGATAGAATCTCCTTTAGAGAAATTGTCTTTTTTTTCTCTATGTGTCATCTTTCATTTTTGGGAAAACTTTCAGTATCTATTTTTGTCAGCTATTCTGATCAGTCATAATTTTCTTTAAGTTTACAGTTTTTGAAATATTTCAATTATCTTTATTTTAAAAAAAATTCATACATGTATATCTATGGGGCATCAATATTAGAATTTAAAGGCAAAAAGTAAGTGCTTTATTTGGTAGTAAATGCTTTTTCTCAACATAAGTGTAATTGTTTCAAGTAACATATATATACTATTGTATTTTCGTGTTCCTAAGTATTTCTTTGGGAATTAATATTATAGTACAAACCACTTTAAATATAATTATTTTAACAAGCACTACATCAAATGTTTGTGATATCATTCCATTTTACAGACACATAAGTGGTAGCAGAACTGACTAACTTATGCGCCAAAATATAAACTTTTCCTTCATTCATGTCATACCTTTTAAAGTGTTCTAGGTGAGATTTCTGCTTTGGTTTGTGAATATATGGTCCTGGGCGTCCCATAAAATATCTTAACTTGCAATTCCAATTAGATTATAAAATGAAATTGTACCCAAAAGCAACATTAATGACTATATACATTTTCTTGGTTCTAAGTAGCTACACCTTGTGCTTGAACTTTATTCATTACAATATTTTTTAGATCTAAAACCCTCCCAGGCGTTATTAGAAGACTTTAAAATGAGTGCGTTCAACTTGACTGAACAGTTGCTTTCAGCACTGTTTTCTGCTATGATACTGATTTGTGGCAGTGATTTTTTTTTTTTTCAGATTAAACTTTACCATTAAATGTGCCTTATTTGTTATTCATTGGAATTTATTTTTACTTTCACTTTGAACTCTTTTGTAACAATGACTGTGATTTAAAAATCTAAAATAATATGGCCTTATTAAAACATTGAAGCATTGTAAACAAAGCCAACTGAAGAGATACACGTTCCTTGAGATGCATACTCAAATGCAGAGCTAAAACGAAGAGAAAATTTTTCCTTAAATACTGCCATCTTCCATATGTGTATGTCCTTACCAAAGAACTACGTAATTATAGGGTGATTCTCTTGTTTGATATTTAAAATATATTCTTTAGCTTTTTTTTCTCTAGATACTCTCAGATACACTCAGGGAAACAAAACTTTTTAGATTTAATTTGTCATTTTTAGTTTTACACATAATCATTGACAATAAAGAAGCATTAGTGTTGACATGTATGTTTTGTCAGAGTCCATCATGAGATTATATGGTTTCATTTTTACTATTTTTTTAGTTGCTATAGGGTGTAGTTGTTTTTGCAATATGTATATATATACAATACCATTGAAAGAGGATGCATATTAGGGTTATTCTGAATATATTATACCTTTCTTGCATTGCTATGAAAGTTATGTATTGAATATTCAACCATAACAACTCACGGCACAAGTATTTACCAACCACACTTGGCTGCTCATCACTGTGTTAAGTATTCAAATACAAAATTCTTTGTTTGTTACTGTAATGGCAGCTTTTCCTAACATCACATCTTTGTGCCCGATTAATCAATGCAAGAGAAACAATAAAACAAAGAAATAGCAACTAAAAACTGGTAACTGACCAACACCATCTTCGGAAAGATTTTTTCATTTACTCAAATAACAATTAACAAATAGTTATTGAAATTCTGAAATATTGTAATGACCAGATTTTTAAGTAAAGCATACTTGTAACGAGTCTCATAACTCTAACTTTCTAAATTATGTACAAATAAAAGAAGCTTTCTGAAATAACGATATTTAAATAAATTTCAGAGAGAGTCTTTCAGTTAGCTACGTCAATATCAGCATGCTATGATGGCTCCAGAAAAGCAGATGTGAAATCTGTACATGAAAACAATAGGGCATACTAATAAAAGTGGGATAACTTGTGTTCAGTGCTAAAAGTAAAGTTCAATATGAAATGTTGTAAAAGCTGAAGAGAGTATCTAATCATATAGGAACTTAAAATCCAGCCTGTGGAACTGTAAGAAAGGGTGCTGAATGCTGAGGAACTGCTGACAAAGGCAGCGTTTGTGTGCAATTGTTGCATAGGCAAGGAGACTTAAAGTCTAAACAGAGTAGTTGCTGATTTTAACAATAAGCCTTTGGATGTTGTTTGTTTATTCTCAAATCTTCCAGCTGTAACAGTTTCCTGGTGCAAATAACCAAATCATTTCTGCCTGACCCAAATATTGTTTAGTGTAGAAATAGGAAAGTGTGCTTCATCTTACAATTGTCTGAGGTTAAGGAACATGAATGATGTTTAGTTTTTAATTGTTTAATATAGGAGCATATAAATGTTTGTAATACTGAGCAATTAAGATAAAAGCTAAGAAAAAAGATGCAAGAATTATCCCAATGCCTTTATTAAAGGGAGTTTTTTAGATGACTATTCAGGGGAGTCAGAATGCCAATGTTAAGGTGTTTTGGAGGGCCAGAAACTGATGTTAAAGGACCAAAAAATTCTCTTAAGACAAATCATATGGAAGAAAATGGAATTGTATGAAATTTGAAATTAGATTTTACACACTAGTTTTTTTTTAATTCAGTACCAGATTTTTGATTAAGTGAGAAAACTTTGTTAAGGACATAATCTGCACCTCTTGAACTTTTAAAGCCCTATTTGTGAAATGAATAAGTTTGAAATATAGTTAAATAATAAATCTTAGTTTTAACATCAAGAATTTTTGATTTGGAACCTATTTCTTCCAGAAAACATTGCAATGTATTAATGAAAATTAGGTAAACATCAAACAAGAAATAAAAATATGAGAAAAATTCAAAAGGACCCAAACTTAAAATAAATAAAAGGCTTGGGAGGCAAAGATAACAGCAGAGGTTATAGGTGTGAAAATCATTCTACAATTCTAACCTAAAACAAATGTCAAGGAAAGTGAATACTACCGATGTCTGAGAACAGAAATGATTTATGAGAAAATGTGCAAGAGAAAATCAAGCTGAACCAGCATAATCATTTATCTGACAGGTCAAATGACCTTGAAAGTTGACATTGTCACACATGTAATATGACTGAACTAAGAACACAAAAACTTTGAGAAAAAAAAAATGAAGAAAGGTGCCATCAAGACAATGTTACTTTTTGAGCCCAGCTTCTATACCTAGTCTTTTAAGACTTTTTTCATTACAATTAATTTCAAAATTTCTGCAAAAATCTTAACTATATTACTTGCAAAACAATTTAGTGTGACCATATTAGATAAAAGAAGGTACTGCCCAATATTAGATTCCGTTTTATTTCTAATTTTCACGTGTAATATTATATTTTTTTAAAATTTTTCTTTCATTACTTGATTTAACATTACATTCATCAAGATTTGATTTCTTGAAAATGGAAAATTTCCAATAGGTTTATTAACAACATTTCCCAGACTATGAAACTTTTAGAGAAGTGTACCACTATCTGCCCTAAGTACTCCACGAGAATTTTAGGTACTAATGCAAATATTTTGATGGACATGAAACTGTGAGCTCTCTGAAATAATCAACACCATTTGACAATGACGTTTGTAACGTTTTGAATGTTAGACTCTGTCCATTTCTCGCGGGTACCAAATCAGAAAAATGAGGGCTATTTGGGTGCCAATTTTGATCTTTTTGGTTTTCTATTATTCTGATTCAATTCTCAGATAAGTGAGAACAAGTAATACACTGATTTAAATATACATCTCTAAATTCGGTTTAAGGCTTTCTGTTTAATGTATTAATGCGTGAAAGACTTATCATGTTCTTGCTGCATTATATCTGAAGCTGAATTTCTAAGATATAGTCTAGGGAATGCTAATATCCTGAAACTGTAAGTTGTGAACATGCAAGTGGCAACCATATTGCACAATGAAAACTGTATATTAATTTCAAATATTTAAAACTGTGTAACATCTGATAAAAACAGCCATATTGTGCAGGCAAATATTGTAAATAACAGAAAATACATATAATTTTTTTAATTGAGATTTGTGATCTCTGTAGAATGTTTGGCTTCTCTATTATAGCACACTTAACATTAGAAGTCATATCAATTGCATTTTTTAAATATACCAATTATGGGTTATGTCTTCTTGCTCACATGATAATGATAAGGATTTCCAAAAATATTCTATCAATGACGCTAATAAATCTTATTCTAAATACCAAAGAGGAACTTGTTTCAGTTAAATATGGTGTTTCTATGAACAAAATATATTTCTGTGTTCAATCCAATTTAATTGTTTTTCAAGCATTTTTTGTTTTAGTTGCTAAAGTTTGTTTTGTAATTTTTGCTTATATGTTTATTTAGGAAACACAATGGTTGGTAATTTTTACTCTAGGAACAATTCTCATCAAATTTGATAATATTATTTATGACTCACTAAATAAGTTAGAGGACAGATAACAGTTTTCTTTTTAAACTTGTAATATTTTTTTTCTTTATTTTACACTGATTCCTTATGAAAGGCAATTTAATTGTGTCTTATAATGTACTGTTAAAATGTTTCTTCATTTTTTACAAATTTTCTTTTTTATTTTCTTGAGACTCGTTCTTGCTCTGTAGCCCAGGGTCTTTCTCCTTACTGTGTAGCAGGTTGGCTGCAAACTCACTGAAATCCCCATGCCTCAGCCTCCAGAGCACTGAGACTAGATACACCTGTAGGACTGATATTTTTAAATTTTAATTAACTCACAATTGTATACATTTACGGCATATTATATGCAGTTTCAATACATGTGTGCTTGGTGTTCATAATGAGTCCAGGGTAATTGGCATATCCATCGATTCAAATACTCATCATTTCTTTGTAGAAAAAACGTTCATAATTCTCTATGAGGACATTTATGAAATATATGTGATGCATTCTTATTTACTGTAGTACAATACATTCTTATTTACTATAGTCACCTTTTTAGGCAGCAGAACACCTGAAATTCCTCTTGATATCTGAGCATAATTTTATGGCCATTTACTCTCCCCATCCATCACTTTCTCACTCACTGTCCTCTGGCTTTTAGTGCACATCATTGCGATGTTCATTTTTTTATGAGATTGACATTTTAGATTCCTCATATAATCTAAATAATGTGGTATTTGTCTGTCGAGTCCATGTAATGTTGAAAGTGCATCCATGGTGTTGCAAAGGTCAAAATTTCATCTTTTCTAAATCTAAATAATGTTCCATTGTGTACATATACTTCATTTATTTTACAAATGTTAATATTCTATTCTTAATTAATTTCAGAACAAATGTTAATAATTAACTATTTGTGGAATATTTTCAGGTTTCCTACTTAATATAGAATGCATTTTAAAGTGTCTAAAAGGGAAAGATGATTTCAAGTTAACATATTCCTTTTTAGACAATATTATATAACCAAAACTACATTTTTTCTGATGTCTGTCATTGAATTTGATGAATATTTATAAACACATTCTTTCTGTGTGTGTGTGTGTGTGTGTGTGTGTGTGTGTGTGTGTGTTTTACAGGCTGTCAGCTACCAGCCATTCAATGGCACCTCAGAGTGATTTGGATTCCAGTAGCTCTGAAGAATTCTATCAAGCTGTTCACCATGCAGAGCAAACCTTCAGAAAGATGGAAAGTTACCTGAAGCAACAGCAACTCTGTGATGTTATCCTGATTGTTGGGAATAGAAAGATTCCTGCACACAGGTATGGTTCCTTGTCTTCATTAGAAATATCCATTCATATTTACAAATAGAGACGGTGTGTTGAGTGTAGAATTCTTTGTCATTACAGAATTAGGATCTATGTTGCCAGTGAGATCTTATGTTTCCTGTTGTTACTTTTTTTTAAGTTAAAATGTCAGTTTATGTAGTGAATCATTTTTTAAGAAATAAAGCAAATATAAGGAAATACAATCAAATTTTCTTTAACTGTAATTGTTGCATGAAGGCAGAAAATACTCTTTTTGAGTGTCCCATAAAGAAACCAAAAGTTCATACAAAAATTCATATTAATATCTTTATTTTAAATTTATTTGACATTAATTAACAACATGCCAATATCATTCTTGAGGTATATATATAGATATATATAGATATATATAGATATATTGATATATATTATATATATCTATATATTATATATATATTGATATATATTATATATATCTATCTCTATCTATCTATCTATCTATCTATCTATATATATATATATATATATATATATATATATATATATACTTTTTTTCAGACAGGGTCTCACTCTGTAACTCAGGCTGGTTGATCTCACTGTGGAGCCCAGGCTGGCCTTGGACTCAGGACAATCCACCTGCCTCAGCTTCTGGAAAGCTAGGGTGACAAGCATATGCCACCCTGCCCATGTTGAGGCCAAATATATTTGGATTCCAAAGAATAATTTACATATTCTTAGTATGTATTTTAATTGATAATTCTAGGTCAAATATATTATAAATTTAATTGTTTCATGCTATATTGGTATGCTATATTATACTCTTAAAACACATTAAATTTGAAGTTATTTTTACCTAACTTTCCAATTCATTTAATTTAATGAGAGAATATAATTTTAATTTAATTTGAATATGAATTTATTTAAGTAGTCTAATTCTGTTTGGCCTCCACGGATTTAATATGAAGTCTATTGATTGAAACAATAATGGACCAAAATATTTTTAAGTACACCTGTAGGGAATGTGTACAGTCGCTTTTATCAATGTTTCATTAATAATACAACACACCTATTCACCCAGTTTTTATTTTGTATTAGGCATCATAATTAATCTGGTAATCTAGAGAAGATTAAAAAAAAGGAGAGCAGGAAAGCCCTTGTCACCTTGACAAGAAATGTATGTGCACAAAATGCTCAACTCCGTTGTAAACCTTCAATTTTTCACTTGTACGTATCAATAAAAAAATTTCTAAAATAAATTTAATTTTTAAATTAAAAAATGGAGTTCCTTAGTTACTTTTTCTTTATTGGGACAGAACACGTCATAATCACAGTTTCAGGTCACAGTTCATTCACAGGTGGGTGCGGAAAATGGTAGAACTATGTGGCAGAGCTGGAATGGAGACAGAGTCTGCACAGCATGGCAGAATAGAACTAAGTCTAGGAAGAAGGGCAGAGCTAGCACACACCCTTCCAGATCAAATCCCAAGTTTTTGCTGATTTTAGCCAGTGCCCACCTCCCAACAGTGCACAATGTCCATAGGTACATGAGGCTTTTGGGAGACACTCCTGACCTAAACCATTCTGGGCCCCTAAAACACGAATGTTTACCCCCTTATGCAAAATGTATTTATTTATTCTTTCTCTAAGAGTTGTCAAGTTCTTAGCAGTCCCAACATTATCAAAGTCTCCTCTGAAACTGAAGACTAACGCTTAGCTTCAAGACCTATGAAAATCAACAAGCTAAGAAATTCCAGCATACAAGGGCCTGGGTAAAATGTTCCCATTCCAAAAGGGAAGAAAAGGATAGAAAGCAATTGTTCCAAAAAAAAAAAAAAAAGTGGAAAATGGAAAAAGTAGGGTAAGGGTTAAATCTGCAGCTCCATGTCCAGCACTTGAGGCAAACTGTGGTGAGATGTGGTATTCCTAAGGCCTGGGATATCCACTCCTATACTCTGTTGCTGCTGGATGCAACTTCTGTCTTCTTTCTTTTGTGCTGGATCCACTCACAGACTGCAGCTTTTCTGAGACAATGATCCATGTTATTATCATGTTAAAATTTCCAGGGTCTCCAGTGTACCTAAGGCTTCTGGTTCAATACTTCATGAACTACCCTTCCAAGAACACATCGCCTGGCCTCCAAGGCCTTCCCCTGGAATATGCGTGGAAGTCCTGATGATGTTCACATCTCTTGTTAATTTTCATCAGTATATAAAGCATCTTTCTTTGTACTTCTTAACCCAACCATATCTGAAGCAGCATTCGCTTATGCATAAGGAATATGAAACATGACGCTTTTCTTCATGGAGTTTCCAATATACTTAAAGAGTCAAAAACAGCCCTTAGTATAATTAAGAAAATTCCTATAGTTGCTGATAAAAGCAATTTGTTGTATATGGCTATGATTACAAACGTGAAAATTAGTCAAACAAGGAATTATGTTGCAGTTGGTGAAATGTTTTAGAATATTCTCAGAGAACTTGCGTTTGAAATGAGGTCAGGCTAATGGAAAGAAAACAGTGTGTTACATTAGATGATTTAAAAAATACAGAAAATATAGAACTAAATGCTTTGTCTTTGTGAAAACTACAAAGATAATGGGTTGATGGAAGTAGTGATGTTCATATTAATATTAATAATTATAGTGGCTAGAGTCACAAAGGTGAGGAAGAAGTAATTATGACAGACCTTTAAAACAGTAAGAAAATTTGAATTAAAAATATTTATATTACAAGACAATTGTGTTCCCTGAGGATGGGAAAACATAAAATATCAGTAATAATAATAGTAAAATAGCTAATATGGTGTTGATTGTGTGCCAGAATCTCTACAAAGGACTTTGTACATATATTGAAGGAAAACAATATCTTTACCTTTCTCATTTCTAAAAAATAGAATAGGAAACTGCTACAGAAAGAAACTGAGAATTTCACCATATTATCTAGCAAAAATCAGTGAAAGTAAACTTCAAACCAAGGGAATTTGCCTGCAGAAGCAAAACCTTTGCAACTAGAATAGACTACCATAATTTAGAAAGTCATCTTTGAAATATGGTACACATTTAACAAATATATGAGGGATAGGCCCCGCAGAAACCGGTTAATGAGCTGTGAAGCTGCTACAGTTAATCGAGGCATGAAACGGGAGCTGCGCGAGCGTAAAGAGCTGACCTGAGAAGTGCTTCGAGGAACGCTGTCATAACTCAGCTTCCCTATTAATTCTGGCCTGAGCTGGGAGTTCAGGTGTGCTTGATTTATTTTTAGAATGTCCTTAGAAGAAACTGAAACAGGATAAGGCCAGGGAAGTGCAAATGAAGGAAGAAGCGTGCCTCAAGTTTAGTGTGCAAAATGTTCTGAAGCAGGTTTGTCTGACATGGAGCCCATGCCACATAGAAACCTGGCCAGTTACCAATGTGATCCCGCAAGATTATAAACTTCCGATATTCCCATGTGAACTATCTTTTTCTGACTCGATTGCATGGTGTTAGAGTGTGAGCTGCATGAGCAACACCAAGGTCTAACAGAAGCTGCAGTGGAGTTCTAACTTTGCTCCTGGTACAGTCAATTATATCTAGTGTGTATTCAATTTAAAGTGTGCTTGTGCAGCGTGTGAGGAACATGCAGCGATTACTAATAGTAATATTTCAACCTACTTACATGTGTGTAATCCTGTAACAAGACAGCTATTGATTGTTAAGAATATGTGTATGTTTTCTTATTTATTACTGAACTTAGGATCTCTGTGATCTCATAAAGTAACGTAATTAGCTAGCTACATATGAAAAGAAAGCTTAGTTCATTAAATATGTTAACTTTTATATATTTTATATGCTATCCAAGACAATTCTTCACTCCGCATGACCAGACAGGCCAAGCAGTACATTATCTTTTGCTAGTAATGTACCACACATCTGTAATCTAGAACATGTCCCAAATCTTCCACATACCTATTGGTATCCTGTGATTTGCCACATGCTTGTCTTCTATTACACATCTACAACACACCCCTCCTGACCAAGCCTCACCCTTTAACAGCACATAGAATCAATAGGGAATGTACAACATTCAAGCATATGAGTCTTTTTGGGAACACTGCAAGTCTAAACTATCACATATGTATATGCATATGCATACATGTATGCATATTTTAACAAAACTAAAATAAACCATTAGAGAGATTAGACATAAAAGAAAAACTTTGTCGGGAAGACAGTAGGAATGAAAGCAACTTTCTATTGATGGTTTCAATATTAACATTATATATTTTAAATTTAGAAAGTAAAACAAACCTGATATAATCAAATAAAAATAGCTATTATAAGATACTGAAAATTTAGCTAAAAGTATTTTAGGTATATAAAAAGGTGGCCAACATTTTGTCCTCACTCATGCATTACAAAAATACTAGAGACATTTTCTTCTAAGAATTTAGAATTTATTGGCTTTTTTGAAATAGAGAGGATCACTCATAATATCTCTTGCATCTTAGGAAATAGTATAGTAACCACTTTACACATGTGCATACACAGAAACAAATGTAGTTAAAATATTAATTTATAAGAGTAACAGAGTAAAAATCAATGAAAAACAGACCAAAAAAAGTTAAAAACTGACATAAATTAGTAGAATAATCTGAGGAACAATTTTTGAACAATACGCATCGGTAAATTTTAGAATGTAAACTAACTGGATTAATTTCTATAAAATACAGCATACTACAGCTGATAGAAGAAACAGAACACTTGAATAAGATACTTCACTTATTAATTGAAAGGGCATATTAAATGACATTACTATTAACATAGTAAAAGATGGATGGCTGCAAAAGTTCTAATGTATTTTGAAGAAAAAGTGTTGCTTTATTTTATAAATTGCTGTAAAAATGCCAAAAAAGGTGAAACTGGAAGGTAATTTCTTGAGACCTTTAATATATTTATTCAATATTAGATGAGGAAAATAGAAAGAATGAAAAATTATGATTCCATTTTTCTCATAAGAATACTAGAAAATTCTAAAACTAATTAAATATTTTAAAAAATCCTTCCTACTATTGTGTATTCTAATACCTATAAGTTGTAAAATTTTTCAGCAGTGGCAAAAATTCATTAGATTCTTTCTGAACAGAGATAATTGTATTTGGTGAACAAACACATTCAAAAGCACCATATTGAAAGCATAACTTCCACATGTACTCTTTTTAATACAGAGAAGAATCATAAAAATACTCGGGTTTTACATAATTGTAGAGGTTGGGTGAAATTATAATGGTGAGAGATAAGAAAAACTACAGAAAATGACCAGGAATTAATTGAAATGAGATTATTTTCAGGAGATGTAATCATCCTCATGGAGAAAAACATAAATTTAAAAGAAAAGCAAAATAATTCAGCAAATGTTCCAGAAAGACATGGAGCTATGAAATTATTAAGTAATGACAAATATATAATTTAAAAAATATACTACAAACAATACTAACAAAACCATAATTATATATACTATATATAATATTATATATAATATTATATATAATACTATATATATATATATATATATATATATATATATATGAATTAACCAAGATTACATAAGACACTTTTCTAGACATTTTAAAATGCAAAAAGAATATATGTAAAATATCTTTCACTCTTAGATAGATGTGTTGTACTTTTAGATAGGTTGGTTTATATTAAAAGCTGATTGTTCCAGAAAATTGATCAATTTATTCAAAATTTTATATGAATGACTAAATTAAACGGACTTATTTTATGATTTAAAATTTACAATTTTATTAATGAAGAATCAAATGCCAGTAATTGTTAAAAGAAAAAAAAGGAGAACGGTCACCAACTCAAGACCCCTTTTCATATAGCAGAAGCTTTTACTCCTCTGCTATTTCTAAATGAAGACTTGTTATACACCTGGCTTCCTTCCTCCTTGACTTAATTCCTCTCCACATCATAAGGCAAAATAAGAGTTTGAAGAGTTTGCCTCAGGGAATAATTGCACATACGGAGAATCATCCATATATATATATATATTACCCTGCCACAAGAAACAAATAACCATAAGTTGTAGGAATCTCAGAGAGATGGATATTCATTCAAAATCTTAATTCATGATAGAGAGTGTACAGTGATTTAGTGGATCAAATGCCAACATGGCTTGAAATAGATTAATATATGTATATGAAAATTAAAGTTTGACTCTCATCCATAGAAAGTTCAGTTGTAAATACTAAAAGACAACTTTAAAATTATGGAAAAAAATGTCGGAGAATGTTCCCAGACCAAATTGTGGGGCATAGATTTTGAAAATAATAATCCAAAAAGACAATAATAATTCAATCAAGTATTTAATTCATCATTGAATGATTAAAGATTGATTGGTTTTGTCGCCTTCCTTGCATTCTGGGTGCCTCAATATGGTGGTTGATCTTAATTATGTATGTCTGAGTTCCTTGGGAGCTACTGAGATTATAATGAAGCATGGTCATGAAGATTTGACCTTCAATACTGTATGCGTCTCTTCAACCCTTTCTCTCTGGCACTGTCTCTCTGCTCTTATTCAGGGACACCATGAGTGCAAATTTTTTCCTCTTTCTCCTCCTTCTTCCATCAGTGTTCTGGACTGGAAACATCTTGACAATGGGCTGAATGGCTGAATTCCTCAAAAGAATATAGCCCTCAATGAATGTATTGTGTATTGAAGGCAGAAATTCTTTGGAACTTCTCTCTCTCTCTCTCTCTGTCTCTCTCTCTCTCTCTCTCTCTCTCTCTCTCTCTCTCTCTCTTTTTGTTTGGTTTGCATGCTTTTAAGCCATTGCTGCCTTCTTCATGTTCAACATTGTTCATATTATGACTTTCAATTAATAAAGCATAATTTCAACTAAAAAAGAATACATCAGGTAACCATCTCCAAAAGGTGGTGTTTTTCAATAGGGAAACTAACTAACACACTCAATACTGTTTTTTTTTTTGTTTTTTTTTTTTTGTGCAATGTAGTTTGCACTAAATTTGATTCTATGACTTTTTTTCAGGCTTGTTCTGAGTTCTGTCTCTGACTATTTTGCGGCCATGTTTACAAGTGATGTTTGTGAAGCCAAGCAAGAGGAGATCAAGATGGAAGGAATAGATCCCAATGCCCTCTGGGACCTTGTTCAATTTGCATATACAGGTACAGTAAAAGGAACATAATAGTATAGTAATGTCTTGCAAATTTTATCTCATGTTTTTTGAGTAAAGATTTATTGATTAAAAGGAAAGCTTCATCTCTGCATTTAATTTTTTCTGATGAAAACCAAGAAAGAAAATTTAGATTCTTTTTTCATTTTCAGTGAACTATATAGTATATACAATACATAATATATATATAACATTATATATATATATATATATATATATATATATATATATATATATATATAATTAATATGCTATTCCAACAAAGAATTTAAAGAGGCAACGTAAGTACACAAAATAAATAGTTCACGAGAAGAGCTTTTCAAAGAAGAAAGGAAGATATTTGTTATCAAATTTTTTTTTGTTTTTGTGAATTTGTTCGGAACAATGGGATAGAAGAGATATTCTGTTTATCTTTTCATGAAAAATGGGTTCAATTAATTTTTACTTGTTATTTTTGTTTCATATTAAAACTTCCACAAATATTCCATGTAAACTTGACATGTTTAGTTGAGAGAAATATTGAAGATATTTAGGGTTGTGAGAATTACTTTTTGAACCTTTTTTTCTAGCCAATAATATTGGGGTATATTGTTAATTCTTTAACCCCAGTATATTTTGTGAATTTAAATAAGTTCAGAAATTTAGTTATCGTTTTTTGACTCTTGCTCAATGTACAAACATCACTTACACTTTGGACAAATTCATAAGCCATGTCTTTTCTAGCTTGAAGCTTACAGTTTAAGTGCAGAGAAGAATTACTGGGAAAACACACAAAGTTCTCAATCTTAAGAGGAGGCATTGAATTAAATTTTTAAAAATGTTTTAGTAACTTCAAGATTAGACAAGAGGAAAGGAGACAATAAAATCTTGTGAAAACCTAAATTATTCATGTATGAGGTAAATAAAGACAGGGAGGTTAGGTCTTCTGTCTTAGTTACATTTTCATTGTTCTGACTCAATACCTGACATCCACAAATTTAGGGGAGGAATGGTTTATTTTTGCTCACAGTTTCAGATGGTCACAGTCCATTCAAGGACAGTTGGTAATGGTGAAAATACATGACAGAGGCAGAGCTTGAGGCACATCCTTAATATTACAAACACGAAGCCAAATCTAGGCAAGTTTAGCCTAGTCTCGCAAGGAAGGCAGGAAACAGCTTGTACAACCTTCTAGGTCTCATCCCAGTGATCAGTTCCTTCTGGATTCAGGTGTGGATTTTATGCCTGTAATCTAATCCTACAGGCTAGGCTTCAATCTCACAACAGCATATGATTCCATAGGCAAGCCATAACAGCCAAATTCATGACACTTTGGGGAGCGGGGTGATATTCCAGATCTAAACCACGATTTTAGGAGGTGTATTTTCTCAGTATTTCTAAAAAGAAAAACAAGAAAAGGTGTTATGAAGATCAACCAACAGAACCAAGAGACTGGAACAGTGGGAAATTGCCCAGTTTGAGGTTGTGTTTTATCTGGAACAAAAACTTGGTAATATTAGTTTAAGACTCAGTAAACAAAACCTCTCAAAAATGCATATGCTAGAAGTGCCCAATCACATAGCAGCAATGTAATAGAAATATAAACATTTTGTGGTCCCAATAATTTTTGATAATATCTCAACCGAGCAAAACTTACACTAAAAATGTTAAGTGGTAAAGGGAGACTTTACTTAAAGCTATGGCAAATAATAGGACAGATCAGATTCAGAGGGAACTTTGGTGAAACAGTGGGTGAAGCTCTGGAAAGAGGGAGAGAGCTGGGGCCATTTGCATTTTCTAATTAGTTTCACCAAAGGAAATACAACTTTGTCTCATCATGAGACAGGTGGCTTCCCAATTCGGAGCAATGGACTTAAGCCAGTCTCCTTGAATTCCACAGAAACTGTAAGTTCAGACGCCAGATCCATTGATGGTTACATTCCAAAGATACAGCTTTCAGATATTTGAGGAAAATAATTGGGTTTGAAAACCTGAAGGAAGTTTTTAAAAACACAGCAAAAACAAGAATATATATATATATATATATATATATATATATATATATATATATATATATGTATATTTTCAAGTTTTCCAAAGTACATTCACTAAGGCAGATCAAGACCCAGAGTCAGAGAGAAGTCTAAATTTAGTAAATCTGAAGGGACTATGAAGTCCCTAAAAATTTAATTGCGATTTGCTTACAACGTGAAAATGTAGAATGCAGAAGCATTTGCCTCTAAACTAAGCAGTAGCAAACATAATCACATCCTCATTTCCTAGAATCTGAAGAATCACAAACTTAGCATTTTGGAGATCTTCCAGCAACAGAAAACAGGATTTTACACTTCCAGCTTTATGGCTGGGCAGCCTTGCATTTCTCACATACAAAACTAGGTCAAAAGACACTCAGTATCCTTCTGCATGTAGTTAGGAGGTATTTGAAAGCTCCCCGCTGAATGTAATGACCCAGATTTGACTTTGCCTTGTAGGCAGCACAGAGGACAGCCAGCTGCATCTCGTCTGCCACTCCCATTGTGGCCTTTGCTCCCAAACTCATTGGTCTGGACTGGTTGATAAAGTTCTGGTTGGAAGTTTATACAAGTATGCTAAATGAGCCAATAAGCTATTTGCTATTTGTGAGGGCTATTTAGAAAATAGAATGTGCAATGACATATAATGAAACAATTTATAACACCAGAAGGGAACAATGGGCATTGTGTGGACAGGGAATAATGGGGTGTAGATTGCTAACTGATCTAAAAGACTTTCCTTTGAAGAAGGCTAAAGCCATCTCAGAAAAAAAGAAAAAAAATGAATGAATGAAAATTTTACGTGAGTAAAATGTCAAACCATTTTTAATGTTCAGATATTATGAGGCGTTGGAGGAACTTGTGAGGGCAACTATGTCAAGAATTGATTATTATTAGCAGGAGAAGCGATATGCTTATTAAAGCTGCCTCAGAATGCTTTAAAATTTAATATTGAGACTTCCTATGCAATCTATGAAGAATAAGATTTCAAAGAACTGCATGTAGCTCTTTCATTTCTTTAACCTAGAAATTTTAAAAAATGAAGAAAGTACCTTGAAAAACATTATTAACCAACATAAGCATCAATCATTATGAAGTTTCATGATTTTTGACTTGGAGAAAGAAGATCTTCCCAAGAAGTTCTTCGAATAAGAAATGTATGCACAGTCGGATATGAGAAACAAACACCCCTCATGCTGTGTGGCTACTCGTGGTATTTCCTTGACTACGAAAATAGATTAAAAAAAAAAAAAAGAATGGGATCAAGGACCTACACCACTTTTGTGAAAACTAAAGAAAATATTTGATCTTTTATCTTTTTCCTGGTTATTGGGCACTGAGCATGATGGTTGTTCAGGAGCATAAAATTCATTTACGGAAAAAGACAAAACCATTCAAAGGTTAATATTTGGCACTATTTTAAAAAGAAAGAAAGCCATGTATGCCTTTGTGTAGACTTAGTTTAATTAACTCAAATTTATTCTGGAGTTTGTCTTTATAACATCAGAGTGTGGCTGCAAAGAAGAAAAAAAAATCATTAGGCCTTCCTCTGTGGCATTCTTTCTGTTTCCAGAAATTTATTAATTCAGAGATATTAGAACTTCATATATTTTCTTTCAAACATTGTTTGATATGAAAGCATTTCTATGCCATGTGTGTATAAAGCCATAGCTACTAAAATTACTTTTGAATGAGTGTGACATGATTTCAAATATGCATTCATAAAATCTCCTTGAGGTAAATGGGAAACTTTGTTTGTTTTACAATGCTATGATACAAAATTTTTGGATTGAGGCTGTGTAGAGCCTGTATAGCTCAGTCATTAGAGCAAACAAAGGTTAATAGCAAGACAACATAATTGCTAGTATAAATATAAATGGCAGACACAAGTTCAATGATATTTAAGTGTCAATCATGTTGGCCCCATTTTGCGGATTATCCGTCAGGAAGGCCATCCCCTGGAAAGACTTTGACAGGTTCACTTGCCACGAGTCTGAGCTGAGAGACTCATCATGCTACATAGCAGGTTTTTCTTGGTTTGGCCCCTCACTCCTCCTGAGCTAATGCTGCTTTTCTGAAGATATCAGTAGATGCCAACAACTTGAGCACATTATTGCCTGATGGATCTTGTCTAAAGACACACTGGATGCGTTTTGATGCTTATTAGTGCATATTATGTATTACTTCCTGTATTTGGTTGTCCTCTAAAACAATATATGCTGAATTACACACATACACTACTTTTACATACAGTTTCATATTAAACATGTAAAATAGTGGCTTTTTCTTTTCTTTTTATGTACACCACCTAGTTTTCCTCACTAGAAAATAATATAAAAGAAGGTCAGTGTATTGGTTTTGCATGTATGTGCACATATGCCCAAACAGATATTTGGATTTGAATTCCAGTCATAAATTATGATCATATTGTGCAATGAAGAGAGGAGATATGTTCCATTTGGAAACGCGCACTCAGGCTGGATTTAGATTCACTGTATTGCAAAGTTGCCTTCACATTGATAGAAATTTTCTCCTGGTTTATCTCTTTAATAATCCCTACTACCCTGTCAGCCTTGAAAATGTACTGTGTTCACTGATGAGTAAGGAAATAGAATTTTCCCAATATGGGAGATGGAAATGCAAGGTGACTCCAGAGGGCCAGCTCCTGGAGAAAACTGATAAGGACAAAGTTGAAATAAAGAAAGCTGTCCATCTAGCAGCGATATTAAAAATGAGGAGGACAAAATTGAACTGCCAAGTGGCTAAGCTTTAATCACACTGAAGAGTTAACTTATTTGTAAAAGATGGTGTGTGCCAGAGAAGTTAATTAAAGCTTTTGTATATGCAAAGGAAAGTTAAGATAGCTTCTGCTTACTGCCAAACATGGGCATAAAATAAATAGTCATGCTTAGGCACTGATATATTTAATGTTCTGCTTCCATATTTAAAAAAAATATGTTAATATGTTCGGTCTGGTCTTTACCATCTTAACTTACTTCAGAGGTTTTATTGTAATTAAAAATAAACTATCGCTTCATTTTATGGCTGGTTTAATTCAAATGGCATGAATTATGCAAGCACATTAACAGAGTATTAGTTTTAAACCTAAGGCTCTTACTAGATGTAATATTGTATTCTCAGTGAGAGAAATTGAGCATATATGGGTTGTTTTTATGTATAATTATTAAGTCTCATTTTAAAACATTTATGTAAATAATTTTAGGAATATTGAAATAACTTCTGTATTCAGTGAGAAAAAATAAAACCAAAAATACAAAATCAATTACATAGGTTGTATATTCCTGTTAGATTCCTGGCCACTCATTACTTTAGCAAGTAACCATGCTTGTCTCTGAGTATTTGCATGTGTGTGCCTACACAATTAAAACTAGTATCAAAACTAATTTGAGGGAAATCTTATCAAAATAAGTTGTTAAAATAATACATATTTTATTGAGTATTGTAAGTATTTCTGTTTTTACTGAACAATGTTTTGGATTTTTTTCCTGTGAGTTTTAACTGAGGAAGTAAAAAATACATATATATGTGTTCATGTGACTTTTGATATTTGCCTGCTGTCATGTTATCTCTACCATGGCATAACTCATTTATTTTCTGAACTGCTAGGTAAGCGAAATCTCTCAGCTCTCTTTATGCAACCAACTCAACCTCCTTACAAAGACTGCTTTTGTTTTATTCTGTTACTGTGCTCTTAAACTTTGCACTATTTTGAGCATGAAACAGGTCCATTCTTGTCATTTGTTTGGGAAAAGGCTGTGTTTTCTTCTGTGTTACTCCTATAGCTAACTATATGTTCTCTGGACTATTTTATCTTTACTCAAAGTCCCAGATATACATTTTACTGTGTTGAATTTAAGAGTGCAATATATAGTGTGGAATTTGACATCAGCTCTCTGATATTTAGTTTGGCATTCATTAAGATTAATATGCAAAAGAACTCATTATGTGCCGGCAGTGTCTTTTGTGATTATTAAATATTTAAATTGAAAGTGTTTATTTCTTATTTTGTATTAAATATTTTGTATATTCCTTGGGCCTTTGGTTTGCAGTTATTAATTTTCATCAGATTAATTAGATTTATGGTATCTTAAAATTTCTCAGATTCCCCCTAACTCCCATTATCACAACCATTTGGTTCTACAGAATGCCTGTATTCTGGGTTTCCCAAATCAGAGAAACCATTTGATATTTAGCGGAGATAGTGAGGGTGTGGGAGGGTCAAAAATGGGAAGGGATCGTAATGTTGATGTGATATATATGTGTACAAACTACTCAAGTTCATTGTAAGTGTTATATATAACATATATATATATATATATATATATATATATATATATATATATATATATGTGTGTGTGTGTGTGTGTGTGTGTGTGTGTGTGTGTGTGTGTGGTGGGAAAACGAGTGTTCAGATTTAAGATACTAAAATTAGTAGTGTTTAGGTGAAACTGAGTAAAGTAGTAAATTTTAGAAGATTTAACATAATACTTAGCATAGAGAAAATACCCAATGATTATATTTAGTATATATGTTGTAAGCTTCTTCAGATACCTTTGCACAATATTTTATAAAAACAATGACTAAGAGCTGTGGAGGGAAAATCATTTTGTTCATTCAACTTTGCTCACATACATTAATTTTTAATCCAATTTATAATATTTCAGTATTAAAAATGATGTTTAGTTTATATATATGACTTACCAAATGTGTTTGGTTGTACACATACTTTTTTGATTTGTTTTGCTTTTTGTTTTTGTTTGTATTGAGATAGGATCTTGCTCTATAGTCCAGGCTGGTGTTGAGCGTACAATATAGCCCAGGCTGGCCTAGAGGTCACTTGGCAATCCTCCGGCCTCTGGAGGGCTGGATTACAGGCATAGTTTATGCCTGGTTTATGTGATACTGGGAAGTCAATCCAGGACTAGGTGTGGGCTAGGTAAGCACTTTAACCACTGAGCTAGGCTTTCATCTTTGTGTGTGTATTTTTAAATGTCATAGTAATACTTTTGCTACCCTGTATGTTTGGGGTATGTGTTATACTTCTTATTTTATCATATTTCAACTTATAATCATCCTTACAACAATATTCTGAGGTAAGCACTGAGTCAGTATTTCATTGTTGGATATGGCTGTGTCACTTGCACAAACAAGTCATCAAATTTAGCAGAAGTGAAACCATTGTCCTGTTTTCTGTTGATTTTTCAAGACCTTTCCTACTAGACTTCAAACTACTCCACATTCTATTTACTTATCATGAACAGCAACGCTACACATAAATACTTTGGTCATTGGCACATTGAGTGGAGAGTGTGACTTCCCACTGATCTAAAACCAATTGATAATATATACACATATTTTAAAAAAATAATTATCTTTGTTGTGAAATTTTGAGTAAATTGAAGAACATGTAAGAAGAATTGGTCATGATTAATCATGCCATTATTTTAAGTGTAATCCATGAGTTCATTCATTTATGATTACGTAGTGCTTCCCTTTTAAGTGTATGTTTTAAGCGTATGATTACATAATGTTTCAGTTTTACTAAATTTTTTGAAATAATATAAATTATTTTCAAAATTACACATTTAATATTTAACATTTAATACTATTTTCTCACACATCTCAGCTGTATTACACAGTACACAACTTTATTTTACAATTAGTGAAATGAAAGTTTCAGCTTCTTACCAGTTTATAATTAATATATTATTACTACTAATTCAGGTTAACCCAAAAGTTTATTAATTTGTTATATGCATGGTAACGTTGGGAACCTCATATATATATATATATATATATTTAAGTAAAATTTTCTTGTAGCATTTGTTTTATTTCAATTATAATGACAAGTTAATTTTGCACAAATTTTTATACCATACTATTATGTTAAATATTATATTTTTAAATATTTTATGCACACAATAACCTTTAGGTAATCTGCATTAGTGATACTAACTTATACTATTTTGAAATAGCTATGTTGTTTAAATTTCAACTATTTCTTAATATTTTCATTTAATTTTTGGTAAAGCGATATTATTTGCAAATGGTAAAGAGGAAATGTAGCTACACAAAACCAATCAATACATCCTTTACATTGCACTCACCTTAAGGCTTCTAAAACTTACCATTTGACAGTATCATTATGAGGTGTGCTATTTCTCTTTGATTGGAAAAAAAAATGTGTACTAAAATGTTAAGCGCTGTGATATTGAATGTTTCATCTCCTTTAGATAAAGGTTGTCTAATTGATACCCTTCATGGAAAGCAAATGTCAGCCCCGAAGTTCATTGCATACTCAAAAGTGTATGTTCATTGCATACCTAAAGTGTATGCATTTCCAGGGCACTGTGGCTACTGTTACCTGCACCCAAACACATATTGTGTTCTAGACAAATGGTGCGGACAAGCCTCTCTGATGGGTTATTTTCGTCCACTTTATCTTCTTTCAAATGTTTAGGAAGAATGCAGGAAGGGGATAAGCAGACCACACACACAAAACAGTATGAAATTGTAAAACTATTGATGAAAATATAGTCTCAGAAAAATTGTAAGAAACACCTCAAACTTTTATTACAGATGAGTTTTCACTTTTATTTTTCACTTTTATTTTCTAATACAAGTTGTTTATGTTTTGAGGACTAACAAGGATATTCTTCTTAACAAGAAGGAAAACTATCAGACACGGAGTAAGACCCTGTCTCAAAAGTATAATCAAAGGGTAGTCTATAAAATACTGAACTGATATCTTGAAAATTGTCAGTCATAAAATAAAAAAGAAACCTGAGATGTGCTCACAGCCAAGAATTGCCAAAGGAGAAAGAATGAATCAATAATTTGGGACCAGATTGGAAAGCAAAGAGATAAAACAAGATATTCCAGTGAAAATGCTGAGGTAATATGAAATAGAAATATTTAGTCACTTCAGGGTTTACTTAAAATGGGAGTATAAATAAATACAGCATACACTTGCAAAACTTATTAAAATTATTTGTCTTTAGTGGCCTTGTTGAATCAGAAGAAGATGGCTGTAAATTCATTACCCAAATGATAGAGTCCAGACTGACCACTTAGATTTTCCTCTCTGCCTTAGTGATGGGTTTAGACATATTTATGTGACATGATTCATGTTTCAGGGAAACATGATGAACAGATTCTGCGGGGAAATTGTGGCCCAGTTTTCATTCACTGTTATATAATAATATAATGAAAGAAACTGTCCCTTTTCTGATACATCTTTTTCTGTCAGAATTACAATCCTGAAATGGTGACAATTGGTTGAAAATAGAAGCCATTTGAGAAAAATCACTGTTCCCACATGACACATTGACATTTCCAATTAATTAACTCTCATTTTTTCCATATGGATTATGAGAGATTATAAACACTTCCTTATTGTTTGAACATGATTTCTAATATTCTGCTAAGGAGATCAAAGCTTTCATAGGTAATTAATATTGTCAAAATGGCTATCCTGCCCAAACCAATATACATATTTAATGCAATTCCTGTCAAAATATCAACAAGTTTATTTTCAAAGAACTTGAAAAAAACACTCCTTAGGTTCATATAGTTGTAAAAAGATGAAGAGCAGCCAAAGAAATTCCCAATGAAAAAAAGCAGTTGAAATTATGTTTCCAGGCATCAAGTTATATACCAAATCAACAGCTCTAAAATCTATATGGTGTTGGAACACACACACACACACACACACACACACACACACACACAATAAAGACGGGTTGACCAGTGGAACAGAACTTAAGATGCAGAGAAAACCTCAAGTACTCCCACCCACATGATCTTTGATAAAAGGTCCAAAAAATGTACACTGGAAAAATGATAGCCTCTTTGATAAATGGTTCAGTGAGAATTGGTCATCCAGGAGAATTAATCGAGAAGCACAGCTATCACCAAGCACCAAAATCAAATCTAAATGAAACAAAGACCGGGATATTAAAATGGAATCACTGAACCTACTAAAGGACAAAAATAGGAAAAATTCTAGAAGACATTGGAATGGGTAGTGCCTTTCTTAATAGGACACCTAATGAAAAAGAAAAAGAAAAATAGAATCAACAAATGAGATTACATCAAATTAAAAAGTTTCTGAGTGGAAAAGGAAATTACCAGCATAGCAAAGAAAAAAACTGACAGAAAGGGAAACATTCATCACCATCTATACCTCAGATAGAGACTAATTTTTAGAATATACAGAAAAAGGACTGAAGAAAACCAGACCCCTCCAATTCAAGATCTAATTAAAAAATAGTCAGTGGAAATGACTAGGAGTTCTCAGATGAAGAAGTTTAAATGGCCAGTAAATACATGAAAAGATGTTCAAAGTACTTATCTATTAGAGAAATGCAAAAAATTACTAATATGCCATCTCACCCCATTGAGAATGGCAGATATCAAGAACTCAAATAGCAATTGATATTAGAAAGGTTTTGGGGCAACAGGTTTCTTTTAGTATTGCTGGTGGGACTGTAAACTGGTACAATCACTATGAAGGGCAATATGAAAATTTCTCAAAAGCCTGAAAATAAATATTTCATTGCATCCAGAGATTCCTCTTCTGGTTATCTTTCCAAAAGAGCTAAAATCAAGCTGTAACCGAGCTGCTTGTACACCTGTGTATCCAGCAGCACATTTAAAAATAGTGAAAAGTTGAAAGATGCCAACATACCCATGAACAAATACAAAAATTGTATTTGTACACAATGGAGTACTACTCTTCTACAAACACAGACAGATTTGAGATTTTTGTAAGTAAAGGGATGCAACTTGAGAGCATCATGGTTAGTGAAGTGAGTCAAATGCAGAAGGTTAAATATTGCATTGATTCTCTAAGATGAGAAACCCAGAACACAGGTGTTCTTTAGAACAAAATGTGTGTGATAGTAAGAGCAGTAAATATGCGAGGGTGTGAGAAGGCCTAAAAAGGGAAAGGGAAAAGGATTGAAATTTTGACACCATGTATATGTGTGTGCAGAATCCTCAAGCTCAATGTAACCATTGTGTATCACTTATATATTAATGTAAATGGGGGAAAAGACTGATTGTTTCATTATGAGGAAATAAGAAAGATGATAATAAATAGCAATAAAGTTAGATTGCATTTCACCTAGTTCAAATATGACACAATGTGTTTATACATATATACATATCGGTATATGTGTTGATGTATATATATATATATATATATATATATATATATATATATATATATATATATATATATATATATATATATTTGCAGCATTGCTTCAAAACACAATGTTATACCCATAAGTAGGTATAATTTGTGTTTTATGTGTCAGTAATAATAAGTTTAAATTAAACATTTAACAAAACTCCGTGAAAATTAGAATTCCCCTCTTTTGTGAAAAAAAAAAAAGAATGGAGAGATGCTTCACTAAAATTTGGCCTAAATTATAATAAAATTCAGTGCCTTGCCACTATTTGAATTAGAGCTGAATAATTATTTAATCTTACGAAAACATTGTAAATATCCTACAATTCATGACACCACAGTCTCATCTATGATTCTTACTTTGAGTAGTGATCTGAGACAATAGCACATAGACATATACACCCTGAAATGTGCATCTGTGTGGTAGGCTTCCATTTGTAGCATTACTTAAAGGTATATCCTCATGTATTTTAATAGGAATAGCATATGTTATTGGTCATGATTAAAATCTTAAATCTAGATATTTCAAAATTTAAGTGAAAAATTAGGACATGTCATAATTTGTCTAAATTACACTACTATGTATTTGTTGTACTTTTAATGTAAGCCCTGTGATAATTAATAGTTGTAGCTAAAGTTTAATTTCATTCATTTATTCAATGTATTTGTAAAATACATGTAATTATTTTATTTAAGACTCCAGTATTGAATAACCTGCATACTGTAATCTGCCTACTTACTGAGTAGACATTTTGTCAAGTGTAACATATGTGTACAACCATTAAACCATCAACGCAGAGCTGCAGGAATGGCACAGCTGTTAACGTGCTTGCCTTGCAAATGCAAGGCCCTGAGTTCAATTCTCCAGCACCACATAAAGCTGGGCATGATGGCACATGCCTGAAATCCCAGCACTCAGGAGGCTGAAGCAGAAGGATTACCATGAGCCCAAAGGCAACCTGGGCTACATACTGAGTTCAATACCGGCATGTACGACAGAGTGCGACTGTATTTCAAAAAGAAAAAAACATCAGCACAACATAATGGATATATTTAACAATGTCAAAACTTTCTCTGGCCTTTTGTAACATATATGTTCCCCGTTTTTATCTTCTCCCCAAATAGCTATTAATTATGTAATTGCTGTCACAATAGATACTTTGCATTTTCAAATTTTTAATTAAGTTGGATAATAAACTTTGCATTTCTTTTTTTAGGAAAGGATTTCTTTGTTTCTGCATAATTTTTTAGCACTAAGCATAATTAACCATGATATTGAATATTTCAAAACTTTTTCCTTTTGTTATTGTCAAGTGTTCTGTTGAAGAGATATATTCAATTACTGTTTAGCTTTCTATTAACAAACATTTGGCTTGTTTCCATGTTTTGACTATCACAAAATGCATTTGCCAAAATTTATGTTTATAGCTTTGAAGGAATATATTCTTGCCGTGTTCTTATGAAAATATTTAGAAATAAAAAAGATGAGATACCTAAAATGTGAGATTATAAAAGTACTTTCTGAAGTAATTGTCCAATTCCTCGTTATGAATGGCAGTTCTTACACATGTTCAGTGGTCCTAGGTTTGCAAACGTACAAAAGAAACAAATGAGATTTCTCAATTTTCACTTACATTTCTTTTTGGGTTTGAAATCACTTGCCTTCTTTGTGTTTTTCTTTTAGTGTTAAATGGTTTCAAAATTCTGCATTTATTCTGTAAATAATATTTTAGCAGATTTAGGACTAGCGGATATTTTCACGTTCCAAGATTAATGTTTTCTTAATTTAATGGTGTCTTTTACAGTGATTATTTTCCCTTGTAGGCCTATTTATCAATTTGTTATTTTTTATTATTTACCTAAAATTCATTAAGATAGAGGAAATTTTTTAGTAATTTTTAAAAACATATATAACTTAAAGTTTAACATTCTGGTCAATTATTCACACTGAGTACATTTTATGAATTGTGGGAAATGGATTGTAATGCAATTTTTTGTACATGGATGATTTAAGCTCTTTCTTTCTTTCTTTCTTTCTTTTTTTTTTTTTTTTTTTTTTTTTTTTTTTTTTTTTTTTTTTTTTTTTTTTTTTTTTTTTTTTTTTTTTTTTTTTTTTTTTTTTTTTTTTTTTTTTTTTTTTTTTTTTTTTTTTTTTTTTTTTTTTTTTTGAGACTGGTTATTGCTCTGTTGCCCAAGCTGGTCCTGAATTCACTACTGGAACCCAGGATGGCCTTGGACTTTCGACTCATGGCAATCCCCTGGCTTCTGTCTGTGGAGTGCTGGGTTTACAGATATGAGACACCACCCCGATTTTACATGGTGCCGGGGATTCAAACTCAGGGCCTTATGCTTGCTGAGCAAGTGCACTAAGTGCTTTTAGTGCTGTGTGATTCCTCCAGCCCCTAAGTCAAATTTAATCTAAATTCTTTTTAAGCTAAATTCTGTTCACACAGAGGCAGAGTGTCTCTGAACCTCATTCTGCTCAGTTCATCATTTTATCTGTTTATATCAAATTATGAATTATAATTCTTTTTCAAATGCCACAGAATATTTCCTGAGATTTTTAAATATGAGTTTGATACATCTGCATGTTAATTTGGGTTGTATTGTTAATAATATTAATATACAGCCTATCACTCCCACGCTTTAGTGTACAGTATTATTCTGTACAAGTCTAAATAATAAGTCCAGTAATTCACAGAGAAAACGCACAAGTCTCTAGTTGCTGTTATATGAATGGCTACGATTTTATTATGACAAAAAGGATACATAGCACAAACAGGGAAAGACAGAAAGCCATATGACAAAGTCAAAGATAGCCAGATGCATACTTCCATTAGGGTCCCACAAGACACAATTTATTTCTCCTTCATTGAGTTATAATAGTGTACACAGTACTGAGAAGCAGGGCATCTCATTAGAATACCAATATCACAAACTCTCAGATGAAAATGGTTATTGAGGAGAAATCAGCAGGTATGTACAAACATTGCACAAACATTAAAAAACACAGCAAACAATGATGAAAATATTCTTCAACTATCAAATTCTCAGACTCTTCAGTGAGTATTAATATGACTAATAGACATTCTCAAAGATGGCGGAGAAATTCTGCTGTAATAATAGTTTTCTGCAGAGTCTTCTGCGACCAATACTAAATTAAATGTAAATAGTCACATTTCTGAAGCTCTGAAATCATAGTTATGTGAAATACCTAAAATCTTTGCAGTCAGCATCTATCTCTTTGAAATGATATTCACAAATTCTGTGCTAAGAAGCATGCACACCTTATAAATGAAATTGTTGAACAATTTACTTAAAGTTTTCTGCAGGTTTTAAATTATGACAATATTTTGAAGGTGCATATAAATTAAAACTTCTTAAACTGTGAAATCAATTATGAAAAATAATAGATCTATACAGTCACATTAGTTTCCCTATTTCAAGTCATTTTCGAAGTATTTTAAAAATCACCCAAAGTTGGTGTAAAATATAGAATTCTATAACTTACATAAGATCTATGATTCTTATATATTCCATGCACAATAAAATATATTCAATAATTATTACTGATATATTAGTCTTAAAATCATCCATGTCAGTATGCATCCTCACTTTTAGATAAATATCTTGTTCAATAACATTATTGCATGACAGTTACAGATTTTGGGAAAAATAAATATTTCAAGGCATTTTCACTGTAGGGAAATGTCTCCTTTGCTGAATTTTCCTGTGGTCTTCAGTTTTCCATAACTTAGATAAATAATGGAGTACTTTAAAGTAAATGAAAATATTAAATTTTGATTAATTATTTTAATTTCATTATCAATATAGTCTCTCACATAAACTAAAATGCAATTATCTAACAAATAAAAATCAATATATAAAATTACATCATAGTTTAATGTGCCATGCTCCTTTTCGACTTATTATCTCTCCACTTTACCTATATTTTTGTTCTCTCCTTCATCAACCCTTTACACTTGGAACCTTGTTTTAGATGTCTTTGATGCCTAATTCTTAGGGTAAATTTTACAAACTTTAATATTTTTATATATGAAACATTAATAATTTATGTCATGTTTGAAAACAAAGGTATTTCTCATCAAACATACTTCTCATTAGTTATAAATAAAATATTTATCACTAAAATTAATAAATATGGCAGATTCTACCTTAAGCAGAGTGTCAAACTTAGACAAACTTCCAATAAATTGGAAGTTCTTGACTTTCTGAATAGCGCTGGGATGGTGTAAGAACAATAGAGAGGTTGCCAAAATGTTCTCACCTAAATCCAACGAGAGACAGATTACATGATACAACAAAAAATTGGAAGTCCATAACATAACTAGCTACCTGAAATTCTTCACCGAAATAGATACCATGAGGGACAAAATGATTAGGGAACCATTCTAAAAAAAAGAAGAACAAAGGAATGCAATATGTACAAGTAGTGTGGAATCCTCAGATCTTGAACATAACAGCACAAGGTTTACAGCATAATAGCTAGCACTTGGGGAAAAGTGGAATTAATGCTGTATTAATTTCACATGTAACAATGATATTTTCATTCTACTGAGGCTTAAGTATGTCTTTTTTCTCAAATCATGCCTAATAAAGCTTTTAAGGTGTATACATAATGTCTGGAATTAATTCTTTAATATTTTTATACCCGAGCATGGTGACACACACTTCTAATTCCAGGATTTGAGCAGAATAAACCAAAAAAAAAAAAAAATGAAAATATGAGCTCAGCCTGGACAATTTAATGAATTAGCAAGATTGTTTCTCAAAAAATAATTTTGAAAAAGCGCTGCTCAGTATGAAGTCCTTATTTCAATCTCTAGTGCCACAGAAATCAACGAATCAACACACGAAAGCTATCCTCAGGGAAATATGGAAATCTGGGTTTGAGATGGAGAATCATTTAGGTCAGAATAGACAAAAATATTTCTTGCATTAACAAAAGCATATATTCTCTTATCAATATAAGGTCCGAGCTTTCTAAACAAAATTAGTGTAATTATTTATTCAAAAAATCCTTTCTGTTGCTTTTACTCTAAAATATCCATCAATGAAAACCAAAAAATGTTGCAAGCACGGATGCAATGAGTTCATTATAACATTAGCAGTTCACACATGTTTTACATGCATGTACATATGTTGGTTATTCACATACAGTTGCATTTTCCAATCAGGGACAACTATTTGTATTTTCAGGAACATAATGAATCTGCTTTCTTAAGTTTTAGGATGTGTAGTTTGAACATTATTTTTTCTCCTTTCACAGCTTAAAAATAGAACATAATTTGTCAGGATGTATACAAATATGTATACATGCATTTATATGTGCTGGGTAATTTTGAATATTTCATGAAGCTAAGAAATGTAAAAATACTTAAATCAAGGTGTATTGACCTTATCTATCAACCTACTCTCAAGTAACTTCTAGTAGACTGGTTTAATGTTTTCAGTAACATAATTGTTCGAATTGTATGTGGAATTTCACATCCCAGTCTCCCCTCTCTGCATTTACCTTTAGGTTGCTTGGAGTTGAAAGAGGACACCATAGAGAACCTGCTGTCCGCTGCGTGTCTCCTGCAGCTCCCGCAGGTGGTGGAAGTGTGCTGCCACTTCCTCATGAAGCTCCTGCACCCCTCTAACTGCTTAGGAATCCGGGCGTTTGCCGACGCCCAAGGCTGCATCGAGTTAATGAAGGTGGCGCACAGCTACACAATGGTAAGGCCATTGACTATTAATGGAGACATACACAGTATATTACCAAAGGTGAATATATTTATTTTGAGGACTTAAACAGTCTTTTTGAAATTTACAGTGAATTTCTTATGCTTCACACATCTTGTTATTATCGTGGAAAATAGTATGTTATGATCTCAATGGACAAATATATTACATAGAATATTTATTGTTGCATAGTGTACATATTATTTTTATGTGCTACTTATATTTTACTAGTAACATAGATATTAAAATTAGCTATTTTGAATTTTAAAAGTTGTGTAAACTATATTTTAATTGCTCCTGTTACATCTATCAATTTACATCTATGCCCACAATTTCTTGAAAAAATCTTTTATTTTGTTTTTAATCTTTCAACCATTCCATGATAGCCCATTATATAGATACAAATATATCTGTATTAGCTACGAGAAAAATTTATTCTTAGTGCATATTGAAAACTGTTCATTTATACAATGAATATTAGATTACAGAAGATCTGATTTATTTTAGAAATATAATTTTTCATATTGTTTAAGTATAATCCAAAAGTTTTCATGGTGAATATTGCAAAATAAATGTTCTTAAAGTAGCTTAAGCCTATATTTGTTCCATCGACATTTTTATGTGCATATGCATATTTTGCCAGTATGATAGAGATAGTAAGGTTATTTGAATTATTTAAGCAATTTATTTTTCATCATTTCAATTCTCAATTTTATATCTGTCATAATTCATATGCTAGAAATAATTTTCTTGTTTTAGTAAGATCTAAAAATATTTTACATTTTGCTAGTGTTATGATTGACATTAGCATGTTCTTATTTGTTACTATTAAAAGCACTATTAACTATTAGAGAAATTTGCTTTCCCAACTGATAGGAAGAGTTTATCCGAGAGTAAACTCATTAAACTTTATGAATCCTATATATTTCAAAATTTAGAGTTTTGAACTTAGTATTTCCAAAGACTAATCAAAGTCAAACCCTTAAAAATAGTTTTATTGTTATTTCTAAATAGACTTTCAATAATATATTGTTTTTAATTTTAGGTAGATTAATAAAATAGATGAAAATGTAGAAATAAATAGGAAATTTATTATTTTGCAATGCAATTCTATTGTCAAATCACTCTTTAGAAATATTTTTGACAGGGTATGGAATACTTTTGAAATTTTATGAACCATACAAAATCAGTATAAACAAACTCTTCATCAACTGAACTATCAAAGTCCAACTGCTGTCACTTAATTAGGCTCATTTCGTTACAATTAGGAGGTCTGGCTTAGCTTCAACAAGTGTAATATGTGTTTTTATCCAGAGGGAAAATGGTCCCTTCTGGTCTACTTTAAAATTATTAATTTTGTAATAAAAATGTGTTTTTTGCAGCTGCTTGGATGTTTTTGCAATTTATTACACTCTACTGACAATATTTTTATAAAAACCTTAATGTGTATCCTATAGAAGCATGCATTTAAAACAAGCAAAAATACTGTGTTCTGACCAGTTATAAATTTCTGAAAGTATAAATAGCATATATTTTTGCATGATGCGTGTTGAAATTCAAATGGTATATTCTTTATGAAATATAATGCCCTATTTTCATTTCATGTGATTAATATTTTAGAGAAGAAAATTTGTTATATCTAGGTTTTCTAAGATCTCTATTTTTCACAGTTATAATTCAAAATGAAATGTTTTGCATCTGCTATTGCAATTTTTCATCACATATTTGCCTCTGATCCTTGTCTGCTAAGGCATATGTTCTCATTAATGTATTCAATCTGTGCTTTGACAAAAAAAATCTGTTGTACTATTTTTTTCTTTCTGTTTTACTATTTTAGTAACAAGGTACCAGCTTTCCTACTACATTTTGAATGGATTTAACCCAGTTATTGTCTCAGATCTTGCATTTGAATCCTTATTGGATAAATAATATTTAATATATCTAATTTTCATAGCTTTGCTTTTTTTTTTTAGATATAAACTTGACCTTCACAATCCAGACCCATCTTAGCCAATTTCTTTTATCTGGGGCACAACATCCAACACTCCTGACTTAAGAAAGGAATTTTGTTTTCATTTCCCATATATAGATAGATAGATAAATAGATAGATAGATAACATAAATCTAATATCAATCTTGAGTATTTTGTGCACGTACATATCATAGCAAAGAACAATTACTTCCCTTCTCTCTCTTCGACCATCCTCCCATTATTCCCCACATTAAGTTCTATGAAATAATTATGATCTTGTTTTCTCGTATCAGAGATACAATTTGATATTTCATCTTCTGCTCCTGACACACTTCACTAAGAGTTTCAAAGGGTCTCAGTCTTTTAGTGGGTGGCCTACAATGGTGGAAGAGCAGAGCAAGCAGAAGGCACATGCAGGATCAAAGATGTTTTTGGCCTATCAAGAGAGGAAGCAGAGAGAGTGCCCGGAGGAGCAAGATAGCCAGGTAGCCCTTCCACAACGGGCCTGGCTTTGCCTCTTTACAACACAGGAAGATGGTGGATGAACCCCTTGATTCAATCTCCTTCAACAACCATGAAGTTTATTGAGGACATTTCAGATACGAGCAATAATAACCCTCTGAAATGCTATCTGTATTTCGTTGCTACGTGTATGGTTCACTATTTCTCATTTGAAAATTTTACTCATTTATGTGGCAACAGTGATTGATTT
>PVKB01001637.1:309011-381479 GCA_004027205.1 Ctenodactylus gundi
CACCAAGAGGCTTGAGGAATAGCTCAGTGGCTGAAGTGCCTACCTAGCAAGCTCAAGGCCCTGAGTTGATTTCCCAAGTACCACATAAACTGAATAAACTGGGGGTTGTGCCTCATACCTGTCATCTCAGCATTAGGGAGGCTGAGGTAGGAAGTTTATCATGAGTTTGAAGCCAGCATGAGCTACATAGTGAGTTCAGGACAAGCCTGGACTACAGAACAAGAACCTGTCTCAAAAAATAAATTAAAAAAAAAAAACAAATAAATAAGTAAACAAATAAATAGATAATAATAAACATTAAAAGCAAAAACAATGCTAAATTTTTAAAGAAAAGAATTTCATGGTGCTAATTAGATTTCATCATGGGGCTTTTGCCTACTTCTCAATATCCTGTTTTAAAAGCAGTAAGGAATGAGAAAAAACAGATGAGAATACCTAAAACAAATATAATATACTTGTGTGAGAAAATTTGAAAAAGAAAATAGATTTTTGCCCATACCTAAATAAAGTTAGAGAATTTGTGTTTATGTATTTCATGGAACAGATTTAAGTCATAAAATAGAAGCATTTAAATATTTGTCATTCTGTTTTCATTTTTAAGTTTAGTAGATTAATCATCTGCTCAGGTTAAATATTACAAAAAGTAGAATTGTAGAAGTGACCTGGCTTGGATATAGAGGAACAGAATTTCAGTGTACTCCAGTCTGATCATTTTCCCCCTCTGCCTTGTGGCTTCTACCCACTGGTCACCACTGCCATTTATCTCCAAGGTCAGCTCTGTCATTTGAGAGAGATGCCTAGAAACTCATTTTTCAAATAATCCATTTTCCAGTTGGTTCTGAAATATAGATTGCCAATAAGAAGCATTTGTGGGAGTGGAAAAGCCATTACTCTTCACGAGCAGTAGCAGGCAGGTGTGCAGGAAAACGCGTAGGTGAAGTAACTTCTAAGTAAGCCTTTGAAAGCTATTTCTTTCGCTGCTGTGGTCTGAACCAGCTGATGGGAGCCTTCTGTATGTATTATCTTTAGGCTTTTGAGAACAACTCACATCATGAGTAGAAACATTACTGAGCTTCATTTTTCATAAGCTTTTCAGTGGCTATTCAAGCCTCCCATTTCCTGCCTGCAAGAACTTCTGTAAATAACAGAGTGGGTTGTTTTCCTAAGCCATCAAATGAGCAGATATAGGCCCCATATTCTCATAGGCATCTTCCAATCGAGTGAAACTTTTATTAGAGAGATGTGAATACCAACATCTATTCAGTTCAAAAAGAGCAAAGCCGTTGTAACAATTAAACCAAAGCTCTACTTGGTAAGTCAATGAGATGACTAGGGTTAATTATAGGAGTATGGGTGCGGAGTTACCTACCCAGAGGAGTATCGGTGATGGGCCACCTATGGGCCCATGAGTGACAGTTGTGTTACAGAAAAGCTGAGCCAAGCCTAAGTGACCACACATGAAAACTGTCTCTGTCTAGATCTTCCTGAGACTTGCATTTCTCATCAGCTGCTCCTTTTTTCAGGACTGACTTCTTTCCATGTCTTTGTATTATTCTCTCCTTATCTCTCTCTTTTCTCTCTGATCTGTTTTGGTGCCCCCCAACTTTCTTTCTCTCTCTGTTTCTCTCTCTAATCTGTGGTCTTAGTACTCACAAATACTCCAGGCATAGTGTCCCCATGCAGGCCTGAAAGCAGTCACCACATGCCTTTGGTATATACCACAAGGTAGCCACCGGGTGAGTGTCACCTGCCAGAAGGCACACAGCATGAGCTGAGCTGCATCTGTGGATAACAGTCAAGTGGCTATATGCTTGGAAATGGGCGGGGCTCTACCCATGCTTACCTGTGAGCTGCTCCTCCTTTGACCAGGAGGGTCATAGGACTTGTTATACAACATCTCCACGTCTAGCTATTAAGTTACTACTATTTTCCTGAAAGTTAGTTAGAACCGATCTTACTTCATTTAAACATGTTGTATGAAATGCCAAATAGATCTCCATCCTCTATGTCATTCAGAACTTCTGGTCAAATGTCAAATCCAAAATTTGCACCAGTGCCTCTTGAGGGAGAAGCCCAGCTTCTTGCTTTCCATGGCTGGGAGTTGATCTAGCAGTTTCCCTATGTCACCTAGGCTGACCTTGAACAACTGGGCTCAAGTGATCCTCCCACCTCAGCTGGAGCTAGAACGGTAGAAATCCACCACTGCACTTGGCTCCGGAAAATTAAAGATAACAACAACAAAAAAGAGTCACTTTGAAGCAACCCTCCATTCAAGACACTCTTTTACCTTAAATTACATTTTAGTCTTTATAGTGTGTGTTTAGATCTTATATGAAGTGTTCCTACTTTCCTCAGATAATTTCTTTGACTGATCTGTTGCCAAAAAAAATAACTTAATCCTATTATTTTCAGTCGAATTGCAACCATGCCAATTATCTTTAAATATTTGATGACATTGTCTCCCTCCTTCACTCCTTTGAAATATTAATATTTATTACTTTCCCTAGAATCATATGATGTCATGATAAACCCTAAATTTCCTTTTACAAACTTCTTTTCATTTATTTTTTTGTTTAAGACAGGGTTCCACTCTCTATTCCAGACTGGGACTGAACTCAGTATGTAGCCCAGGACAGCACTGGACTAACAGCAATCCTCTTGTCTCAGCCTCCAGAGTGCTGAGATTACAGGTGTGCTCCACCACAGCCAGCTTATAGAACTCAGGTACTAAGTACTTTCTAGGCAAAAACTCTAACCACTGAGTATTGCTCCAGTCCCTGTAGTTATCATTCTTATATTTATGATTGACCAACAAAGTACACATCACAGACAACACTGTAGTTCAGAGCACATCTCCATTGATTTTCAACCTCTGAAAAAGTGTCTAAGTGTGATGTAATAAGTTAACTGCCATTTTTCCCAGACCTGGATTGACTCATTCAATAAGACCATTTGTGTTTCACCTCTGCAACTTCAGTCCTGCTAATTGTCACATTGTTTTTTGACTACGTGAAGCATGTTGCGAAGACTTTTGTGCTTACTCTAGCTTTTCTCTTCCAAAAACACGGCCGTAGTGAATATTAATACACCTTCCTTCTCTGCATCCTTCAAACTTATGGTCACATATCACTTCCATGAAGATCTCTGCTCTTAACGGTCTTTATAAAGTGATATTTCATTCACAATTTTCTCTTTCCTTAATCCACTTATTAGTCTTGAGAATGCTTATTGTGTCTTGGATCTTATACAAGTGCAGCTCACTGTTATTTTCTGCCAGCTACCCTTATGAAGTAGCTTCTTGGTAGTAAACTTACTTGCTGCTATAACTGTTATATCAAGGTGAAGAATTGTGCGTGGTATTCCTTGTTAAAAGAGTGAATGAGGGCATGAGGTACTACTGAACTCTTATGCACCAGGCATTGTGGTAGGTGGGAGGGGCAGCATGGGAATAGCTATGACGCTGCCTTTTGAATCAGGGTTAACATGGTAAGGGCTACAGAAGCAATATGTAAGATGCTACATGAGAACAAAACATGAAAATCCTCTTAAAACAAGTAATGCGTATACCAAAATATAATAGGTGGAGTGAAATCAGAGGGCGTGTTGAGTACAGAGCACTCATTACAGAGGACAGGGGTGTGTCATTGAGCCTCAATGAGAAAGAGCTTGTTGTGTTTAAGGAAAATCAAGTTGGGTGGGTTGGTAGGAAGAAAAGGGATTATAGGTTGAAGATTTAGACAGAACCAAATTTTACAGGATGTGGGGTCTTTGAAAATGATTTGCTTTTTATAGAGCATGTCATGCCATTGCAAGTTTTTAAGCAAATATAGGCCATGTTTTAATTTTAAGACTGGATTCTAGACTTGCATAAGAAGGCTAAAGGTGAGTTCAAAACTACAAATCAGTGCTTCACAAGAATAGAAGATTGAACTTCACAGACACTTATTGGGATTTAAAAATGAGGAAAATGAGATTGCTCTATTTTTCTTCATTTTGTTTGGCACACAAGCAGTAGATCTACTGATGGCAATAATTGCCCCAGTTGGTACTCACAGTGCCACAAGTTAAGAAGGTGTGTTCCACATTGTTTTAGGTCATAAAGATATTTACTTAATTAATTAATTCCAATTCCTTTCAGTGAATATGTTATATTTCTTGTAAAAATAATAAACCAGGGTTCTGAAATATTAAAAATACTCAAAATCAAAATTGAATATGCACAATGCAATATTCAACCTGGTACATATTATCTTGATAAAATTTTAAGGCACTACCCAACCTACTAATAAACGCACATAGATTTCTTTTCACCCATAATATCAAGACAGGTTTTGTTGATGCCCACAACCCAAAAAAAAAAAAACATGTATTACTTCAGGGTCAAAATATTATAATCCTCAATGTGAGCTGCATTGAGAAAGGTTTGGCTCCTTGGAGTTGTGTTTCATTATTTTTTTTCCAGTTTTTTCTTCTTTTCTGTTTCTCTTCACTCCACTTATAATAGTATCCTCTCAGTGCTAACAGCATGGCTTGCAATATTTCTCTGGACTAATGCAGCAGGCAGAAGCTATGGCATTGTAACTAATTAGTGGCTACTTTGTTCCTCAGTTGCCTTGAAACGTGGAAGAATAATGCCCAGCGCATGAAGGCTTCTGAAGTCGGAGCAGAGCCATTTCCCTTCACTCTAGTAGCACTGAAAAATCTTATACATTGTTCACTTGCACTTCAGAGCCATTAAAGCAAAGCTTGAAAAAAATGAACAAGCTTTATTAATGTGGTTTCTTTTTATGGTTTTGAAATATCTGACATTTCTCTTGGTTTCTAGCTAGAGGCATGCTTTTATTTTTACTAATATGTCTTCCAATCCACCACAAATTAGACTTTGCTTTGGAGGTGTAAGCGTAATTTAAGTTTGTTCTCTTAAAAGACCAAAACAAAATTCATCTGACATATATTTTTTCAAGACTATAATGGTGTATAGCCATCACAATATCAAAATTTATTTAATGGCATCTTAATTCATTACCTTTTCAATGTCTCATATGCATATATGGTGTGAGTAACATTTTTAAACTATTCATCTTTGGTAAATTGAAAAGTAATATTTCACTTTCTATTAATTGATCCCCAACTGTCAGGACAAGTATACTGAGATTTGAGGTCTCATTGCTGTTGGAGATTAGTTATTACAGGTACTAATGGAGTAAGTGGAGGTTTAGGGAGAAAGGAAATTTTCCTTGTTTATCTGAACGTGACCTGTCCCTAAATTCGATGAACTACTTTTAAGTGATTACATAATTAGTTCAAGTACTCATCCAAGAGCATCTATGGTACTCATTACATTCCCGGCACAAGCTGAATTCTCTTAAAAGACAGTTCTTAATTATTTTCTAAATTAGAGTCCTTGCAAAGACTATCTGCTATGGCTGAAAGCTGATTTTACTGGAGAAGTAAAAAGCAAACTTTGACTTTCAATTGTCTTCAATGTGATGTGTCAATAGGATATTCAAGTCTCACTGAATAAATTGACAAAAATATATTTCTAATTTCAGTGATATAAGATATAATAATTCATTTGTGTAATTAAAATTTGGCTATATACAACACTGAAATTGTCAGCGATTTATAAAATAATCAAAATAGAATTGGTATTGATTGACTTTTCAAATACTAATTAAATGTATTCAAGATATTTAATGACAAAATCAATTTCTTCTTTTCAGGCACTGTTTAAATGTGTCTCAATTTTTGTTTTCATATCAAATATTAGAAAGGGTTCCATTAATAAATTCACTGATGTGCTTCCTGGTTGGTGATGCTGAGCTAGAAAATGATAAAATATTAATGTACTTAAAGGCATTCTTTTTTCTCATAGCTCTTGCATTTCTTCATTTGCAGTTTAAAATTTTTATTTTTCTACTATGCTAGTTCTATAACACAGAGATATGGTACAAGTCTATCTAAAACCACAACATATAATAGACTTTGAAACATTTGGCATCTTTACTCTCCACAAGATTTTAATTTCTATAGAATTATTGCATGTGTCAAGTTGTAGCAGTAATATAACTAAGGGAATTTCAAGAAAATGCAAGATTGCTTAAAACTATTCTCTAAACATAGAGTTAAAGGATTTTTGTAACTTGAAAGTAGTCCCTAGATGATTTCAAACATTTTATCAGTGATAAGCAATATTCCTTCATTATTAGATTAGTTAAAAGATGTTTCTAGGAGTCATTAGCAGGAACAAAAAGCAGAAGCTTTGCCAGTCGGCTCTCTTATGGAATTCATAATATTCAACAAACTGACTCAATAATTTGCTTTTGGGAAATGAGAAAATAAATCTAATTTATGCATATAAACTTTCATTTTACTATAATAACTTCACATCATAAAATGTTTTTAGAACATTTGTATATTCTGATGAATCATGTTATTGAACTAATTTGTTCTTATATTCCTTTCTTAGATTTTTTTTTCTTTTAAGGCCATTTTTCTGTTAAAAACTATACTTGTGCTTGAGATCTTTAAATTTTTGAAGCAAAAGGAAAGTCAGAAGGATCAATAGTTCAAAAGCAACATGATAAATCAATCTTTGCCTGAGGGGAAAACCAGCCTGCCCTTTACACAGAGGGCAAGAAGGACTAGGGGCTTCTCTAGTGTGAAAAAATAAAAAAAGGTTTTTTATAAACTTACTGTGGAATCAGATAAAATTTAAGGAAAAATAACTTCTATCAGATCAGATGTTCACCCTAGACCCCAGACTTTTCTAGATATTACAGTTGTGCATAGAACTAGACTTTTACATGACTTGTGGCAATGAACTGCGGTTGACTTGTTCATAGCTGTGTTCTTAGTGCTTGCTATAGGGACTTTCTTATTTGAGGTGCACAATAAATGACATTTACAGGAAGAGATGTATAAATACTTTCATAAATTAACAATTTGATATGTCTTATAAGTTTTAATATTCTCAATTAAAATGTATGAGTATTAATACTGTAAAGTGAAACATTTACCTCAAATTCAAAATACCTTGAAATGCTTGTCTAATTTTTTCTACCCCCTAATTAAAATTTAAATATAAAAATGTAAATATATATATAAGCAAGATGCCTTTCTGCTTTTTAGAATTTATTAACTGTTTTTCTCCTTTGTGGTGCTAAGATGGAGTCAAGGAACTTTACACTGAGCTCTATCCCTACTTCACTCTTTTTGCTTGTGATATTGAGACAGGCTCTTGCTATGACTCTAAGTTGCCCAGGCTACATTCCAACTGCGATTCTCCTGCCTCAGTCTCTCAGAGTGCTGGGATTGGAAGTCTACACCACCCGGCCAGGCTCAACAAGTTTTTAACTGTTGTATCAAAGGTATTTAGGAAGTAAAATAATATGAATCTACAACACATATGTAACTGTTTAAAACAAATCTTCAGTCATCTATTTCATTTTTGAGGACAATATTTAATTATTTTCATATTTCAAATGAAAGTTAAATTTCATCAGTTTTCATTAAAATAATGCCATGAAGGAATAAAATAATAATGTAATATACTCAAAGGGCAAATAACTTACAAAACCTTTACTACTAAGGTCAAAATATTGATTTTCTTATGATAACAGATTGTGTAAAGTAACACATCATAATAAAAAATTGTTGGGTCACAGTAAGTATAAATAGATAAAAGCTTGAAGAATGAGAGACTCAGTAATAAAATTAAGTAAATTCAAGAACATTATAATTAAATTATATGCTTTATTTAAGTAAGCACTTATACTACTATTTTTATATAAGATAAAAATAATTTGAACAACATGAGATATTTAAAGTCTGTTAAAGTTACTTAATATAAAATTAATAAAAAGCCTATATTCTTGAATGTAAAAAGTACTTTAATCAAATTGACTGTTTACTACTAATAGTCAAGACTGAATAAATTTAAGTTACATAGTATTGATAGATTATTTCAGGCATTTGATAAAGAAAATTACATTCCATTCGAATCTAAAGTTAAAAGAATATGAACAATATCTAAATGTCTGAATAGAGATAGAATTTAATTTTTTTTCATTGCTAACAGAAAAGAGGTCAAGGCATTTACCACTGTTTACAACATATTTATTTTTACTTCTAGCATATAAAAAAGAATATAAAAGAGTCAAATGATCTAATGATGACAGATAATATGAAAATTTAAGACACTTTTTCAAATGAACATATTTTATTTGAATTGGAAGAGATAAATATTATATGTAGGCATACACATGTGCATTTATATATATAATAATCATTGCCTGTATCTGTCCACAAATTCATTGCACATAATAATCAGAAAACGACTGTGTTTTTGAGTAGTCAACTTGATAATAGCCCTAGATTATACTATGTAAACATAAAAATTATACAGAAAATGAAGAGTCATTTAATGTTTAAAAAATTCAAAAATTCCTCAGACCCTACATCATATGTTATAATCATCATGATTCCACTAAAGTCCACATATTAAAATTTTATAAATTTTAATGAAGAAATAGAGACAACTATAAACCAAATATACACAACAGTAAGATATTTTCCTAATTATTGAAGCTTTGGTATTTCTCTTATACAGGCAAATATCATTTGGTGAAGTAGTCACATATATGTCTTGTTTTGAAAGAGACAGAGGCAAATTGCATTTCTTTGAGTATTTGAAATGATTATTGGGGATGACATCATGGAATATTTTTTAGGTTTAGATCTGTGATCTTATCCCAAAAGACTTGCATTTAGAAGGTGTTCAGTTGGTGGGATTAATGCATTGATTTTTTTTTTTGAGCTACTGAAAAGTGAGGCATAATAGGAAAGGCAAACACTGGGACATACCCCTGGAAGGGCAGATTACTGGTCCGGGACCTGGAAGGACGCATGTGAGCTCCCCCCTCTCTCTGGCACTTTGCTTACTGTCACAAGGGTGTGCACAGCTATTCCGGTGTTAGGTCTACTGCCACCCTCTTCCAGCATCGCTAGCGGCACATGAGACTTCCTGAAACTGTGAGCTAAGACAGACCTTTCCTTTTTAAGTTGTGAGCTTCAGAGATTGTGTCGTCGAGATGACAAAGAAATTAAGACAATAATGATAATTGAAAATTTCATATATTTTCCAAGACTATTACGAGTGATTTTTAAGTGGCCAATAATGTTGTGTGAATTTGAACAGGCCCCGTTGCTGCAGTAGACCAGAGGCCTGTAGTCATTTGTCATTGTCAGCTTTCAGTCAAATAAAATGTTTCTTTGAGCAGTACATTGTGTTATTTTGTTAAAGAATTTACAGTCAAAAAATCATTTGATGCACTCATTTGAAATCCATTAGAGTGAACTGATACTCTATATTTTTACCTTTTTTGTCATGAAAGGGTCTTAGAATACTTACCTTGTTTCATTATCAAAAGGCTAAAATATAAGTTATGCATTTCATTTAGAAAAAAAAAAAAGCTAATAGCTTGTGCCAAAAAAACCCTAATGCCTACAAATGTCTACTCTAATATGTCTTCTACTTCTCTTGCTACATTTGCTTCTAAAATTTTTTTTCCTTTGACATTAGTATGAATCTAATTATTTTATTTTTATTGCCATATTGTTTATTAAACCAATGAGAATTTTATTAAATTGTTTATTTTAAACATTGCAGCCTAATACTTTTTCTTCTAGGATGCTTTATCAAAATTCCTATTAAAAAAAAAAACATGCAGTGCTATTTCAAGAAATTTGTTTTTAATTGTAGATTTTCCTAAAATTCTGACACCAGGTATTTTTATTTATAACTGGTAGAGAAATCATATTTAAAGGCACTGTCGACATAATATTTCATCCTAATTTAGGTTATTAAAACAATAGCAATTGTTTCACCACAATAGTTTATTTTTAAAATCATATTTAATATGGATCTATTCTTTAACATATATGATCAATGCACAATGAAAGCTATATATAAATGTATAAAATTTCCCTCAGGTGCACTTCTAATTTGTTAGGTATAGGCAATGTACAATTTTTGGAATACATAATCTCATTCTTACCATGACCTAAGGTAAAATGTATTATTAAAATATTTAATGAATATTTAATTTTAAAATAAAAATGATTATGATAAAAGAAACATTATCATTAATTTTTTCAAAATGCTACCCCGATTTCAAACACAACTGCCTAATCTTTTCTTCCATGTTATAAAACATTCCTGTGAGTCCCCTTTCCTGAGTGTCTTTTTTTTGTGTGTGTTCTTTTTTTTCCTCACATTTTATTGATATGTATACTTGCAAAATTCAAGGTTTACAATGGAGTTGAGCATTTTGTGCACATACGTATCTTGTCAAGGTGACAAGGGCTTTCCCACTCTCCTTTTGTCCCTGCCTTTATCCACCCCTCCCTCCCTCCTCCTCCACCCTACTCCCCTCTTGCACTTTGCTTTCCTCTTAAGTTCCATAGGAGTTGTGAAATGGGTCTCTCATATCAGAGAGACCATTCGATGTTTCACCTTCTGCTTCTGACTTACTTCACTAGGCATGATGTTCTCTAGATTGAGTGTCTTTAATAATCAAAATTCTGCAATGCTGCTATCAAGTGCTATCCAGCTTACGGACACACTACAGTGTGTTCTCACCCATTCTACTTGTTGTTCCTGGCACCATGTGACTTCTGACTCTTTCATAGAATCAAAATGATCAGAAAAGGAGCATTTTTGAGTCAATTCAAGACACTGAGCCAGGACACTGCAACAAAATACACTCGAAAAAGATAATTTCCAGTTTCAGAAAATGGCAGAAAAGATGGGGTGATTGTGTCAAAACTGAAGGAAGAATTTTGAAGAGGACTAAATATAATATGTTTTAATTGTAATAGTGCCTTCTTAAAATTTATACCTTCATATATTTGTCATTTATATTTATTTCAAAATGTCTCCTCAATCAAATTAAATAGCTATAATTCTTAGCTACTTTAGTAATCAAATGTCCCAAATACCGAATTAGATAATTCTTAAAATTTAACAAATGTTATGTAGGTTTAAAAAAATATGAACTTATTGTGTAGACTGACTCATTTGTACTGGATTATATGTACTTATTTTTTTTTTTTAACAATGGTCCCTAAATTTTTAGATGCCACAATCTGGCTCAGTTGAAGATTACTCTCCCAAAAAGGGGAAGAGTATCCTTGTTAAGCAATAGTAACACCAAAAAGGGAGCTGGAAATGAAGCTGTACCTTCTGTTAGGACAGCAGCAGCAGCAGCACCTGATAGTAGCATGCTGACAGGAGATGGAGTTTCATTCAAGGCCTACCATTTCCATCCAGTCCTTCAAAGAATAAGAAACTTAGGATAGAGTTTGCAGTCTGGACTTTGGGGTCCCCTCATTTAGAGTAAAAATTTCTACAATTTCCTCTATTCTTACCCAACAACTAAGTGTATTTCATATATGCTTGAGTTTCTATTGTTGCTTGTGTGTTTGTTTTGAGTTTATCTTTACAAGACTTTGGATTAATGAGAACATTTGACTATAATTACTTTTAAGAGCAATATAAAATGTACAGTATTTTGAAAGCTAATACTTCTTACTAAAATTTTTGAAGGAAATATGAGTTATTTCTACAAGAAAAAAGAAAACATAATCTGAAGTTTTCTTAATATCTATTTAGACAAACCTTAACAATTATTTCTTTTACATAGAACCAAATTATAGCTAAGGTTAGACAATTACTGATACTGAAAACATAGCAACTGAAAAAATATACTTCAATATCTACACACATGTATAAAGTAAATACAAACACACATGTGTACACAATATATATTCATGTGCACAAGGCTTATGGCATCCCAGAGTCATTTGTTTATGTATATCCACGACACAATACAATAGTATAAATCATTTTCTTTTGATATTTTTCTACAATTTTTAAAATTTAATATATTCAACTGTTAATATCCTGTGACAAAAAGGAGGCACCAGTATTTTGAAATATAGAGGTTAACACAAGACAATTCCGGTTTTCAGTGCCAGATACCTTGGCTTGTGTTCACGGGTAGTCTGGTAACATTCCTATGATACATGATCGATTTCTGTTTATATTTTACATATGAGAAAATCAAGATACAGTAATGTTAGGTTTCTTTCCAAAAGGCCTCCAGCTAATGAATTGTCAACTTTGAATTTTAATATACTAACTGCTATGCAGTTGAAAACTATGGTAAATATTTAATTTTTTTAGAAACTGCAGCAAAAGCCACATTGTCATTAGTCCCCATCAAGATATTCCCATTTACTTCAAATCCACTTATCCCATCACTTTTGCCCCTTTTGAGTAGTTCTGGAAGTCTTCTTTATGTCTTAAATGTGTGGCCGTAGCTGACTTGATGCCATGAGTTGATTCAAATCATTTACCCGGTACGATTACTATAACTTTCAAGAAAAGCCATAAGTCATAAGTTGCAAGATTTCCTGAATAAGGTGCCTGAGGACACACTGTCATGCTCTTACCAGATGGCCTTTACATTGGATGATATCTGGAAGGAGCTCTCAAAATAATTTGATCATACCTTAAAAAGAACACATGAATTAAGTCTTCTAGAATTGCTTCTGAAAGTGGCAAGAATGATAAGACAAGAGGGAGTATTTTGAGGAGGTTAGCAGCAATATGTCCACTACTTTAATATTCTAAATGTAAATATTCATTGTGTATTTTGATCTATTCTTGTGTATCAAAGCCTGGACATATGCTCACAAGAATATGATCATATGGATTTGTTGAACAAGTACATTATCCCAAATAGAAGATAATTTTTATAAGTGATTTTATTAAAGGAATAGGAGTGGAAATATTTAAGTTAAGCCTATAATTATAGCACTTAGGAGGCTGAGACAGGAGGATTGCCGTGTGTTCAAGGCCAGACTAGGCTACATATTGAGTTCAGGACCAGACTGGATTATAGATGGACACACTGTCTCTAAAACATATGTGTATATTTATATGAATACACATGAATGTATATATATATATATATATTAATTATTGCAGTAGATAAACAAATATGATTTATATATGAAATGAGCTTTAAGAAGCAAAGTGAAATCCAGAAAATGTATTAATATTTTTTGTATTAACGTATCAGATTACATTAACCCTAGAAGAGAAAACATTCTTCGTTTTTCATTTGCCATCTGGATCACTGTCTCTTTCATCATTAGAGTCATTTTTTATTGAACACTTCTTTCCCGAGGCTCCAGCTTTTTCTCGGCGCTGACCCGATTGCACCAACGTGTTTCGCCTTCGTTCCACGTCTCCAGGTCCACTCTCTTCACAATGCTGTCTTCGGGTTACTATATTGATTAACACTGAGACAGAGATGAAGGACAGAAGTCTAGTTTAGTTAGTTGTAAATCCTTTTAATAATGACAGAAAGATCAAGGTTAGCTGGAGATTATACTTCTAAGGGTTTTTGAAACTGATAGGATTTAAGGACTGGCGCCTTATTTGTTACTCATCGGCTCTTCTTTCTTCTCCCCACGCGCACTGACATCTCAAGACATACTGCTTCACAGGGAAGAAGCAGCTCAAACCTCAGTGTATGACGCTTACTTCCTTTGGGTTTCAAATGGGGTAGTAATTTCACAAATTTATATCTAGAGGGCAAAGACTAGACTCTGCAGAATCTACCATAATAGACCTACTGCTTACCAGTTCTAAATGAGCTTACCGTGGGAGAATTTCTTATGATGTAGGAAGAAAAACAAAGGAAGCCATAATATTTTTCAACAGGCATAAAAGGAAGCAGGTTCCAAGATGACGTCAAAGCCTTAGGTCATAGTGGGTCCATAAGCCTTCATACCTGGGGATAAGGACTACCTGAGGGAGAATTACCCTCTAAAGAATTAAGAATATGTTTCCAAAATATTTCCAGACATGGATAACCTAATTTTAAATACCCCAAACTACTTTTTAAGGGTTTTTTGAATAATATTCCTATATAAGACAAAATGAAAACAAATACTGACTTGTAAACAGGCACACACTGCCAAAATGTTAAATAGCAACTCCAGGGGGGAAAGTGAAAACTACTACTCACACAGACAAAAATATAACATGTAAATATGATTTCTATCTTATAAGAACATCAGTAGAATACTTATACAAGTATAAGGAGATCAAAGTTAGCATAAAGAAGGATGTTAAAATAACTTTGTAAATTTAAGGCCTAATTGGGAATGTCATATAAAGCAATTAATATTTGAAGGCTCAGGTGTATATTGTTCACAGTGAGGAAATCATTTGTCAATTATCAGTCTCCTGCAAGATAACATGAAATTTTAAAGAGCTCACCTTCCAATCATTACAATGGTAACTCACAAAAGTTACCAGTGTGTGTATGCCTCTCAAGTTAAGTGATTTTTCCTTGTAATTGTGAGACAATATTTCTATCCCATGTTAAACAAATATAAGTATCTATGTATTTACTTCACAAGTGCTACTTAATTGTTTTTAAAATTCAGATAGCAGCAAGAAAAAAAAAAAAAACATAAATGTCTACATATATTCCTCAGCAGTTAGAGTGCAGGGTGCTTACCTGGCAAGTGCAATGCCCTGGTACTAATTTCCCATCACTACATAAGTGGATGATGGTGGCACATGACTGAAATCCCTGGGATGGTGAAGTTAATACAGGAGGATTTCTTTGTGTTTAATGTGAGGTTAACCTGGGCTACATAGTGAGTTCAGGATCAGCCTCTTCTACAAAGGGAGGCCCTATCTCAAAAAAAAAAAAAAAAAAAAATCTAAAATTGTCCTTTTTTTAAAAAAATACCATAAATCCGAAGAATACTTTACTGATTATTTGTCTCTACATAACCACCCTTATACTATGTCTTAATTCTTCCTTAATTAATATATGGATATTATGGTGTCCCCTTCCCAGCAGAGCCTACTAAAGTCACCCTAAGACTAAAAGAATAATAGCTACAGCAACAATAAGTATACTTCTTGTTCAAAATACACTATGTGTGGATAAATCTATACTAAGAATGCAAATATTTGCTTGACTTGTAACAGACCCTCTCACATTTTGTGCTGTCTCTACAAACACAACATCTAGACAATTCCTCTACCCATATATCCCCAACAGAATCCTACCTCCCAGGATACCCAACACGACATATCTGAAATTCTCATTGCAATATGGGTTGCAAAATTACACAAATACTATGGCAAAAATAATTAATGATATTGGGATTTAAAAATTCAATTATACTTTTCTAATTTATAGCAGTCTTTAATACTACTGAACATTTTCTTTCAGCAAGTTTTCTTGACCTTTAATGTGTGGTTACGTTTCTTGGTGAATATGACTTTTCCTCAGTTTTCCTCGAATGCAGTCTCTTAAATCTCTCATTCTTTCTCACTTGAAACACTACATTAGCTCCTGTCTTTTCTCTCATCTATTTAAAAATTTATTCTGTAATATTTGCAATTTATTTGTAATGTTTGTCTCTTCCACAGTGGAATAAAGTGTCCTTAGGGAGAAGTGATAATTTTATATGTGCAGTATATTTTTCTTTGTATTGTAGTCACTACATGAATGGCTGGTTTTCTAAGAATACAACTATTAGGTTTTATATATTCTAGACTTTATAGAAATTATATTAAATCATAATTTCCAGTAGAGATGAAACAACATTTTTTTCTTTTCTTAAAGTATGTGATTATTTACATTAATCCAAATATGATTAAATCTATTTCCAGCTCTATGTTCTTTTAACTACCTGCAGTGCCACAGATAGCAACTTTTTTTACACTTTTATGTAACTCCAACTTAAAACTATTGCTGTATGAGTGTATTGTTTTCATAGTTAGTTGTTTTTTTGTTTTTGTTTTGTTTTGTTTTGTTTTGTTTTGTTTTGAGTCAGAGTTGGCTTTGTAGCCCAGGCTGAGTTTGAACTCAATTTGAAGGCCAGGCTATCCTTGGAGTTATGGTAAGACTAAAGCCTCAGCCTTTCAAGTGCTGGGATTATGGGTGTGAGCCACCGCACCCAGTTTAGGTGGTTCTGTGGAATCAAACCCAGGACCTTGTGCTTGCTAGCCAAGCACTTTGACTGTTGTGTCATTCCTCCAGCCCCAGTTTTTTTAATTTTATTTAATTTTTAAAAGGTAGAGTATTGATGTAATCTCAGTACTCAGAGGGACGAGGCAGGAAGATTGCTGAATTTGAGGCCAGAATGCACCACTTCATAAACTCAGGACCAGCCTGGATGGCAAAGCAAGACCCTGTCTCAGAGAAAATATATATGTGGTTTGGCTTGATTGACTAAAGAAACAAAACCATTATAGGCCCAGGGCTTACATGAAAGAAGCATGGAAATAAAATCTCTTCTACAATGTATAGAAAAAGATAGAAAAGGAAGAAGAGTAGGATTTAGAGACTAGTCTGCATTTTAAATTTGACATATGCATATTTATCAAACAAAGTACAAACATGTAAGAGAAACACTAACCTGGAACACTGTGATGTAGTTTCAGCAATACTTGGAATTATAAATCTGGATTATAAATTAATCCAACTCTCATTTACCCTCATCCTCCTATATGTCCATTATACAACAAAATATACGTAGCAAATGATCATTTGAAATACTGCTGCTATCACTGTCATGGGACAAGGAGATGAGGTGGGGAGAACTTCATTATTATACTCACAGTGGAGGAATGGGCTATGTCTTCATTAATCGATTTTTTAATAGAAAAGAATTATAAATTTTGGTGCAGACACCAGAAGTGTCCTGACCTGCTATGAAACCTTATCCTGCTGATTTCTTGTAAGGTGTTTATAATGTTTCACTTTACTGAATGAAGAGGTTTTCAGTTTATCCAAAGAAAATGCTATTGTAACTGCAATGAGGATTCTTTTTAATCTTCTGACCAGATTTTCTTTTAGAAAAGAAATAGGTCTCCCTTGCTCTTTTGTCAGTGAGATGAGTTACAGGTTGCACACAGAAGCCTCTTTATTTTACCTGCCAAGTTGGTGCTGAGACAGCAGAGTTGCTTAGTTGTTATGTAAAATAGACTTTAAAGAAAGGAAGGATAGAGGTGAGCATGTATGACTGCTTTTGTATTTGGATATTTAATGTTCCTGTTTATTTCCTGCACAATCTTTACTTTATGAGTACATACCACTGAGGAGAACTTAATGACTGTGAAATATTTGGTGCCAAGGAGAATATGTGGACAAGCAAAGATCTTCTCTGACCTCTTTTGCTCTTAGGAACATTTGAAATTGACAATTTTCTACAAATAAAAATCGTTTACCTTGATTGATACCACCTGTTATGTGACTATTTTAAATATAAAGAAGTATATCCATGACAATCATTTAAGCTGTAATAAATTTAACTAAAAATCCAGTGCTTTCTAAGGATGTCAAACAAGTACTGGTGTTATGATTCTTCCCTAAGGACCCCTCCAAACAAATAGAAGGAATAAAGAAAGAAGAAAATTTCTTGTACATTTGAGTTAAATCATTATACTAGTCCAATGCTATAAATATGTAGGAAAAAAAAGCAAAACCTAGCAAAACTAGGAAAAATGTAAAAGACAGCAATTTAAAATATATCTTCGTTAACTTTTATTCTGAAAAAAGGAGTAAAACAATGCCTCTCATAAAGACATGGCATAACAGGGCAGGAAGAGAAACGAGGGCCCTGAGACTAATATGCCTCTTAAAATGTCTCAGTCAAATTAGAATAACTCTTATGGAACTTAAAACAAAAAACAAAGTGAAACAGAGGAGTAGGAGGGCGGGGGAGGGAGGGAAAGGAGGGGAGGGGGAGGGACAGAAGGGGAGTGGGAAAGTCTCTCACCTTGAGAAGATATGCATATGCACAAAATGCTAAACTGTAAACCTTAAATTTTGCACTTATACATATCAATAAAATGAGGGGAAAAAGGAATAATGGGAGAGGAAAAACTAGAGAAAAAAGGCACACTCAAGTATTTTTCTTCTTTTTTGAGAAATTATGACATACACTTGAATATGAGACAGGGTCAAGTATGAACAGAAAATCCAAATATTTTAATATAGATATAGATATATGGGGTTTTTTGGAAGGTAGACTTTGATAGCTTGTCCCGAATGCTCTGGTTGGCTTGCCCAGAGCTGAGCAAACTGTAATGTCAACTGATTTCTGCATGACTTGCTGGTAAACATGCTGCAGACTATGGCATTCTAGTCCTATTGGAGATGACATTTAACTAGATAGAAATCTGGTGTCATTAAGCTATCCAAGCTAAGTGCTCCTATCAACCATTTAAGTAATCCTTTTCACTCCAACACCGCAAAAGGGCACAACTACACCCTGCACCAATCAGTGGCCTCTAAGCATTTATTGTAAATTCTATGGAAAGAACCTCATCAGGTACCAAATGAAAGAATTCAGTTCAGAAAAATGTGTGACATCAATTCCAGATAAACGAATAAAAAGGAAAACAAACAGCGACTGGGCCCTTCTTCTATAAGCAATAAGAGACAATTTGAAAACTAAGGCAATGCACAATACTCAATTTCAAGCATCTCTTTTAAAAATGTAAATTCTTGAAGTTATTTGGTCAGACTTTCCAAATTACACACATGGGTTGCCAAGCTAGAGATCGATCATGATAACAGGATTGATTGCAAGAGAGGACCAGTCTGAGGACTGCTGAATGCACGGCAAAGTGCATTTCAACAATCACTTTATTTTTTTGTCCACATATTTTCATTAGATTTGCTTTTGAAAAAATTTGATGTTAAGTATTTCATACTTGGCTTTTTTCACTCTAGAAACATTATTTATGCATGTGTAGATCCGTGCAGAATAAATTCTCTCTGGCTCTGAAAGTGTGCTTATTCTGCACAAGTTTTGCCATAAAATGGGGCAGTTAACGTTTGGGGCAGTTAAAGATGACAAGTAAGCACCTAGTTTATAGTTTTTCTCCTCTTCCTTCCTCATTCCCTCCTGTCTCTTAAAGATTCAATGAATTATTATCATTTTCCTGTAAATAAATACAAAAATGTTTATTATACATGTATAAATAATACATTTGAAATAAATTTTGAGAAGTCATCATATTTTAGGTAAAGCTACACACTTAGCAACTAGGATTTAACTTAAGCGATTAACATTTTGGTCATCTGCATACTGTCCAGCATGTTAATCTTGAATGTTACTTTAAAATATATTGTAAATATATAAGAATTTTATAGCCTAAAAATGAACATATTTAATATTGTACAATAGTAATTATAATATGTACTTAAATTTACTATATTTGATGAGTTCTATAATATATGTAGGAATAGAAATTCATTTAGTATTCTGCATCATAGAGAAAGCAAAAATGGTATCAAGTCACATACCCTGTCATTTTGGAAACCGAGGTTTAGTTAACTCAGCTATTTTAATTTACAGGCATTATTTGTGAACACCTTCTAATTGTACAAGTTATGTACTTTGACATCATATGTGTTATTTTATAATTCAAATATATTTGTATATTTTTATTTTTCAAATAGCAAATCTCATGTTTTAAAGAATTTTTTTTTTACATTTTCCTTAATTTCTCTGCACCCTGGATTGAGGGAGCAATAACTGTGTAACAGTTATACTTCCAGCATCTAGAATTAATTGGCTAAATTTTGCATAAGGAAGTAACACGAATGATAAGTACCTTAGGACCAACTTTTGTACTATCTCCGCTTTCACAGTCTTTTTCTTCATCTCAGACTTAATTTGCTATATTAATCAGTAATACTTAAACTTTATTTTTTTGCTTTTCTTCCTCTTGGCTTTCTGAATACATTCTCAGGGTCTCTCTTCTTCTCAGGGTCTCCCCCACCCACGTGAGTGCTCTCCAGGGCTCCTGTTCCCTCACTGTTCTGTTCCACTGGTGAACTGAAGTCCCTGAGTCAATAACTATTCACAAGCCATGCCTCAGCTGAGACCTCACTTTAAGAGCTAATTGTTCATTCCTCTGTATGAAAAGCATCGCTACAGTACTCTTCCTTCTCCTGTAGTCCTGGGTTCCAAGATCCCGTGTTGATGGCTGAATCCTCCAAAGGCACTGAAGACTGCAATCTGAGCCCCGCATCGTCCCGCAGAGTTGCCAATTTAGTTCTAGAGCTAGCCTGTTTTCCATGTCTTTTGGGCTGCCATGGCTCTTTTACATTATTACTCTGTCCTCTGAGGTCTAATATGAAGCAAAATGAACATCGCTTGACCATATACACTGTGCTGCCAGTGGCAGACCGTCTCCTAAGGTACACTTACTAAAGGACTAACCCATCAGCATTATGAACAGTCGGGTTACACTGGACAAAACAGATGTTCAGTCCTGGGTGGAACATCACAGAACAGCTTGAGAGTGTTTCACACTATTTAGCACGGTGTGCTGTTTTGAAAATCATGAGGTGCTGATTCCTCCAATATTGCACTCAATATTTTTGGACCATTGGTGGCTATGGATAACTGAACTGGCAGAAAGTGAAAGAGACAGAGGAGGAGCCACTGTATCTAACCAAGTCATGTGACTTTGCATTTCCTGTATTCGTTTCACAGTCCACATGACACTGAAGCGAACGAGCTTAGATCTGAAATAAGTTTGTTGCTCTTCTCGATTCTCACTAGTCACATAATTTTTATGCACAGAAATTCTTATTTTTAAATGTGTTAAAAATTTCCTCATCTCTGTTTTAGTCGTAATTTACCCAACATCTAAAGAATACTTTCATAATAGAAACCTAATCATGGTATTAATTAAAAACATTGACTTTTTATTGATTATAGTGTGAAGGCAAAATGCCTTAAAAGTTTTCTGATGGCCCCTTTAACAATATTCTATTTCTTTTAATTAAATAATTTTTTATTATATTTCTTGATGCTCTCCTATTTTTTGAAACAGTAATATATATATATATATATATATATATATATATATATATATATATATTGCAATTAATTTTTACATGATATTGTATCTTTCTAATCATGGTTTTCGATACCTAGTCAAGCATTCATGTACACAAAGCAGTGACTCAGAATTATCTGAAACTGAATTTGCCTGTAGATGTAAATATTATTGCTAGAATACAAATTCTAGAAAGAGGAAAAACTAAATATTTTCTTTTTTTCATTTTTTTTGTCTTTTTCAAAGCTCAAAGTTTCAATGTTAATGCTGTAAAAGATTTCTGACTTGTAGATAAACACATAAGCCAATTTAGTTATCACAGAATGTATTATTAATGTGAAATAAATACTTTAATCTGAATAATACAACTCATTTTTGACAGAGCAGCATAGATCATTTAAAATAAATACATTTTAAAAATTGAGAAAGCTTACTAATATCTAGGATTTAAATGTATTTTTTAAACTCTCTTGAGAGTTATACTAGTTTTCAGTAGATTCAAGATGAGGAAATTGTTCAAAGAATGTGCCAGTAACTTCAGTCAAACAATTTTTCATTATAGTTGAAGTAAGTATCCATAAAATCAGGTCAGGGATTTTATATCATATATCGATATTCTAGCTTGTTACCTAAACAAGTGAATATATAAAGGAGCCATATTTAAAAGACTTTTATATCTGAAATAAAGTAAGGAATAAAAAATGCTAGAGTTAAAATGTGTTCTTACAATTGTAAAGGCAGTTATACTAGAAAAATGTAGATTCAAAACCAAGGAAGTAGAATTAAAGAAAATATTCAACTATCATCCCTAAATGATGATATCTTTAATATTAGATATGCTATCTCTTAATGCTTTTATTCTGGTTTACAAATGTAGCCTACACGTTAGCCATTTGAGTTTTGAAGTAGGAAATAAAGACATAGAAGTTGTTTTCAAAGTGCCCTGTCATGGTTGCAGTACCCCGCTAAGTAGAATCAGTGGCCTCATCAGATGAACTTTAACCTACAAATGTGCTGCCTAGGAAATGAGTCAGAAAATGCCCCCTTTCTTTGTTAAAATATCCACTCTTGTGTCATATTCCCTCTGTGAATCTGTTGGAAATTAAGAGACTTCTCATGAGCGCATAGTTCTTATGAGATTCCAGAAAAGGAAGCCTGCAGCATGTTTCTCCCAGGCCTGTTACTGTAGCTCTCTGGAAGAGTTGTGCACACTGGGCCAATCTAAATCATCATTTGCTTCGTGTAGTCGTAATGCAAAATGATCTCCAGGGAGGCTGTTTCGGTTTGCAAAGTTTTTCATGAGGACATTTTGCTTTGATATTTATTCAAGGTTTCAATTTCCAGGCATTTATTGGCAGGTTTTTTTTTTTTTTTTTTTTCACAAGGAAACAATATGGCCCACGATCACAGGGTGTCTAAGACAAATTGCCGAGGTTTTTAACAGAAGTACTTGGAGAGCTGTTCAAAGTGAGAAGCTGTGTGTTCTTCACTTTTCTTATCTGTAGAAAGGAATCACCATATGACTTGTCTTCTTGGGATAAATATTAGGTAATATACTTAATAGCTTATAAACTTAAAGCACGAAATCAGAAGTCTGTCAGAGCTGTAGCTATCTCAAATATTACCAGAAAGTAAAGATTCAAGAATTTTCTAATAGACTAGGGCAATTGATGTCAATCTTACTGCCTTAATTTTTAATATCCAGAAATTCCTACTAATACCAGTCAAAAAGCAGATGACCTATGATCTTGGTGGAAAAGGATAATTAACAAAAGCCATTTACTATTGGTGTCTACACATGATTTCCAAGTAATCCCACCCAATTTTTTTTTAATTTACCTCAATTTTCTTGATTATATAGACCCATTCCCCTACCAAAACAAACAAGGAAAGAATTCAAATGAAAAGAGAACATGGTTGTGATGATTGTTGTAATGAAAAATAGTTGCTTCTCAATTACTTTGGACTTTGTATAGAGAGATTTCTTTGTTTTCTTTCTTCTTTCTTTTTTTGAAACAGGAACTGATTTTATAATGCAGGAAGGTCTTGATAACAGAGATCATTTGTCAATTTATTTATCTTCATAATTAAGCACTGTATATACTATCAGAAACACCATAACATCAAGCAGCCAAAGAAACAAATTTTAAAGAATTCCCTATATGTATTAACATTCTCCAAGGCCTTTTCTACTATATGTCACTTATTCCCATGTACACGCTTTTATAAACTGTAATAGTCCACGAGTTTCTTATTTGTGTTCATGGTTAACAATTGTGTTGAGACTTAGCTCCCTGATTCCAAAAACAAAAAGATGAAAAACAGAAACCAAAAACTAACTAATCCACCAAGGATTTACTGTCCGTGCAATCTCGGGGCTGCTAAGTTGAGATAAAAGGAGTGAAAGCATCATGGCGGTGTGCTTTGAGTTGTTCAAAACATAATAGGAAAGTGCAGCCAATACTTAAAAAAAAAAAAAAAAACAGTCTGGAAGAGGCTACCTAGAACCACTCTAACCCAGAGCTGCATCACATCAAAGGAATGAAAGGTCCAAGCTTACCTGGGCTTGTTTTTGTTTGTTTTTCCTCTTTTAAGTTGTGTTAATCATCCCTATTTAACCAGTGTGTATACTTGCTCCCTAATTCAATGGAATCCTACTTCTGCTTATTCTTAGAGGAACTCCCTCACCCAGGGTGAGGGATCCCTTGTTCAACAAATCCTAATTTGTTGGCAAAGAGCAGGTACATTCATAAATCTGTTACTGTAAGTAGTAGTGAGAAACGCTAAACCTTCACTCTTATTTCTTTAAGCTAATATTTTGAGGATGTACAATCAGCTACAGGTTATTGATTCAACTGATATGAATTATCTTGGAAGACCATGTTCCTAGCATTATGCTGCATTCATTGCTGATGTTTTATTAGAAGCCTTTAACGTGATCATCTAACCAATATCTGTCCAAATATTTTTCAGCACTAAGTTATATGGTAAGACCAATAGATATTTTACTGATGAGTCCATTTTTGTGTTGTTTTTAACCATAAGATAGACTTTTTACCACAGGAAAATTTTCCAGCTATAAAATATCAGCGATTGAGGAATTGTATAGGCCATTTTATGACACCAAAGGGAAAACAAAAGAGATACTCTTCTAAAGAGTATGTATCTATTCCAGCGAAGTTAAATATTTATTCCTTCCACAGTAGAAGAGAATCCATACAACCTACTTTCTACTAGCTGAATGACTCATTTCCTGCAAAGAAGTAAATCATACCAATACATATTTGCAGTATAACTAGACCAGCCTGGTGAAAGAGCCTGATGTTTACAGGCCATGCACTGTCTTAGTTCTTGCTGTTATGGTGGTCTGTTCAGTGACATGGTTAAGAGGATAAAATGGCTAATCGCCATTACTTATGAAATTACTCTGTTTAATACATTGCCACCCCTCTATACTGAATGCTATGCGAAAAGCATCCCATAAATATTCTCAGGCCAGAGTCACTCCAGGAGGTCTATTAAAATCAGTTTAGGCCAAATCTCTATGCCACTGATTCTCTGTCATTTTTCTCAAGATTATTATTAGCCAGTTGATCTATTTTTCAGTTCTCAGAAGGTTTTATGTATCTGTAATTTTGTCTATTGATCCTTAGTAAATAAAAAAAATAGAAGAAAAGAAAATATTTGTATGTGCGTTTAACAATATTTTTCCATGCTTTAAGACAATATATCTTTATTTTCTTTATAGTATTTTACAAATTATACAGCCAGTGATGCATCCAGTACATTCTTTTACATGGAAAAAAAAATTGAGATTCACTGTTCTCTTACATCTGGGAATAAATGATAGAGGTCTGGCATCTGCATGTTTTATTAATTATACCTTATGTCTAAGATGATATTCACAGAGAAGACATATGGGACTACTTCATTGCACTGAGACAAAATCGCAGTCATGGTGCAGATTCCATCTTGATCTATAAAAGCAGAGATATAAGATTTTCAATGTCACCACAAATGCATATCACATATTTTCTCAAAAAATTCTGAAAATACCAGATACCAGATATTTTTTCCTTTAGTGCACATTTGCTTTTTCATAATCTATAGACCTTTTTATGGAGATTCAGAAAAAAAAATATTGTACATGTTAGTGGTAGTATAGTTCTAAAGGGATATCAATCTCAGCCCACCCACCTCAATCAAGATTCTTCAAGACAATTTCCAAGCATTCTTATAAATCAAGACAATCAGTTATTACGATGATTTTTCCAATAATGGAGTGGTATAAAAGATCAATGAACCAATGACCAAGATCATCAAATTTCAGCCAATCTTTTACACTTCCTCAGGTGAATCTTCTAATTATGTGCACCAAAGTAGTCAGAATTGAAAAAGAATGAAATAATTTATGAGATTCTAATATACAAATTTCTGAAAACAAGGTAAGAACTATAGTTTATCAAATTTACCCAAAATATTACAGTTCTGCTATTTAATTTACTATCTGTATTATCTATTGTTTTAAAATTGATGCCTCTTTTACTCACAACTGTCCCACAGACCTAAGGGAAATTACTGCAACTAAAAGTATCTTAGATGGGCATTGGAAAAAGTGTAACTCTGCCCACTAATAGTGCCTAGGGCCTTTTCCTCCTTCAAACATTATAAGTAATCAGTGTCTATCTCTTCTACATGCTTAATCAGAAATTTAAGACATGAGCAATTAGTAATAGTAACACTCAATCACATTGTATGTCAAGGCTCAGGGTCCTGAGCACACTCTCCAGCGCACAACCAGAACTGTTCACAGATACTGTATTATCACCATATTTCCAACAACTTTCTAAAATATCAATTTAGAACTTGAAGAGAAAAAAATTTTAAAGCTTAAATGCTCTAGTTTCTATTCGATACATTCTTGGAAGAATATAATTGATAGCCTATGTAATGTCAATCAATATTTGTAAATCTATGTGAAGTTTCTTAGTAGAAGAAGGAGGATATAATATGATGGCTGACATTTAAATATTTAGGTGGGAATACCATCAACAAAATATTATGGAGAAAAATAAAGATTTTAAACTTAGGAATCAAGTGGTTTATTGTTTCTAGAGTCTCTGAAAATTTCTGTCTTCCAGTAGGATGACATGTGTATACACAGAAGGCAATATGGTCTTAAATTTTATTCTAGTGCTGTCATATCCGTAATATATTTATTGCCAATAATTTTATTTTTAAAAAACAGCCAGTAACAATTAGCTTCAAAACTGTTTCCTCTGGAACGAGATACCATGCCTGTATTCAGGTGCTTCTCAGTAATTTCACTTGAGTGGCATTTCCTTGTATTTTGCCTATATTAATTATACAGCTACTTTGCTACACTTAATGTCATCAAGACTTAGAGTCATCGTTGGCTAGTGTCTGATTCAACCACTGGGAACCTATACCAAATGACAGTGAAAGACTAGCTATTCCTCCCAGAGAGAACAAACAAATAACGGACAAGGAAATGAACAAAACCTCCAGATTATAGCCTAACTTTAGAGATCAGATAACCAGAGAATTTCAGTAGTTTTCTAACTTAAAAAGTGCAGGTTTTCTACTTAATCTATGTAAGAGAAAGGTGAACCTGAATGTTCAGATAGAGACAGGTATTGTGAAAGGCATTTCTGATAACACCTGCTGCTTGACAAGTTCTTTCTTTTTGGGCAATATGCTGTAGGACTATGTCAAATCATGCTGACACCAACAGTTGCACTGTTGAGTCACCTATAATTAGTGGAGAATCTCCAGATATTATGCACAGACCAGACAAAGTTATTAGATTGAAAGGTTGAATCACAGAGGACTCTGACGATATAGGCTGTTGCTTATTTGTCTTACCAAGCAGTTAAATTTGCTTTGAAGAGAAGACTCTAGGACTTATTATTGGATAGGAGCACAGTTTTCCCAATGTCACAATAACGTGCTTTCAACTGCAATGATTCCCCTTATAGGAAACCGTTGTGAAGAAGAATACTTCGAAATCAATGCCAACACAATATTACATTAAACCAAACAAACAGTTTATTTAATAGTTGAATACTAGTCATAACATTTTTGGAGGTCAAAGGCCTGATTCTTAACAAAGATACCTCTGGTAGTAGCCTTACACTTAAGTGTGTGCGTGTGTGCACATGTCCCCTGCCCCCCCCAACACACACACACATTCATTTTCTCTTCATCCTGATACCAAATATTAAAGAAATCAAAGTCACCTACAGATTCCAACTCTAGAGGACCGACAAAGTACAATTCTCCTCAATTCTCTAATAAGCCTTGACCTTCCCATAGGATCGCTGATCCCCTCCATGAACAGAGGGAGCTATGCCCAGCTCTACTTATTTATTTTTGAGGTGCTGTGCTGAGGTTTGTGTAAAATTCCCACAGACCCTGTTACTCATCTGAATATTCAGTGGAAGGAAGGAAAGTAAAGCATTTGAGAGTTTCTGGAGACATTATAGGTTCTAGAGAGCCATCAGGCTATAAGTTTGTTTGGTAAAAATCTGTGTATCTCCTCCTGAATAACCCTGTAGTTAAGAATCTAGATGTTTTTCCATGTATTGAAAAATCATCTGGATGAGCTGTATATTCTTTTTTCATTAAAGTAACAAGTCTCTATTATTTGTTTCTTTGTGAGTGCCAGGAACACCACACTCAAGCTAACTTAAGGCATCATTTGACACATCCAGGTATCCAACAATGTTTAAATATGCTTTTTCCAGGGGTCTATGACAATCAAGATGTTTATGGTAGAGACGCTTTCCTGTATTTTTCATTTGGCTCACAATTTAATTTTGCTCAAGTTACAGGATGCTAACAAGATGAAAGGACCATGGCCCATCTAATAATTATAAACCTTCTCAGAAAGATTAAGTAATATTTTATTCTAAAGAAATTTAAAAAGACATATTTTAAAGAAATATAGTTGAACAGATAACAGTATTCTGTTGATCAAATGAGAAAACTAATTGACTGATTTTTCAATTAATTAATTTCTTCCTCTTTATGCCTTTGAGGAATGATTCATTTTTTTACATTTTAAATTTGCTTTCTGCAATGGAGGTTTCAGCATACATCAAGATCTGATAAATTTAAGTTGAATGGCTCATGTTTCCTCTATTAGCTTTTCACACAATATTTTTTTGAGTAATGAGCATGAGAAAATAATAAATTGAATAGGCATGGATTAAAGGAAGTAGCTACTTTACAAAAGAAGTACAAATGAGTGATAAGTAAAGTACGTGAAAAAATGTTCGACATCTTTCAACATTAGGCGAATGCACACCAAAGCTACTTGAGATACCATTTTACCCTAGTCAGAATGACTATTATCAAGAATACAAAAACAGTGATAACTGCAACGAATATGGGGTGGAGTTGGGGTCAGGAGCATAACTACATTGTAGATGGTACCATAAACTAGTACAGCTACCATGAAAATCAGGAAGGTATTTTAAAAATACTCAAAATAAGGAGGTGGGAAGGGTGCAAGAGGAGGACCAGAAATGGAAAGGGGAGGAATTGCAATGCTGACACACTATATTGACCATTTGATTTATTCGTGCTACTCCTGGGAACATTCTTAAAAAATACATAATGATCCATGTATAACCACGTTTATAGTGACACAATCGATAACTAAGATTTAAGTAGCCTAGATTCTTGTGGTACTTAAACTGAAGTGTCCAGGGTTGATTGTCTTGGGAACAGCCTACTGGATTAGCAAAGCTCATTTTTTAAAAGTCTTGGCTGGGTCATGGAGGCACGACTTTGGGTACTATATGTGATTTGTGGTCCCCTCTTCTCTGGAATTAAAGTTTGTGATCTGCTTCTAAGTTCTAGGAACTTGCTTCACTATGCCCTTCTGCAGTGATCTTTCTTCTTAGGAGCTTAACAAGCCATGAACCGAGTCCATAGAAATAGTGAGACAAATGACATTTTCTCTCTCTTAAATCACGGGGTCAAGTATTGTGTTCTGGTAACAAGATGGTCGACAGATACCATCATTGTAAGAAGGATGGACACAGAAAAGTGATACAGATACACAGCGGAATGCTATCCAGCCATAAATAAAAATACAATCACATTATTCACAAAAATAATTGAAATTCAGACCATCTTATTAAGTGAAAAACCAGATTTAGCTTGAATTTTACATTTTCTTTTATATGAAAGTCCCAAATAGAGGTGAGATGACAGAACCAAAGATGAGAAACTAGATTAACATTCAAAGACAGAGACAGAAATCATACTAGAGGAAAAAAGAGAAAAACAATGGGATTGGAAATTACCAAGGGATATTATGTCCATGCCAACTTTACAAAACTAACCTCATTATTCTGTATTACCAACACATACTAAAAAAAAAAAAGGCAAGTTATGGTAAATGATTTTTTAAAAATCCTGTCCTCTGCCAAGATTCCTATTTAATCATACACCAATTCTAGGGAAAGTACTTTCAAGATAAAACTAAAGTTACAAAGGTATCCTAATTTTGGTTCTCAAAAATCTGGAGCAGAATAACAACTGAAATATATTTTGGTTGACTTGATTTATGGAACTGTGAGAAAATAAATGAACATTTTTAAACTACAAATCTACAGTGATTTGTTATAAGAACAGTAAGAAGCTAATATAACTAATACATAAGTCAATAGTACTTTTGTTATCAAATGATCATGAAAATATATATTATTGGAATGCTCTGTTAAATGCAAAATATATTCAATGTAGTTTAAAATATAATTGAAATGGTTTAAAAATATTAAATATCTATTTCCATATTGAAGTACTTTAGGATGACAATGTGAAATGGGAGATTTTATTAAGTAATAAATAGTATTTCTGTAAGTAGCTCTTGTATTCTTTTAACTGTATCTTACATGGAAAGCATATTAATATTCCACACTTTGCAGCAATTTTTATATTCAATTATTTGTATATAAAAATATATACTTATTTTATCTGTGAGACATAAGTTAATTGCTTGCACCAAATTAAAAACTTGAAGAATGTTTACTATAAACTGATAATTAGCAATAAAATTGTCCCTCTTTTATTCCAATTTTTATACACTGCATTTTTCCCTAGTTCATATTTTAATGTATTTTTGAAATAAATTTGCAGTGTGCTTTTTTATTTTCAACTAATTTTCTTTTACAATTAAAAAGAAGGTTTAATGTGAGCTAAATATCAAAGCTTACAGTGTGCTATGACTTTGAAACATTAGATTTTAGCAGTTAGTAAATTAGTCTAACCCAGAGGGAAATAGTCTAAATACTTTTATTAAGCAATAAATGGAAGCAAAATTATAATTAAAGTTTTACATGCTTCTGCAGAGACCATTTACACCTCAGGATTGGAAAAATGATAACTTATTTTTTGATGGCAAGTGCTAATTCTTTGCTGTTGTTGCTGCTGCTGCTATTGTTGAAAATTAATCAGTGTGATAGTACATGCAACTTCCATACACAGGCCTCATTTCTTTTCTTCATGGATGGTGGCCCTGTTTAACAATTTTATGTATACACCAGACTCTCCTCACGGGATGTTTACATTATAAGGAAAACGACAAAAAACCTATAAATCTCAGTTGACAATACAATCCTTTCTAATCTTGGAAAAATATCATTTTCTGTAAAGATAAGGGGTAAACTTTCAAATGTCCTATAAGAACAGAATGAGCACTGCCTGATAAAATATACATACATTCTTACAGATCAAAGTAAGTTCTTACAACTGATTTTCTCCAAGGTATCTCAGCAAGAAAGCTAGAAATCTTATCTTTCATTAAAATTTTCTTTCCAAAACTTTCCTAAGGTTGTAGAGGATCATTAATTTTATACGTTCATGAAACATTAAAAATCCCTAAAGAAAATGTTATGTGATCGAGTGTCCTGAGATGGAAAGGAACAGCTCAGAATATATTGGTGTTACATCATGGTATAATTGGCAGTGATACTATTTCTTGTAGAGATTGGCATAAACACGTAACTTTCGTAAAAATCACCCATGGATTGTCACTTTTTTGCTAACCATCTTAGGTACTGCCATTTTCAATGATTTCAATTATTCAATTAAAATAAACTTGACAATTACTTATGAGGAGACATGGAAGAGAAGATTTTGGCTTTCCCAAGAAGTGAATGTGCTTAATACAAATCGTTATAAAAATCAATTCAATTACACTGAGTTAAACAGCTCATTAGCAATGAAAATATTTGAGAATAGTTGCTTTTCTATTACATTAAACACAGAACAGAAATGTTTAGCTAACTGAGATACTTCGCTTGGCAGTAAAATTTCTACATGACTTTTATAAGCATATTTCTCTCACAGCAGCAGATAATATGTCTCACATATCAAGCTGTTGACCACTACTTATCTAATATCAGAAGCAGAACAAATAATTGGAAAGCTTAAACTTCTATTCAGAATAATTGGATATACTTCAAACAGCATTGTACAATCTTTTTTTTTTTTCTATTTTTAGTGATGCTTAAAAAAACCCAATAATCTAGGTGTTTTGTTTTCAAGATGAGGACACACTGTCTTCGGATGTTAAATTTATTTTGCCTGGTAAATCATGATCAGAAAGTAATGACTTGGAACAGTAAAGCTTTTTGTTTAAAAGTTATGGTTTTATCAACTATATTTTTGGCTTATCTTCTCTGATCAGCAATATTTTGTCACAAAACATTTTCAGTTCTAGGACAGTGTATTTTTGAAGATGCTAAGTTCAATTATATTTTTCCCTCATGATAACCTTAGAAGACTGGCATCAAAGTTTATTTCTGACAACAAATACATTTTAGCATTGAGGTAATGCTTAATTTTTAAATAATTTACACTCTCCTGGCTTAAAAATCTCTACAATCAAAAAAGTATCCAATATTTAGTGGGTAAATAAAAACTTGTAAATGAGGTTGAAATCTATTCACTTCAGTCTGGCAGATTTGGATGTAAGTAGTTTTACATTAGCAGTGAAATTCAGAAGAAGACAGATGAATATTATTAGAGGACACATAGACAAGTATCTATTTTATACAGGGCCATTATTAAGAAATAATATATAATTTAAATACAGGAAGAAATTTGATTCAAAATTATTTTCCCAAAGCTGTTAATAAACAAAAAAGACAGTGTAAACTAACAGAATCTCTTACACCGTTATTTTTGTGTAGATAATATTAATTAACATATGTACACTTATATATACATATACACACTATATCTAAACACATCACTGTATTTTATGGATGCAACACATCTTTATATTATACCTGATCTTAGCCAAAAGCCTGAGAAGTGTTATATCTTTAAATTATTATAAAAACAAATATTTTGTGCTGTGATTATATCCATCCTTATCTTAAAAGTTTCCTTTGAGAGATAAGAGTTAGAGGAAAATAAGCAACAGAGTGAATGAAAATGCCTATGTATTTTTTATTTTATGATTTTCAATTCTAAGACAGAAAAAACGCAGGAATTTTAAGAGGCCATTCAACTAAAACTATCTTCTATTCCAGAAACCTCTTCTGGTTGTGAAGGCTGAGACTTTAAGGAAAAATTAAACACTGGTTGCTCCGTAGCTTTCAATAATGATTATGTAGGAGGGGTTTGATTTTTTTAAAAAAATTACAGCAAATGAAATGACATTGTACACAACAGTAATTGATTTATACTGAGTCTCATGCAAAAATTATGAACAGGTAACTTTATTAGTAACTTTCCCATCAATAAGACAAAACACCTGATACTCAGAGACTTCATGGAGGAATGGTTGGATTGAGTCACAGTTTCCATTGCATTCATGCTGTGATTGGCTGGCTCCAGGACACAAGGACCATGGTAAAAGCTTGAGGTGAAGGACAGCTTCTCACCCAGGGCAACCAGGAGGGCAGGCAGAAAAGGGAGGAGCAAGAAACAAGAATGGGCTCCTCCAGGTCATGTCCTAGTGCTGACATTTAACCACGCCCCACTGCCTATCAGTACCTTCACCCATGCATCAGTGGGTTGATCCAATGATGAGCGTAGCACTCTAAGGATCCAGTTGCCTTTCAATATCACCACCTCTGAAAATTTTGGAGGATGTTTCAGAGATAAACCATAACAGCAAGTTGTATTTAAAAATAGGACAGTTTTCTGATTAAGTAATGCAGCAATGATAGAGGCTTCCATATAGTAATGTGGGATTTCATCACTGAAAATATAACACTAAATTATTTCAATGATCATTTCTGACTTTTGATAATTTTTGCCGACTAAATTTCTGCTTTGCATTCTGACAAATATTTGAGAACTGGGCTACATGACATATAAAATTTTTTAATCATTCAACTCATGATTTTATAATAAATGTTTCCTTGTTTTGCTAATTTTGTCCACACAGAGAAGATACTACTTGCAGGATAAAGCAAGCAAAGGAAATAAAAGTGGACGCTGAACTTAAAGACTTGGAAAATTGCTGCCTAGTTCTACCTTAAAGAATGAAAAGGGTTATTTGGGAGAAAATACTAAGTATGTTATCAAGGTGTACCATTGTGTTGTCTTAAGAGACAATCACTATGGGCCATTTTTGAATCTAACATCACAGAAGTTTGACGCATCATTCCCAGCTAGCAAGAGATATTACAGAAAGGATTCTCTCTACATAAAAAGTTAAAGATTTCAATTTTGTTTCTGAAATAGTGCAATTAGGCACTTGTCATCAAGGTCTCAAATTTTTGCTCCCAAGGGATGCATAAAGAACTATAATTTTGAAAAATTTATATCACAGTGAAAGGTTTTCAAATTTCAACCTTAGAATGACTGGGCCAATTCCAAGGCTGTCCTTTGATTTTATTTGGCAAGATGGACTTTCTAAAAATTCATAAGCCATTAACTACAAATCTGGGTAGATAAATTGATTTCATGTACTCTATTATGTTAGAAATAAGCCAGATATTATGCGGCAGATTTGCATAAGATTAACTTTCCCAACACAATGTTTATATTCATTGATTGGTTACACCAATTGCCTGCTGTTAGTATAATGCATGTGGAGAGGCCTAGGATTTGCCTTGGTAGACTTGCATGGGATTTTCTTCAGTTAACTATAATATTACATATTTTGTTACCTTGATTGTAGCCATTAATGAAATAACTGAAATTCAAATTCATACCAAGGTTATATGAATAGTAGTATCTCTACTTTAAACTACATCAACAATAAGTTGACAGTTGAAGCTATTTACTTATGCTATGTTCATCCTAAAGTTACTGTTAATTTCTTGCTAATTGTTTTTTGTGAAATAAAGTGATATTTCTATTATATTTAAGGGGATTTATAATTATTGAAACCTTACTAATCATATAATGGAAAGAAAGCAAAAATAGAATTAAAAACTAGAGCCAATGGGGGCTAGAGAAACAGCTCAGCAGTTAAAGTGCTTGCCTCAGAGGCAGACCTGCAATTCCAGCACTTTAGAGGTATGGCGTGAGAATTACCAGGAGTGTGACGTCAGTTTGGGCCACATAGTGAGTTTAGAGCCAGCCTGGACCACAGATCAAGACCATATCTCAAAAAAGTAGAGTCCCAATGAAAATAAGAAATAGGTTATGCTGGATTCATAAAATATTAGGAAAAATAATCGTAAAAATTTCCAGGTTAAAAATTATGTTTAGAGGAGCATAAAACTGCATTTTTCAATTAGCAAAATCATTTTTAAATAATGTAAATTAGAAAAAAAAATAAGATGTTTTAGTTTGTATTTCTCAATGATTGTTTCTTAGGTAGCACAACTTATATTTGATGTTAACATTTCTTTTATAATGAGTACTATATGCCTGAAATGTGTGTGTGTGTTTATATGATTTAAGTGAGAGATACTGTCTTAAGTTTTAGAAAATATTTCATTATTCCACCCCTTCAATTTCCTAGAGTTATGTTGTGCTCATTATCAACTATGGGGGCATAAAAACTATAGCATCATAAATTCTATTACATGCAGTTATGTTTTTGTTGTTGTTTGTCTGTTTTATCGCCAGAGTATCACATCTGCTCATCTCCCATTGCCTAATCTAAACTGCTTCTAAATTTTCTAAATCCATCAGAAATGTTTGACTCTTCAAAGATGACTATCAGTACTCTCTTGTAAATTTTTTATTCTATTTTCTGCCATCTTCATAACAGTTATTCAGGACTATATATTGGATGTTCGATAGATTTATGCTGAGAGTGTGATAGAATAAAGCTAAGGACAATGTTTTACACAAGTTCGGTGAGATCAAAAGTTTTTAGATGCCTGTGATCCTCACTAGTAGTAAGGTGCTAGCTAAGGTGCACAAGCATTGTAGGAGACTTTTGTTAATTGCTAATGCTTATTTATGAATAAGTAAGTTGAAGACAACTTTAAGGAGGTACATAGTAATTGTTAACACTATTGCAAAATATCAGGCCAAGTATTATTGAAAAGAGTATTAGTGAAGTAGAAATAAAAGTTCAAAGACATTAGAATTCCAAAGTATGTAAAAAAAAAAAAAAAATAACAGCCCTGCCACATATATTGGCAAGTGTGACAGGACCAATAATAAGTGACACCAGCTTCAAATGTTCAGTTTACTGACAGAAGCTTTTACTAATAACATTGACAGCTCTGAAAAGGTTTACTGTGACCCAAAAGATAGAGCTACGTAGCCTCTAGAAATATGTTAAATTAAATGCAGCAATCTAAGGAAATAAAGCAAGAAGACTGCTATGGTGATATTAAATGAAACTCTTATCAGAGCTGTCTATAAATAAATCAAAGTATAAAAGGCTATAACCTTCATTCCAGATGGATATCAATTTGGCTATAAGTTTTCCAGAGGCCAAATTAAAAAAAAATCTGATCAATTTTGTAATTTACAACAGCCATGATAAAAGCAAACTAATTTACTCAGGAGAAGTGCAATAATTTCTGCTACTAAACCCTGAAAGAAATTTTCCTCAAGGGTCATCGTAAAAAGGACACTATGAAATATAGCGAAATATGCCTTGAACAGTATTGTTATGCTTGACACCCCAAGAGTTTTATGAAGATTTTTATGATATTCTTTATACTTTAGGATGTATACTGGTAGTTTGACTATACATTTCTGAGTGTAGAAGTGGGGATTATTGAACAATTGCAAAAGCAAATGAACAAGAAAATCTTCCCAAGATTTCTCAAAAATGTAGGTTTCTCATCATGTAGGTTTTCAGATAAATCCAAAAGCACTAAATCTCAAAGTACTGAATTTCTTAATTCAATAATTAATCACTAAACATCAATACTTTACACAGCACTATGTAGCCTCAGAGATAACACAAATAAAAATAATTTCCAGGAGTAAAAATAATTCTTCTATTCTGTGATATTGATTAATATAAATTCATTATTTATTAATTATACTATTGTCATGATTCAGGTAAAGATATAACCTGTGATTTGAAAGAAAGAAAATTCGCATCCTACACTAATTTCTTGGACTGAATTGCTAGCTTACTTGGTTAGACTTCACCTCAGATAGTAAGTGAATCTATTTAAAATAAATGTATAACTTGCAGGTTTATGGGCACTTGATGAGTACTGTACTGTGTTTTAATGCAACCACACTGACTTTCAAAGAAACCTAATCTCATTTCATTTCAGAATTATACTAATACTCTCATAGCTATGACTTTACAATTGCAGTCTAAGAAGTTGTAGTTACAGGATTCTTAGAATTGTCTCAGAAGACATAGGAAGGTAGGTAGGGAGACACAAAGACCAAGTGATGATTTCCCAGTGTTTTCTAAATATACAACATACACAGAAGGCTTTGTGACTAAGATGTAGAAGAAATATGACATATTTTGAAATACTTTTTTAAAATACTGTATTTATCAGCTCATTTGCATTTTTTTCTTTTGCAAAGATCATCACTTCAAAACAATAAACATGTACTGTTCCCCTGCTGTTTTCTAGACACTATGTCAGGATGTAGATAAATAATTTAAGTCAAAGTCTCACAGCTTACAACTTGTAATGAGACCTCTATGTACACTAAATATTAGGATGCTGTTTGTTAACTGCTATGGCTGGGATGTCCCCACCGTGCCTGTGAGCATGTTGAGGAAATCAACCAGGTTAAATGAGACCAGGAGAGAGAGTGGGAGACAGGTCCAGAAAGTAGGTAGGTCTTGAACTGGATCTTGTTCTATGGCAGAGATGGGGGAAGCAAAACGGATGTGGTTCATTTGAAGCAGAAACAAAATGAAACGAGGTAGAGCGTGTCATACAGTATGGAAAAATGAAAGAACAGTACAGTTTCTGACTAGAATGCAAATAAAGGAAGAAAAGAATTATAATCAGAAAGAACAGCAACTACAAAAACAAACAAACAAACAAACAAACAAACAAAGAAACAAAAAACAAGAGGAGGTCCATTAAAAATTGGGAAAAAATTGTCATGATACCATAAGCACTTTTATGTTTTAGAAATATTATTTTCACATTTTGATAGAGAATGCACTTGAGAAGCTAAGACTAGACACAGGCAGAGCAACTGAGAGACTGTGGCAGCCTAAAAGAAAGTGTATGTGAAGAAAGACGACGGAAGTGTCACAAGAGGAAGATGTTAGGGGAGCTACGGTGGGGGTCACGTGGAATGGAAGAATTTTACAAAATGTGTTCTGATTTCCCTTCTGAATAAACAAAGATTCATCCTCTAGAGCCACATTTTTCTACATTATTTTATTGCAATTTCTAATTCATACACGTGTACAGAAGCTTTTAAAAATATGAGATGTTTTTCTTTTCATATTGCTTAAATCTTACATAGCGGTACACTTGAAACTTGAACATTTAATCACTTAGTGCCTTCTGCCTGCATAACAAAGCTCAACATTATAATCCTCCAGTTATTACAAGATCCGTGCTGTCTCAGATACATTTACACTTCAATTACAATTACAATGCTTTCATCTTAACAGCTTCCAGTTTCTGAAGGATTGAGTCCCGAGGATTATGTTATAATGAGAACAAAGGTTATTGACTATTCTCATTTCTTTCTAAGATGCTTTACTTCCCAAATGAAAGTGAAACAGCATTTATGCCAAGATGTTTTTCTCTCCGCAGGAAAACATAATGGAAGTTATCAGAAATCAAGAGTTTTTACTCCTTCCAGCTGAGGAGCTCCATAAACTGTTGGCCAGTGACGATGTAAATGTTCCTGATGAAGAAACGATCTTCCATGCGTTAATGATGTGGGTCAAGTATGACACGCAGAGGAGATGTAGCGACCTGAGCATGCTTCTTGCCTTCATACGCCTGCCTCTGCTTCCACCACAGGTAATCGTGTGAGGGCGCTCGCAATGGATTCGGCTTACGGGGGGTCTCTGTTCAGAAAGTAGACATTTGGCTGTTGGGAGAAACACAGGAACGAAAGGAAAGAAGAACAATATGATAAAATATCCTCTAAACAAACTACACTGCCCTGTCGTAGCACTCCGGTTCCAGAAGAAAATAATGCACGTCTTTAGGAAACTGAATGAATAAGGTAAAATGCCAGATCTCCTCTCCTAGGGTTGAAAAGGAGGCCAGGCATTTTCAGGGTCGAGTGGCCTTACTCAATAAACAAGTGGTCACTGATCGCTATTAACAAATGACAGGAAGAGGGCCAATAACTGTGACAGATGCAAGGGCACCAAGTACCTTTGGCTATTTCATAACTATTGCTGTCCACTCGTTTTCACCGTTTGTTGAAATGTGGACAAATCAGACATACCAAGGCACGCACCGGAGGGGACCAAACGTGGCCAGGGCACAGATCTAGCTGTCCTTTATGCTCTTCTCCCTTCTTCAGCCCACAGACAGGGAAAGCCCTCCACATTGATATGATATGATACATGTTATAGATCCAAATATAACATACATAATATAACCCACTTATATAGTATAACCCTAATATAATGCATGTTTTATTATATATCCAAATAGAGAGAGAGAGAGAAAGAGAGAGAGAGGGAGAGAGAGAGAGAGAGAGAGTGTGTGGGTGTGTGTGTGTGTGTGTATATTTACCTACATATAATTTTTTGAGGCAAGGTCTTATTCTGTAGCCCAGACTGATATTGAACTTGCTAAGTAGCCAAGACTGGCTTTGAACTCAGGACAATCCTCCTGCCTCAGACTCCCAAGTGCTAGAATTACATATTACATTACCACATCTTGCTTGTGTTGTGTCAGAGCATTTAACCTTGTGCTTGCTAGGCAAATGCTTTAACTACTGTGTTGTTTTTACAGCCCTATATATATTTTTTATTTTAATTGTTACAGGAAAAAAAAGGTTGTATTTCCCATTGTCTTATTTGTTGTTTTAAGGAAAAATGTTATTATTTTTTTTTTTTGGTTCAGCTGCTTTTCCTTGTTTAAGTATGTAATGTTTGTTAACATGAAGAAAGGTATTCCTTTGGTAAAATTAAAGACAATAGGGCCTGAGTTAAATCTTACTGTGTCAGCATACGTTTTATCTATCTTCCATTCAAGTGAGAATGATCAAACTTACACCTTTACACATACCTTGAAATTACAGATGTCTAGGAGAAAGAAAAAGTCAAACTTAAAAAACACATCTTTTATGTAGAATAATCCATTAATTCCATAACTAATATCAATGAATCACAAGTCAGTAGAGGCATTTTGCATACAGTATTTATAATCATAAAACACACACACAATGTAAGAATTGTTCATAAAATTGAACTAAAGGAGAAACAGGTTTTAAAGATGTTGAACGATTTTTCATAGCTCACATAGATATTAAAAATTTCAGTGTTCTTGAAAGTCTGAGTGCCCAGCTGTAACATGTATGTTTCCCAGAGATCTCCTATGATGTATGTTGTTTTCTTGTTCTTTTTTATTTATTCTCTAATATATAAGAACATTAAAGAAATCCTGGACCTAGTATTTCTATAGTTTCTACCAATTGCTAAAGAGGGAGAAATTAATACGCATTTATTTTTTTCTTTAGTTATTGACCACAATCTATTTTATCTTATCCACTTCAACTGTCTATGCTGTAGATCTTGTTATTTCCATTTCACAAACATGTGAATCGAGACTGGCATGTTGCTCCTCTTCCTCCTAAGTTCTCCCACGCAGGTGCTACTCCGTTTGTGGTGGATGCTGACATGGTGCTTTCTTCCACCAGGAACAATGAATGAGGGGCATGTGGAACTTTATAGCCTTCCACAGGGACTTCCTAAGCTGCTAAGAGTCTCAGGGTTTTGAGGAAAGCTATTAATGTGATCAGAAAATGCTGCGTTTTGGTTCTGGTACCATTAATACAGTTTTTGCTCAAGATTTTCAGAATGAATATATATATATATATATATATATATATATATATATATATATATAGACAGTCCTTGTTTTCTGTGTCCATACTGTATGTTTTAAGAATGAATGTGAAGTGTGTGTATGTGTGTTACCATCAAAAACTAGTAAGAGATTTAGAATTTCAAATAATAATATAGTAGATGAATAATAGGAAAATAAAGAAAAGGAAAACTCTTTTAATGTTAGGGGAAGTGAGAGGACCTTACCACAGGGTTTCAGCAGAAACAAGAGTACATGTATTTAAAATAATATAATGACTCAAAGTGCTAGTAATACTAAAATAAGAACTTCAAAGGCTGAAATCTGTTTTCTTTCTCACACTTTATTTTCACAAATGATAAATGTGTCTACACACACAAAGTAGTTACACTATAATAAGTGATTACATTTCATAATTGTATACTTTTTGATGCACTAACATACAAATAGCATTTTCATGTTAGTGATATTCAGAGGAAAAGATTTTTTTTCTAGTGAAATATGATTTACTTTTGAATGTACTTGAACTAATTTGTACTTGCACTGTAACTTAAGAAGTTGGGGATTTTTGCTTGTTTGTTTGCTTGTTTGTTTTGAGACAAGGTTTTGCTCTGTAGTTCAGGCTAGTCCAGAACTCACTATGTAGCACAAGCTGGCTTCAAACTCATGGAAATCCTCCTGCCTCAGTCTTTAAGTGCTGGGATTGCAGTCATGGCCTACCCCACCCACCTGCATTTTAATGTGCTAGGCAGACAGTGAGTTACACCCCCTGTCCCGAATTTTTGTTTTTGAAAGTTAGGCAATTCCTGTGAACTTCTCAGGTATTTCATAAAAAATAAGTGATAAGAGATAAATCCATAGAGTGATACTGTAAGAGAAAAGCTTCAGGTGAGTCAGAGACAATATTATCAAAGCATATTCCAAGCAAAAATCTAAGATTCAAAATAAATAAATGAAGAGAAAATGTAAACTTGGGAATCAAGTCAGACTACATGACCTACATTTCACCATATTTGTAGTTGTATTTAGTTAATAGATTTTAAAAATCTAAAATAAAAGCAATTATAGGAAACCTATCACCAAAAATGATAAAAACTACACTCATGTGGAAAAAAAAATTCAGTCTGTAGTCATAACCACAAACATTCATGAGTTAGTAGGCCAACTTAAATGTTTAAGTTTGATATTTTCACATAATCTGTGTTTTTATTACTAATCCTATTGTGAATGTGTGTTCAGTTATTATATTTGGTGAATTCATGAGGCAAAACTTTATCCGGGTACTCTCTATTAATTAAAAATGAACACATATCACTTTGAAGTATAAGTGATACTAATTATGTGTAAAAATATAATGAGAATATAAAATTGAGAACATGGATTTTAGATGAGAACAGCATTGGAAAAAATGAATTTCAGGCAAGAAGAAAAACCTTAAAAAGACTCAGGAACAGCTATTTTTTTTCCATCCTTTGTAGAAGAATTTTCGTTTATATTTGGTTCAATTATTTGACTTTGCTACAGGAAAGACCAGAGGAAACGGTGAAAACGAAAGAAATAGGTAACTGAGATTTCTTCCAAGACTGAAATTTTAAAGCCCATGAGGAATAGAATTTTGTATAATTATTTCTATATTTTTGAATACCCTGAGGTTTTCAACATTTTATAATTTCAGCGAAGCTAGATGGATATGGATATTTACATCATTTTAGTAAGTGTATATTTAAGTCAATTCTTATTTCTAAGATGCAACAAAAATCAAATCATTTTCCAACAAATGTCAAAATGTTTAACATTCTGTGACTATTATTATACTAATTTTAATTGGTCTCATAAAGCACATTTTGCTATACACACATAGTACATCATTTATTTTATATTTATAAATGTTCAGATGGTGGAGGAATCACCTCATGGATCCAGCACTTTCCCAGCACATATAAGATTCTTGGTTTGATGCCCAGAACTGAGGAAGAAAAGTGTGCAGAAATATGTTTTGATTCAAAATGTCAATGATAATAAATTTTTTTAACATTTGGAATATTATGCTACCTCTAGTTTCCAAAAAAATTATATCAATGAAAAGTTAAAATAAATTTATTCCAAAAAATTCTTTGGTGAGAACCAGAAATAAAAGATGCAAGGGTAAGATTTTCAATCTCTGTCTTCATTTTTTAAAAGTGACAACTTATTAGATAACAGTGACATAAACACTCTCTTGTCCATAGAAATTACCACCACAGTTAAAACTCAATTAAAAAAAAAAACAAGCAAAGCGACAATAGAAAGAGAAAATGAACAATGTAAGATAAACAGAGAAGGTATCTTTATAAAGTAATTTATATTTTATTTAATTTTATTTCCCTAAACATGATAAATTAAAAATTCTAAAAGCTTTTTTTGTAACCAATTACTGTTTAATGTGTTGTATATCATATTAATAAAGACAAAAGAATTATCAAAAATATTAACAGAATTAATGCAGCCAATGTGACTTTTCTTTTTCTGTTGGATCTGCTTGTTGTCTAGTAAGTTAAAATACATTTTTATACACAACAAAAATGTTAAGAAAAAAAGAATATCATTATCTTTCTTAAAAAGATATTATAAGATTATCCTTCTAAAATCTTATTTATCTTAAACAGTAGAATTCAGACTGTTAAGTCTTCTATGATATTCCCAGTTGAGGTTACAACAGTAAAATCTTTAATTTTTTAAAAATAAGCTTTAATGCAGCAGGAATACGGATATAGACGAAGAAGTGCAGTGAGATTTATATGCACAAGTTCCAAGGTGAGCATGTCACTCCACTGAGCATAAAGGCAGAGAAGTTGCAGTAATCTAAAATCCTTTATTGTGTATACAATGTATCCAGTGTCTGTTTTAATCAATGAATAATCTCATTCTCCATGATTTATACCCATCTTTTTCATCACTGATATTTATTTATTCTATTAACCCTTTCTAGATTTTTATCAACATCACCTCCTTTGCTAGGTTGTCTTCACCTGAGTATTAATAAAATGGTACACCTGAAATGCGCGTTCTGTTTTGATATTCTGGAAACTTTCAATGCCTTATAATCCCACCATCTGTTTCTTTCTGTTTTCTTTTATAAATTCAAGTGTTAATAGTTTAAATATATGTATTTTTCAGTATGTGGACAGGTTAAATACACTTTAAGTGAGGTATAAGTATTATATATATATGACTTTATGAGGCACAATATTATTGTGTTACCTATGTGCTCTTCATAAATACCGGTTCAGAAATTATACATTTCTAAAGCAATAAAAAACACATATGGTGTTTTATATTATTAAGCCTTTTTTATTGTCTCTATATTTGTCTCTGAAATGTTCTTCCCCCCATTATATATATATATATATATAAAGTCTACATTGACATTGAGTATTTTGTGCATATACATATCATGACAAAATAACAAATATTTCCCTGTTTCCTTTTCAACCCTCCTGTTTCCATCCCCTCTCCTCCCTGATATGATGTAGATTAGCATTCCCCAATGCTTTGTTCTACGCAAATATTGTTTGAAAGTATTTTTCAAACAGTTTCATGATTCTAAACCCCTAAATCTGCCATGCCACTTTCCCCTGTCAAAAATTTGCAAACGATATAAGTTTTGTCAATTAAAAACAAACAAACAAAAACCAGCTTATTCCTGACTCCAGGGATTTTTTTTTTCCATTGAAAAAGAAATCTTGTACCCTTAAAATTTTGCCTGCAAACACTCTGCCACTGAGTTACAAATCCATTTTTTTAAATTTAAGACAGGACATCTCTAAGTTGCTTGAGCTTCAAAAATCTTTTAAGAATCTTTTTACATTTTGCTTTATTAATTTATTTGTTTAGTTTCGGTGACAGGAATATTTGTTTTGAGATGAGGTCTTTCTTCCTTTGTAATCTAGGCTGTCCTTAACTCACTATGCAGTCTAGGCTGGCCTGAAACTGGTGGAGATCCTCCTGCCTCAGCCTCTCAAGCGCTGGGATTCCAGTTGTGCTTCACTATGCCTGATGATTCTGGATCTCGAGATAATCCTACCTCTGTTTCTCAACTAAATGAGAATACTGGTGTGCTTCCAAGCTTGGCTCTGAAGAGCTCTTTTAATGTTTATTAAAGATTCAGAAAGTAAAATCCATAGAAATACTAGGAAATTATTGTTCTGTTTGGTTCAGAGTTTTTTCAGTTGTAGAATGCTTAATAAAAACGATTTATAAACAATGGGTTTTCCCATAATTTTTCTATATTAAATGTGCATTTTTATTTTTGTGTTTAATAAAATTGACTCTCCAGCTCTGTGAATGTGTCTAATGCCAAGCAGCCTGCAATCGTATCTTTCCTGAACTGATAGAGCAGCGTGCTCAGTGAACTCAATGAGCTGACCTACACAGCCCTGGAAATAGAGCCATGAATCATAATGAGGATGTTATTCTCAACTCTGTCAGCTGCAAGGCTTTTCCAAACCATTAAACACCTGCCCAATTTGCTACAATTCCTCGTTAAGTGCTGTTTCTTTCCAAAGAGAGGCTAAGGATAAGAGATGGCCAAAGTGAGCTAAGGACATAGGGAGTGATGAATATTTAAACACAAGAACACCTGAAATCTGGTCTCAGAGAGCAGTCACTTTCCATATTCGTTTCTTATACAAATACAATAGAGAATTTTATCCTGACCATTAGATTTTACCTCATATTCCTATGCATTCATGTCAACATTTGACATTCTAATATATGATAAAGCAGGTATAAAATGGGCAGATAAATCATTTATGCTTGAAATATATGATCTATTTAAATGGTAAATATCCATTTTTATGTGATGCATCTTTTTTTAGAAGAGTGGAAAAATTGTTCAGCTCTCTTCAAAATCAGTGCCTAGATATATGGTTTCTTTATAAAGAAATTTATTCTCAACAGCCATCATATTTTATTTTATGTATTACTGATATTTCCTTCTTTTCTCTGAAACACATGTTTTTAAATAGTTTAAAATCAGCTATGCCTGGATGCATTGTATTTTTCTTTAGATTAAGCCTTATCATTTTAAAAAATGATCTCCATATTGGTTACCTAAATCTGGTGACACATTTTTTTCTCCCTTTTCTGTTGTTCATTTGTCACAATCTCTAATGCAAAATTTTTAAACTCAAGTGCAACTATATTAAATGACGTTAAAATGAATGCAGTATATATTTGAATCTACATATATTCAAATTCTTAGCATTATGTATATTTTGTTGAAACCTTATTGTCTATGCTTACAAAAGTATCGGTAGAAAGGGGCACAGACTCTAAATATTTTTCTCTGTTCCAATTTTCCTTGCTCCTGCCAGTACTCTGATCTCTGCGCGCATTTTATTAGATGTTCTCACTTGGACAAAATAGCTGCCATAAAGTATTGAATGAAGAAAAAGTTCAGCTCACAGTTTCAGACGTTTCTGCATATTCTAGCCCACTCTGGTTGCTGTGGGCCTGAGATATGGCAGAATAGCATGGTGGAGGAAGCTGCTTGACTCCTATAACCAGGAAGCAGAAAAGGGTAAAGAAAAAGGAGAAGGGGACACGGACAAGATAATGACCTCCTGAACTGGGCCTTTGAGACACATGGGCCTCCAGCAGAAGTGAGCAGCAAGGAAGTCCCGCCCCCGGCCGCAAGCTCTTGTCAGGCCCCAATGCCGCTGCAGATCTGATAGGAGCAAAAACTTTGCCCTTCCTGCCCCTTCTGCTGCTACTCTACATTTCAAAGACGTACTCCAACTGACTAAGGCATAACAAGAACTCTCCACCAAAGCCCCTCCTCTTCGAAAGAATGCTCTTCAACTAAAAAATCTCCAGTTTCTAAAAGTTTGGAGAGGAATGGTTTAGTCAGTATTTTCTTCAAATATGTGCTCTCTTTGAAGATGCTGAAATCATCCCTTTCACTTTCTACTCTGTGAAATGAAAGCAGTGATATTGAAATCATCCTGCTGAGATTGCAAGGAAATGCAACAATCCGCAGATAGGTAGACATGTTCTATAAATTCAGTATAGCTACATACATGATTTTATATTAAATTGAAAGCTGTTATCTCTTATAGAACAATCTTTTGAAAATGTTAATTTATATCATATATTTAAAATTACTCAGATAAGTATGAGGAAATGACACATGAAAATATACGTTTAAATCAAAGAGTTGTAAATTTACTTTACATACCAATTCTTTATTAGAAAGATAAGAAAATAATTTGGGAAGATTTATGACTGCTATTTATTTGAAAAAATTAATCTATAGTTTATATGGTTTTCCATTTTAGGATCTAATTTTCTATCTCAAGACCTAACAATATAAATAGGATATTTACTACTAATAAATATTTCATGTCTATCTTTATAAATACTAATATTTCATGTCTATCTTTATAAATATTTGAACCCAACAATATCCTTATTACAATATCTAAACTTTCAGCGTTTCCAAAATAAAATATTGATATTTATAAAGGATAAGCAACATATTAAAATTAAGAAGTTTCCCTAAATACTCTTCTACCCCTGGCACTTCATGAGTGACAATTTTCATGTTGAAAACTAATCAATTTAATTTATAATCAAAATATAATATTGTATTACAGGAAATAGAGAAAAACAATGAGTAACAGAGTAACAAATAATGTTAATCAGTAAACAGCTTCTGTTGTTACACTACAGCTAACTAAATGTTAAATACGATTATATTTAAATAAATTTCTATATCTAGTAGATATAGTTGTGAAAAATCATAGGTTTTCTTAATGGGCCTGAGATTTTAATAGTTCAACACAAGTTAGAAATCAAAGTTTGTTTTTTTTTTTCTGGAAGAAGGATGAATTTCTTTTTCTGTTTTCGGTAGTCTTTCTTCATTCACTTGGTATAGGTTTGATAATCTACACAAGACAGATTGAAGGGAAGGGAAAGGAGTGTTAAAGTGAGCAACAATACTCTGTTTTGAAATCTTATTTGGATGCAGTAGGGCAGAAAGGGGGGGAGAAGAGATTGTAATTTTGAAACAATATATATGTGCGCAAGACATGCAAGCTAAATGTAAATATTGCGCACTGCATATATATATATATATATATATATATATATATATATATATATGAAAAATACTTATGAATGAAAAAATATTTTATATATTTTGAAGAATTCATAATGACTCTTAAGTGAATTATGAATGCAAAACAAAATCAAAATTATAATGCCTAATTCAGTCTTCGCAAGTTTCTTCTTGTAGAATAGCATTATGAAGGACATGGTGAAACTGTCGCTACTTCCAATGTAAGTGCTAAATTATGAAGCACACTGTGAGCACTACTTGAGGCAATTATGTCCTTGAATGGAGCTGCACATTAAAGTGATGAATTTAGCTGCTTGCAATGACATTTAAGTGCTGTGCACATCTAGGTACACACGTAAGGAACATGAGACTGGCAGTACTTTTGAGATTCCTCTTTTTAAAAAAGCACATATATGTAATTGTTCTGTGCATGAATTCCACATTCTAGAGGAGACATGGAATTTGGAGTATCCATGAGCTTCTCCACCCACTCCTCCTTCAGAGGTTCTCCTTTTCCCTAGCTGATGGCTGCCCGTCTTTCTCTCCTGCCACTCATTTAGGGTCCTTTAATGCCATTATGGTGTGAATTTCACAAGAGGGATACCCATCTATAATCAGTCTTTTATGTTTAATTATTAGGCAAGAAGAAGGCTAAAATTCCATACATAATACAATTTTTAAATTCCTGAATCATATACCTCTAATTGCATTGCTGTCTGAGATTTATTTGAATTTTTGATTATTGTATAATTTTTATTTGTATCCTTTAAAGTCATTGCTGCCTTCTCCATGCTCCATATTGTTCAAATTATGACTTTCAAATAAGAAAGTAGAATTTTAATGAAAAAAAGTCAACGAAGTACTATGCGTTGAATGAAGATATGAGAAACTGGTTATCACCACCATTTATTATTATACTGTTTAAAATACTATGATTTAGTTATAAGTGGTGGCAAATAATAATCATATGCCCTGTGAGATGATGAATTACTTTAAATTAGGAACTGATACAATGGCATTCCAATACTCCAAATTACCTAGGATCTGACTCACGCCAATTTCTCTTATTGTCTTTACCATTAATATATTTATGTTTTCTCTCATCACGGAATTTTTTATTTTAGTGAAATTATTTGAGAAACTCATTTTATTCCCAAACTTTAAACACTCTGCAAAGTACTCACCCAGTGGAATTAACTTCACATTGGAGAATAGTTTTAATCCTGTATTGACTTGCAAGATGCATTCACCTTGATGTTTTCACAGGAACGTATTTCACTGATGATGATCAAAAGAGGTATGTTGAGCTTTGATCAGAATAAATCTAAAGAAAACTGAAAGTCTGCAAATATGAAGTGATTAAAATTCTTTCTGCATCTCTTCTCAGCGAACTGACAGAAGCAAAATGCTTGCTGATACCTTATAATTAGTGTGAGACAAATTAAAAGGGTTTATTTAAACATGATTTAGATAGGACTAAAACTAAACTTCAATGTGAAGGCCATACTATATTTTTAATTAGGGAACCTAGTGAAATGAATTCCACTTATTCAATTGTTTGCACATTTAAATCAAAATATTTCCAGGAGCTTCAATCATCATAATTAATTTCTCTGAAATGATAATGCTGTAGAAATAAAGGAAGAATGCTGAATCCTGAAGCAGCACGTATTCTCTTAAAGATTAAGGAAGTCACTTCAGAATATATTGTGTGGATCTCCCATAAATTTATCTTCCTGGAATTTGTATTCCTTGACAATTATCATGACACTCATACTTTTCTATTTTGAGCTACAATCATTCTTAGGCCTGGGGTACTTATTCTTGAAACTTAGAGAGATTTCTTATTACAGAAAAATAACAGAAATGTAAGGTAATCTTAAATATTCCTGTACATGACAAAATTTTTCGGTTATTATGTAACATCTGATTTAGATATTATGCACTCTTACCAATTTTAATTAGCAATAGCTAATCTGAAATAAATTGACCTCAATATTGTAGTAATAAACATGTTTAGTAATAATGAGATATTTGAAGATGCTCTTTTGGATGAGATTAACCTTATTAATCTAGTAACTAGAGAACATATGAGTATTCAAGAAAGTCTGGTTCAGGAAATAATTCTAAATTCTACCTTGAGAACTTGTCCAGAGCAGGGAAGATATGTAGGAGACACTAGGCAAATGGGAACATGTTAGATATCTTTAGAAATGCAGGGTCATTTAAAAAAAGTCAGGATGCATCAACAAGGTATAGAAAATTATTTATTAATTTAATGTTATGAAAAATTAAATGTATTGCTGCAATAAAATATTTATCTAACAATGTTGTAAACCTCCCAAGTACAATATGTTTGAAGATGAATGAGGATTACATATATGTTGTGGTGGAGGCTACTGCAGAGATAATAGTTCAGTACTTACTAAACATGCTGAAGGTTATTACTTCATGCAATTTAAATGTCAAAAATGTTAATTATTCCCATGCTAGAAGGCATTAAAATGTCTTTTTCATAAGTCTTAAGTGTCCTCAAAAAACACAAATATCCTACTGAACATTATGGTTTTTCTCTGTCTTTGACTACTCATTGAATTCTCAAAGATGGGTTAAAATGCTATGATATGTATTTTTAATCAATAATGTTCTTGTGAAAGAACATCTATATAAATAACAGTATTGTGTAATGAATCTGCATACCTTTAGATATACTCCTTTTGATAAACCTGTTTGCAAAAACAAGACTCTAATAACAGAATATATAAGGATTTTTTTTCATATTTCACTCTTAAGTAACAAATAAATATGCTTTAATTGAGTGAAATACCTACACACAAAATAAAAGTAATATACATATTCATACTTTGTTATACACAAACATATTTTGCTAACTCGATGAATGAAAGAAATCAGGAACCAACTATAAAATAAGGCCTTGTGTTAAGGAGACTCAGTAACAGTTGAAAAGAAGCAAACTTTCAAAAATTTAAAACAGTGAAAACAAGCCTGCTGAGACAGGAATCAGTCAGGTAGTCCAGCAGAAACAAAGCCATGTTACATGCACAATACAGATAGATTTCGGGTGGGAAATACTGAAAACTGTTGGCAAATAGCAGACTGATCAGGAGATACCACAAGAAATAGACCTGAAGGGAATGTCCAAACGTACAGGAGGAAAACGCTTAAGAAGTGGCATATTGCAGGCAAAATGGTAAAGGATAAATGTGTGTGTGGAGAACACTCAGAATTCTGTGCAGGATTTCTTATACCACAGAGAGAAATTCAAATTTTTAATCTTCAAAGAAGTTTTAATTAAAAATTCTGACCAGTGAAGTTGCTCTGGAGATGTAAACAGAATACTGAGCTGGAGGAGTCTTGACAAATATGCAAATAGTCAAGAATAACTGATGGGTGATAATAAGGCTGAATAAGGAGATAAGAGATGCTATGAAATAAAATTACCACTGAGTAGGGATCCTAGGAAGGAAAGCGTTTTTTAGAATACTTGTATAATCATATATAATATACTCAAAAATAATCAAGGCAGCATAAATAAGAACAGCTCCCAACACGGATGATGGTAGGAGGATATCCCACATTATCAACAAAAATAGAAGAAAACCAGGCACCATGGGAGGTGTGACCATAGAGCAGAATGCATTCAGACTGCAATAAGGACTTTTAATTGTCAGTGGAATCCAGGTTAATTCTTCTTAGTTATGAGTGGAATCTTACAAGATAGCATTTTTTCTACAGTAGATAATTGTTCTTGCCTACTATAGAAATAAGCATGCTATCACCTGAGTCTGGCATAAATTGTTTAGAAATACAGACTTTTGGCTCATAACTAAGCAAAGAAGTTTCTGAAAGTTCATAAATACTTGTGATGATTATTTACTCACTGAAGATGTGATGTTGAATATCTTTATTCTGTATCTGTATTTACTCATTGTGTATTTCAGGTTTAAATAAGTTATTAGAAGTGAACTGACAGTTGCGTGAATGATAGCAAATAATTCCTCACTTAAATAATTCTAGAGAAAAATCTTTGTACTAGAACACTGTCAGTAGGATAAAACCGTAAGTGACTACACTTAAGTTAACTGATTAAAATCTGAGATGATGGAAAACAGTTAATATTATTGGCTGTGGTTCGATTAGTTGAGTCAGTCCTCATGAAAGAAATAAGACATTAAACTTGACTCTGAGGATTAAGTTATATTTCAGTATAACTTCTGGCCTCACATATATCTAAAGCATTAATTTTGTTGAAAAGAAAGATGGAAAAGGTTAAGATGTAAACTATAAACTTAAAATAAAGTACATTGGTGTATTGGGGAAATTGGATACCAAAGAAAATTGATGTTGAATAATATTTCATAAATAATAAGAAACTAAGACTTTGAGATATACCCTAAACATAAGTAAATTTAGAAAGATATTTCAGTGAGATTAGAGGAGGTTGGACTTAAATAAATTAATGTCAAGAGGAACTGTGGACATCTTGAACCAGCATGTTACAGTATCTTAAAATACATATAGAATAAATGTTTGTGGAATAAATGAACAGAACAGCCAAATTTTACATGAGATGCAATCATATTGCTCAAGAGGGGATGGAATTTACAGAGAGCACAAGATCTTTTGTTTCAGTTATGAAAACTTAGAGATATAAAACTGGGGAACAATTAACCAGTGTTAAATGAATAAAACCAATCAAGAATTTTAACAGTATAAAACACATTTCACTTGTTACTAATCAGAACTGTGATTTTGTCAATATTTTTTCTATGTTTGTACTGTCAGATAAGCTGATTTTTTAAAACTTAAGTCACTCAAATAATTCTACATTCAGAATGAAATTAATGTAACTTATTTTCATATTTCATTTCTATTTATTTTCTCAAATACTTGAAAAGGAATTATTCACTTATTTATGATGTGAGCTTTACAAATTACTTTATAGTGATAAACCAAAAAAGGAATCAGAAATCTCTATAGCATATACATTTCTCTCTGGTATGGAAATACAAATAAGATCCTCAAGTAATTTAGTAAAAAATGTGAGTATATTAGTAGAATGGATTAGGTATCTTTAGTTGTCATATTTTTTCTTTTGCCACAATTCTTTTCAAATGACACTAATGGGATTTTCCGTGTATATGATGATCTATCTGCTTGGGTTGGCGTGTTTTGCTTGCTCTCTCATTCCTGGGACATGGGAACGGGTATCTCACGTAGACAGTTTCAGAGAAGAAAGCTCTATTATAGCTCGTAGGTTAAGAAGTCTATTCATGGGTAGCTGGCAATGGCAGGAATCATGGCAGTCTGGCTAGAGAAAAACTGTTCATCCCTTTCAGCCAGGAAGCAGGGAAAGCAAATGGCAGAAGTAGCAAAGGAGATTGATAAAGTTAACCTCTAAAGTCCAATCGCGCATTGAGGCTTTGGGAGATATTCCAGATCCAAATCATAACAATGTGTTTCTTTCAAGCAAAAGCTGATATTCCAGCTAGGGTTGAGATAGTTCACTTTGAGGATGTGTGAGCTGTTTCAGCCAGAGCAAATACTGGAATATTGATCTTAGAATAGTAACAGATTAAATCCTTGAAGTTTTGGTGGGCAAACTAAGTGATATTGCTAAATTTTGAGCTTTATTGCTCATTTTCCAGTCTCTATTTCTATCATAGAGTCCGAAAGAGAAATGGTATACATAAAACCTCTCTGGGCCTGAACAGTTGCTCTTTTCCCTTGTGTAACTGAATAGCTTTATACATGAGCCATTTATTATGCTGCTAAAAATTTTGTGAAAATTGAAACCTTTTCTGCACCAGCATGTTACAGGGACTAAAAATAAGGACCTGGGTTTACATACCCCTAAAAATTAACATTTTTTTTTTCCTTGGAGAATACGTTAAGAGCTGCATAAAATGAATACCAGAAAATATTTCACTTGTATCAGTCATACTGTAAGACATAGAAGAAAAATTTATTTTTTGTACAGCTTATGACTTTGATAACATTTCATTGTTCATCTTATTCATTTCTTTCAAACAGAAATTTGAAAGATTATTCATGAAACTGTCACTTATTCTCTCAAGAGTGTCAGAACTAATAATAATTTGGGTTTATAGATTCTAAGTTGATATTTTTAGCACAAGACACAATAGCAAAATACAAATTAGAAATATTATGAAATAATCTGGGGTATATGAAATTTGTTACTGTATCGTGAACACAAAAATGTTTTTTCAACTATAATAGTCCAAGGTTATAGTATTAGATTATTATGTGTGTTCTATGGCCATACATAAGTTTAAATTTATCCTTGCTTAGGTTTTTCTTCTCATTGAAATCCCAGTTTCCTATGGATTTCTGTGACCAGATGAGTGGTATAGATGTGATTACTTTATGCAAATTTGTGTTAGTTACCCTCTCTTTTGAATTTTTTGTTTATCAATGCAGGGTTAAGGTAAAAGAATACCTCAAGATACAGATATTAGATATAAGCATCTATGTAAATTTCATATTAATTCATAGTATTTGTGTAATGAATATTTGCTAAAAATGAATTTTAAACAATACATAAATATTTCTCATTCTTAAACATAAGAATGGGCTACAATGGAGAAGCATTTTGTTGTAATTTATATTTTCTTTTGAACACTTTGTTCTGTTTTTGGAAGGCTGCTTATAAGGCTAATTTCTTTGATGTTAGCATTGTATTTCATCATAGAATGAGAGGGTATCCTCTTTAGCTAATTACGGTAGGTTACATAGGAAAAAAGAAGCCATACATTTTCTTTTGTTTGCTTATAATTACATTTAAAATTGATTCTATTTTTGTGGGTTCATATTCTCATTCCACAGGAGCAAATATCTACCGGACAAGAGGATTATTTTGTTTTCACTGTTACTTAGAACAGCAAAAAGAAGTGATTTCTGCAACAATTTCAAAATATCTTTAACCACACAGACAATTTCTTTGAAGATGTGAAGGGAATGAGCGTTTATTTTCTGGTCTTTGCTCGACAACTAATAAATTTATGACACAAAGGTGACAAAGACCAATGCTCCATGGTGAGAAACTGTAATCCCAGTTCTCCCAAAGGCAGAGGCAAGAGAGTCACAAGGTTGAACCCATCTAAGAATCTTAGCAGTTTAGCAAGACTCTATCTCAAAATTAAAAAAAAAAAATGGGCTGATGATACAGATCAGTGTGAGACCATACACTGAGTCTCAGACTACACAAAATACAAACAAAATATCATAATTTGTTGCTTGATCTAAATACTCAGAAAGCTTACAACTTTTTGTAAGGACTTGTCAGTAAAAACCTGAATTTCAATGAAAAGTGTTTTGTCCATTTCTGGTCGAATTGTATTCATAAGTAAGAAAACTTTGCATATTTCAACAACCAGCACTTGTAACTTTTACTTAGGTAGAAATTAAGATTACTCAAAAGTATCAGGATTTTGGGAAAGTCCTTGTCACCATGACAAGATACATAGGTGCACAAAATGCTAAACTTCATGGTAAAGCTTAAATTTTGCACTTATACATAACAAAAAAATGGGGAAAAATAAAAATAAAATAAATCTCAAAAAAGTATCAGGATTTGGGGTCAGAACCCAATAGTTAGAGTGCCTGTCCAGCAAGCACAAGGCTCTAGATTTGATTTCTCAGTACCACATAATCCAGGCATGTTGGTACGCACTTGTAATCCCAATACTCATAAGGTTGAGGCAGGAGAAATGCTCTGTATTTGAGGCCAGCCTAGGATAATAGTAAGTTGAGGGCCAGCCTGAATTACAAAGTGATACACTGTCTCAAAATAAACAAACAAAGCTGGAAGCATTTATTAAAAATTACCATTACTGAATTGATTATAATACTGTTTTAAAGTATGCAAAGAAATAAAATTGTAAAATTTAGCCAGATGTATAGTTAGTCAGTATAAGAATTTTTGATATTTAACACTAGAGACATTCAACACTTATTCTCACTAGTAGATATCATTTGCTGAAATCTAATACATGTTATGAATTTTGATAATTATGAACTACTAGATAAATAGCATTTAATGAATGTCTTTCATGTGCATCTTAAAGGTTAAAGTATTAGGAAAAAATCTATTATATTTACTAAAATACAGTGCAAACAATATTTCTTCATAATGATAATTACCAGAAAAGATCATAAATTTAATTCTGAACTAAAATTAATACATCTTCACTGGTTAAAAGTGTCAGTTAGGTAACAAGAATAGTACATAAGCTCACTTTAATATAAATGATCTCCACTTATATGTAAAATTTTAAAATATTTAAATCTACCTATCTAAATTAAGACATTACCCAAGTTCCCAAGTAATTTAAGTTATAAAGTATAGATTTCTATTGAAAAAAATATAAAAAAGGAGGACAAACATTTTTAATTGTTTTTCTATTTTATTTGTAATTTCTTATCTGGATGAGTTACTCGTGGCATAAGTTACGAATAAAAAATAATTAATTTCAATTATCAACAGATGTAAAATTTTTCAGAAGATAAATTAGAGAAAAACACATAAAAGCTAATGTAACATAATGCATGAGTTTTTCTCTAAATACATTGCTTTGTATGAATATTTAATTATTCACTGTAAAATATTGTCCTTTTCTTGATCTAAAGACAGGAAAAGATTAAGATGCATTGAAATTATATATTGACACATATTAGAAATATTCTCTTAGCTAATTATAAGCGAAAATGTTACTAAAGTTTTAAATGCTACTGTGGCTTAAAAATCATTAGAAAATCTCTCTTCCATTCTTTACTTGCTTTACTTTAATATTGATTTCAATTTTCAGAATAAATGTGGGTAGGAAGGCCGCTGGTTTTATTGCATAAGAAAGAAATTAGAACCAAAATGTAAATAAACAACTTTCCTTACATAATTCCAAATCCCTCAGAATTAATATATTGCAGTGCTGACTCAGGTTTACACCAAATCTGTCACCTTTTCCACCCCTGATACATGACATCTATGTCATACATGTGTGTGTGTTATTTGTGCATGTATGTGTGCATATTAGGTATTGATATTTTATATCTGTTCTCTTATTTTGTCACCTTTAAGTGTAACTCGAGAAGCTACATAAATTTATTTATGGTTAAATTAGTTATTCAATTTCACTCTGCTCACTGAACATACGTCTGTGCACAGGTATCATGTACATTCCTATGAGTGCAGGAGAGCATATCACTGAGCAAATGTTAGCTTTTTTACTCATTAATACTTTACATGACAGATTTTCCTGTTGCTGAAAATGAACAAGAATCATCAAAAAATTAGGAATAAAAGTTAAAAAAAGGGTTACAAAGGAAGAGGAAAATAAACGACTCAAATATTTTGAAAAAAATGTACAGAAAAAAATTTAGAGGTTGAAATTAGTGATACTGACCTGTAGTTCTAGCACTCTATGAAGCTGAGGCAGGAGGATCACAAATTCAAGCCCAGAATAGGTGACCTACTAACTTGGTGAGACCCTGTCTACAAAAACAAACCAACAAAAAAGGAGGTGGTGGGACCTGGGGTTGTATTTTCAGTTTATTTGCTAGTAGATGAATTTAGCAGAAATGAAATATGCATATTTTCAGACAGCTGATCTCACTCTCATTCTCTCAGGTGCTAAATCTTTGGCACAGAATTTCTTAGTTTTCATTATTGAAAACTGTTACATTTCCATTAAACAGCTTTTTAGCTCCTTGCATTCCTAAGCGTATATTATAATATCTACTTGCATTTTCATCGAGTTATTTTGAATTTTGTATAGAATCAAATTATAAGTTATAATTAATAATTATTTTTGTATGACTTTTACTTCTATCACCCTACTTGTTTATGTGGTATTAAAGACATCTTTTCTTGATTTATAAATAGTCTTTGCTGAGGGAAAATATTTAAAAAGACCTCTTGAAGATCCTTTTTACTTTGTGTATTTAAATCATAACAAATAACATTGAAAATAATATTATATGTATTCCATCTCTCTTGAAAGGCAGATATTGTACTAGCATTTCTTCCTGTGTCAGGATGACAACTGTGCACACTCTGCACTTTGTTCAGTGCAGGGGGACACAGGTCATACCTATGAATGTTAGCTACTGCTGTCTTACATTCATTTAAGAAGCATTATTAACAGTGATTGTGCATTATTCACAGATATTGGCTGACCTAGAAAACCATGCGTTATTTAAGAATGATCTGGAATGTCAAAAGCTGATTTTGGAAGCAATGAAATATCATTTATTGCCAGAAAGAAGAACGTTAATGCAAAGTCCAAGAACTAAACCCAGAAAATCTACAGTGGGAACTTTGTATGCAGTAGGAGGAATGGATAACAACAAAGGTATGTAATTTTAGCTCTGGATTATTGCATGACCTGTACTGCATGACTTAACTCAATGTTTTAATTTGTAAAATTGCATAGTACTTACAGAAATTTCACTTTAATAAATATAATATGAGACTAAGAAAAGACGGTATCACCATGGTTTCTGGTCTGTAGTTGCTACCATGACTCTTCTTCATTTCTGGTCCTTCATGTGTCACATTTCACTTAGAATGAAAGGGGAATTCAAACCAATCGATTTGAAAGAACAAGTCATGTGATTTACCAGATATGTTGGAAAATGCATTTTGATTCTAAGTGAGGACCCTGCAATGGCCCATGCTTGCTTGCTGAAAATGAGGTCATCGAGGGGCACGAGCTCTGGAAAGTGGGGGATCTCACTTAGAATTCAAAAAGTATATACTTAGAATTGTGGAACTCTTGAATTTATTTGTGTTTACAATTTACTTTTACCAAATGAATCATAAATAATTTTGATTGAACCATTTCCATTTAAAGATTTTGTACTTTCTCTTAGTGAAAAAATTTCCTGATAGATGTACTCTTCAGCCTGTTTTATTTATATTTTCATTTTTCTGGACGAGTACACAAAGCGAAATAATTAACCAAAATATGATATCTATGGGTTTGCACAGGACAGGTGATGCAATTGAACCCAATATATCCTACTTAATACATGTAGATATGTAACTGGCAGTAATAAAGTTTGAGGAATCAAGTGTTCTCTTAAAATAACTGTTGTTTAAAAATGAAACAAAGTTACAAGACTTACTGTGAACTGAAATCTTAAGGTCACAGCTAAGAGAAAATAATTTATATAGTCAATGCAATGTAGAATGGCACACATTCTTATGTTTTGCCTGCCAAAAATGATACAAGATATCCTATTTTTATTACATGGGTTTAATTGATTTTTAACTTCTATGTACGAGAATTGGCTTACAGTAATTATCACATGAAGTGACTCCTATGGTGTTGGTATGTGGAAATGCAAAAGAAAAAAGAAAGAGTGAGAGAAAGAGAGAGAGAAAAGAAAAAAGTTAAGATTAAGAAATCTCTTTACAAGTATGTAACAAACCAAGAGATCAAAAGGGCCAAATGTTTCTCTCTGCGTGAGCTGGGTTAAACTATGGGGGAACGGTGCTAACCTTTGCAGTGCGGTGTTATTGAAATAGTAAAACTCTTTAAACTTAAAATAAAATAAAATGAATCTTATTCAGGTAAGTTTCTTACCTCACCCTCCAAAAAAGAAGGAATATGGATAAAACTTTAATGACTTATTTATGTGTCAATTTGACTGGCATATGGAATTCCTATACAGTTATAAGATATAACTTCTAGGTATATCTTCAAGACTTGAGTGCTTCAAGAAGAGAGCAATATTTGGGTTACTAGATTTACTAAAGATGACTAAGACCTTCACCAAAGTGGGGAATATCACCAAATCTCTTGACAGCATGGAATGAACATAAAGGCAGAACAAAGAGAATTTCCTTTCTTTTGTAGGTAGATATCCATCTTCTAAGCCCTAGACTTCACAACGACAGATTCTCAGGCCTTCTCATTCCAAGTCCTCTGGGCTGTGGAAGGGGAGGCACCTTTGGGGCCTTTGGACTCAATGAAATACGTTTTCCTTTCCTGCTTTCCTTTCTCTATAACATGCAGACTGCGTATTTTGGGACTTACTGTCCATTACTGCATGAACCGATTCCCGCAGTAATCTTCTTTTATGTATCTGCAGATCCAATGGCTTCTTTTTCTCTGGAGAACTCTTAGACAGTGATTATAGAAATAACTCAATATGTATTTTAGATTTTCACATAAAATTTTATTATAATTTCACTATAAAGCCATTAAATATCTCTCACACTGCTCTTTTCCTTCAAATATATGATATGGATAATATTTTTTTTGAAATTGACCAGTTCACTTTAAAACAAACTTTGTACATGAAGAAATAACAGCATCGCAGGCTCTGTGAACACATTCCAGTCACTTTGATGTTTCATGTCTCATGAAACTGAGGAATGAAATCGCAGATGAAGGAAATAAATTGTAGAGTGGGTAATTCATTTGTAAAACTAAGGTCAATGGGGGATAAGAACTGAGGGGTAAAAGCTTCTGCTAACAGAAAAACACATCCTAAACAAGATTGTCCATGAGCCTCCTGGACTAGGGACACACGCGCTCATCAGCCCAGGTGCTGAGGCCTCCATCCTGCACGCAGACCACACTTACTACTATTCTTGACATTTACTGATCAATATGACTGATGTTCAAGATTACTCTTCATAAATTGGTCCAGAGACTGGGCAATTGGTCACTTGCCAGCGTTATTTATTGTTCTATGTTCCCGTTTCCCATAAATTCTTTATTTTGGTGAGAACCCCACTGTCTCTAAGTACCTATGTGCTCCTTTATCCCAGTCTCATTGCAATAGAAGCTTTGGAAACCATAAAATTACGTCCAATGATATGTTCAGTTTTGGCTTCATGCAATTCATGATGGCTGCTTCTACTGATTGATTTACTCATTCAATAATAACAGCTCATTTAGCACCTACATTCTCCCAGGGCCTCTGCTACAAGAACCTACTATTTTTATTGAATTCAAGACCGGTAATTATTACAATTATCAAATTAAACCAAGGCGAAGTTTAAATGAACAAATAAAAGTACCCTTCAGTTAAAATGGTGTGCAACATGTCTCTCTCAGAACTAGGTTGTCCATTTTTTTCTACACACACTCTCTCTCTCTCTCTCTCCACATCTCATTTCTTCAATTTACTATTGCATACTATTAATCAGAAGGACATTTTAGAGGTGGTCAAAGAAAAAGTGATGGAAACGCTTCTCATAAATTCATGAAAGAGAAAATAAAATTCCAACTGAAAATAATCAGACATATGACTTAAATGTCAGAAAATTTAATCTGGCTATTAACCTGTAACCCTGGGATCCTTATGAAAATGCTAAGTGTCAAGTAATACATACCACATGATATAAAAATTCACCTTTTAGAGAAAGACTGTGTAAATATTAGATATTCATTTTATCTGTGAATCTAGTTTTCAGTTTCTTAAAATAAATACATTTGTGTTTCTATTAGACTTCATTAAATATGGGTTTATGTATTTCTCATTTAATGTTAGTGTCATATAAGTGCTATTTATAAACACAAGAGTACCATGTTTCACCAAACAGGGTCCATACGAGATCAACTTCATTTATAAATTTGCACAGGATAGTATCTTTTTCCTGAAAAACAAAACTAAAACAACGATTGACCATTTAATAGTAAATCGATATAAACCAAAAGTCCTTATATTGTTAAAGAAACAAAAAAGTTACTAATTTTAAATTTTAACTGCTTATTCTTGCCTTACTTGACTTTTCCAGAATATTTCAAACTATGACAGCTTTCTCTTTGGGATATTTTCTGTGACTGAAACTCCTGTTTATTTATATACATATGCAAACAGGAATTAATTATTATACATTTTATATTTGCCTAATTCTGTTTAATGCTGTTTCAGTGATTTCAGTTGTGTAATACTGAAATTTTATGATTTTGATAGCATTTGTACTGAAAAAAACTTATCTAGGAACATGGAGAATTTCAGTTAAACTTTCTGCCAATCGAACTTCTCTAATTATTGTCTAACAATTATTGAAGATATAAAATAAAATGGAGGCAAATATCACTTATTTGAAATAAAACAACTTTCAGTTAAAATGACATGTTTCTTTCAGAAATACAGAAAATTTTATCAAAAAAGCACTATTTAGAATTAAACTTCCCTTGTAATTGTGAGTCTCTTCCCTTTTAGAAATCATGGTGCTGCTGTAGTTCTGTTATCTGGGATCTAAAAAGTAGGGATCTTTAAAAATGAGAGAATGCAAGAAACTTTGAAAAGAAACTTCTGATTAAATCAGCAATTAAACAGAAGACAATGTTTACTAGAGAAAATCTGTAAGAATTATCACCACCTAGTAACAGTATAGACACTTCTCATTAGATGTAGTTCATAAATTTAGATAAAGATCTAACAATACCAAACCTCAGATAAGCTATTCTTTTTGCTGATGGATTTAAAGTTCATCTAGGGCATTTTCAAGATTATTGTCTCATATTTTTACTGATTGAAAGTGTACTTTCAATAATTTAACATAAGTTGTTATGAAGATATATACTATTCAAGATATATACAGTATGAACCTCATTGGGAAGGCCTTAGGTACAATCCCCAGTAAAACACACACACACACACACACACACACACACACACACACACACACACACACACGTGATAGATTGATTCCTTTTAGTATTATATATATAATTTCAGTTTCTTGGGTCAAAGCATTGACTCACCCTATGGTATAAAGTGCAAAAGAAACAGCATATGGAGCTCTCCACTTATTTTATTTTATAAGGAATATTTTTAATGTTTTAGTCATTTGCAGCAAAAATAAACAAACCGCCTAACTGATAACATAGTATGCCTGCAGATTTCTGAGAGAATGATTAAACTTGTTCAAGAAAATGTGTAGGAAATCTGTTTAGTAATCAGTTCTTTTAAGTGGAATTTGCTCTCCTTTAAAGGCAGCCAATAAGAGCAGATCATCTTTTCCAAGCAAGATTAGGTGGCCTGCGTCTAGGTCCCAGCATGCGTGAGGTCTGCTCTCTTCCTCTTTCACTGTCACTGACTATAGCAGGGCCGCGCACCCTTGGTGGCCTCTAAATGCTGCTTCCTTTCACCCCAGCCAAAGTAGCACTACTCTTTTTAATAACAAAATTATGTATCAGAACTATTCATAAACTAGGGTTAGCACGGTAGCTTCCATTCTCTATCTGTACTTCCTAATCTAAGAAAGTAAGAAAGAGCCAGAAAAAGACAGCTGAGGATGCCCTCCCAACCTCTTATCTGAGAAATCTGAGTTTAAAGGCCCACCGCCTGCTACCATCGCCTGCGGTCTATATCCCCTCAGACCCCATGACTGCTCAGAAGCCATAACTACCACTGAGGACTTTCAGCCTAGCACTGCTACTGAATCAGCCTTTTTTTTTTTTCCCTAAGAAAAAATGGCCAGCGTCGCTCACTTCATTTCCATTCACATCCATTCGTTCTGAGACTTGGACCGCCTAAATGTGGGTTGCCCTTTTTCAGTCTCTAGTGTCTTAAAAGGACTACTTCTGGTGCTTGTATATTTGAAATTTCATTATTACTTGTGTAGAGATAGCTTGTCTAATACAAGATGGTCTACAGTGTTTTAAAGCAGAGGTTCGCATGTATTTCTAACTTCAATGATGTCTGAAATTTCTTGAAAGAATTTTAAAGATATTTATGAATGATTTTGATATTCTTGCCTACTTTTTCTATCATGTATTAATTCTTAGCCATAGTCATCTCTTAGTGTCTGTAGGCTCCAGGACCTTCTTTATTACCAAAACCCGTAAACATTTAAATCCTACATATAAAATAGAATAGCATTTGCATGCAACCTACTCTCAACCTCCTGCATACTTTAAATTGTCTTCAGATTATTTATAAATCTAATATATGAATATTATGCTAATAATAGTTGTAATACATTGTTTAAAAATAATGACAAAAATAAAAAGTCCACACACATTTGCTACTAATGCAGTCATTCTTCTCTGATAGTTCCATTCACATTTAATTGAATCCCTTGATTCAAGTCCAAAAAGCAACCCAAAAGTTGAATCCAAAACATATGGAAGATTTATTATATTTATAATTTTTACTTTATATCCTGTGTCCAATCTTTCTGGCATCTAAAAGGTTTGGTGTATGAATTTGTTCTTAGCTGTTTCTAAAATCTCCCAGTTGCCCTACCTCTTTCTGCATTAGGCAATATTTTTTGAAGTCATATTTTCTTTAGTCTGTGGGACTTTGGGGAGCTAAATTACACATTTTTTTCCTCTAAAAAGGTTGAGTCCATTTCATCAAAGTGACATAGACCCTTAGAGCCATATCGACCTTTCTCAAGAGTCAAATTTTGGGCAGTTACTGATACACACATTTACTGTGGGGGCCTTCAGATTTGAGTAATTCTTTTCCAGGCCACTTTTTACTGTTCTCTAAGCTTTTTAACTATGTCCTTAAAAATGTCTGTTGTTTTTATTTAAATTAAACTATTCAAAAATATTGTTATTTTTGTTGCCTATATATCTACAAAGGCAATCATAATATATGATGAATGTTGAAATTAACAAAATTAAGTTAAAATAAAAGACACCTCCATGTTTCCAACACACTCATCCCATCTTTTTGTAATATTTTGAATCAACTCAGAAACTTCTCCTTATGGGTGAATTTTAAAAAGGTGATAAAAATAATAATTTAAATATTATTTTCACACACCATCCAATGGAAAGTCAGGCTCATAAAACATTTCTTGTATTCTCTTCCACCTTCCTCTTTGGAACTGGCATTGTTACACTGGTGGCTTTTTGCCCAAATCAAAATGACCATGACAAGTAAATGTTTTAAACAGATAGAGACCATGAAGTTGTCTGTTACATTGCGCCCAAAACACTCACAGAAGAGTACATCCGGAACTGATGGAGGAGTGACAAGAACCATGGAAGCGGTGTCTTTCAAGCGAGGGGAAGTGTATTGAAGGGAATCAATGGCAACGTGTGTGTGTGCGTGTGTGTGTGTGTGTGTGTGTGTGTGTGTGTGTGTATGTGTGTTTTAATAACGCTTCCAGAAAATATTGAATATACCTTTGAATTGTGTCAAAAAACCAGAAGAGACAATTTTGAATAGTTTTGTCATGGATATTTTTGTGATACACGTTTGAGGAAATAGTTACACTTAACTTGAATATGTGTTAAAGGTATGTATAAAAAACATCAATGGATACCATAATGTCATCTTTCTGCCATTGCAAAAAAAAATGCCTATCTTGAACCACTGTTAACAGAAATAGTATTTTAGCTCACATTTTTGGAATATTCTTCCCATTATAATTTAGCCCTAAGTGGTCCTTTAGGGGCAAGGTACACCATGGCAGGGGTACTTGGCAGAGGAAGGCTGCTAATCTTAAAATCACCAGCAAACAAAGAATACAAGATATAATTCTCAGTACTCTACTAAAAACTATGTCCTCAGTGGCTTAAATTCCTTCGACCAAGCCCCACTTCCCAATTTTCCTTATCATATACATAGACATTTATGGTAGACTCCAGATCCAAGTATTTAATATTGTTCATTAATGTGCACACATTCATTTTATGCATCAAAATTAATACAATTTAAAATATAGTGTCATTGTAAAATGCCCAGGTTCACTGGTGTTATAAATAAAGTAAAATTTGGTAAAATCTTTTATTATCCAACTAGTAGAAACCTCTCTCCTGTTTTTAGTAATGTCATTGACTTGTTTCTTGTGTTTATTTTTTTCTATTGTTTTGATTTTTTCTTTTATTTTACTTGTTTTGTGGTCTATACTTTTTGGAAAATTGATACTGTTTTGCAATTCAACTCTAAACAATTTCAATTTTTTCCAAGCTCTATACTTTTTAAAAAAAATCACGACATTCCTATGATTAATATTTAAGTATTGAAAAAGTCAGTAGGATTTTTTAAGAATGATTTTCATATCTTTGAATTGGAGATATCATGTTAAATCACATTACAAAATTATTTTGAATACTAAATAATAACAACTCTAATCTAATGTAATGAATAGATGATCTTTCAGAATTGGATTCAATCCTACATGTTCTCTTAATAGATGTTATATTTTTAGTTCCACAGCCTAAATAGAAATTGAAAGTTGTCTCAGATTCAGGTATCATTAGTAATTTCAAATTTGAAAGATCTCAATTCAAAAAATTCCCTTTAGTCTAGTTTAATTTCCTTTTGGAAGCTATAAACAGCACTGACAGAATTGCTTACAATTATAAAAACGCATTTTATTGCATAGAATTGTGCAACAAAAATTTGCTAAAATCCAGTAAAACTAATTTAACTTGATTGTAGTATGTGTTGAAAATGGAAAAATAATCACATATATACAAGATTATATGAACTACAGTGCATTAATTATGACCCCAATATTAAGATGTAATTCTTCCATATTTGTAATATTTTAAATATGTGAAAGGCAAAATAAACAGAGAAGTTCAGTTTTGCTTATACATCTTCTTCCCTTGCAATCCTTTAAGGATCTAAGCTTTTTGTCCTCAATAGCAAATCATTTGAAAATGGTGAAAGTATTTCATCAATGACGTTTATTTAAAAAACCTTGTCAACATCAGATAAAATATTCTTTTACATTTTATAACAAATATATTGAAAATATTTTCTACTCAATTTTTTTGACAATTTAATTTTTTCTTAATTTTTACCATTTATTAAGATTTTAAAGTAGACAGTAAATATGAGTGTTTATCATTCCAAAATTTGAATTGTTTTTTATTTATATCAATATTTAATCTTGGATGTGCTAAAATTGATTTTTAAATGACAACAAAAATAGTATAATTTTTATTATGTCTTTTTTTCTTTAAGAATTTTCCAGTGTACCATGTAAACAAAAGATTTTAAACCCACTAAGTAATTTTTATTGTATAACTTTAGAGATCATATTAAGAATGTAAGCAAATATGTAATTAAAACAATAAGTATGCTTTATGATGTCAATTTCTTTCTTGTTTTATACATTGTTTTGTACATGAAGTTATAAACATTTTACTATTATCTTCTATTTCAAGTTTTTCTTCAGATATCCTCAAAATGCAATGTAATAAATGTTGATTAAAATTTAGCCTACAGAAATTTCCAGTAGATCTGTTTTCCACATTTTCTTGGAATATTACTTCTTTCACATATATGAATTGAAAGTTGTTTTTAATCTATTAATAAACATTTTGTATTCTTCTATCTAAGATTTCTTTCAGTCATTTTTTTTTTTCTGTAATTGCTTAATAGTAAACTGCTTATCCAATTCCTCTTGAAGTGGACTTTGGGTATTTCCAGTCTTAGCTATTAAAAGTAAAGCTGGCAGGAGCAGTGTGGTACAATTGTTTCTGGACTTACTCATTTTTGATTAAAATATACACATGCTCATTTATAAGACATATGCCCTGCAAAATTCATGTGTGAAAAACAACAGAAAATGTTAATTCTCTGAAACTGTCAGCATAATACTAAGTCAATAAAAAGTGGGGATTTTAGTATATCTATAATTAGTAACCTATGACTGTTTGGTTTTTCATAGCTCTATATTTCTAATGATGATTGCTAAAAACAGGAATTTTGACATTTTTATAACTATGGAATACTCTTTAAGATACCAGACTTATAGGATGAATTTTTATTTAAAGTCAAAGATTTTGAAAATTTTTGTGTTAGCTATGCTTCACACTCTGGGTACTATTCATTCTTGATCCCCTACCCCCCCCCCCCCCCCAACCATTTTTTCCACATGTATAAGTTCAAATTTAAGGTTTGCAATGAAATTTGCATTTTGTGCACCTATGCATTTTGTCAAGGTGACAGGTACTTTCTCACTTTCCTTTTGCCACCCCCCTCCTTCCCTCCCCACCCTAGCCCCCTGTTTCCCTTTGTTTTTCATTTTAAGTTCCATGAGATAGTTGTGATCTGGGTCTCTCATATCAGAGAGACCATTCGATGTTTAATCTTCTGCTTTTGACTCATTTCACTAAACATGATGTCATTCTTGAGTTTTAAAAACAATACTTTTAGGAACATGCATCACTTAACATACTTAAAATTGTAAACACAAACTTTTAGAAAATGTTGTATATACACACACTGACATTCATCAACAGATGGCTTGATAAAATGTATGAACAAATCTACTTGTGAAAAAAACATTAATATAATAGAGATTTATTAGCCACATATACTTCTCAAAAAATGCCTTTAGAGAAGGAAAGAGAAAACACTTTCAGTAATATCAATGATGTCAAGCTCCATTTCTCCAGCATAAACAAGAAATGAGGGAAGTGGACAAGTTGATGTCTCAGAAAGTCCCGTATTTATGTAGTGTGAAAAATATTGTTGCACATTTAATCGTGTCATTTTTATTTTGTGCAATGGCAGTTTATCCAAAAATTTTATTCTGTTTCATTGAAAATAAAATATCACTCCAAAATATATGTGCACATTAAATTTAAATTTTTATAAGCTTTTGTATGGTTTTATTTCACCAAGGTCATATAGCTATATTTTTATTAATAATGCAAAAATATAAAGATACATATTTCATTATTTAATCATTCTGAGCTGGATATTGACTTTAAGGTTGAACTCTTTACAAACAACTCATGTATCTTAGAGTGCCTAATATTTTAATCCTGTTAGTAAAACTGAAAGAATTTTGTGAGCCTTAAGCTAGTAAAATAACTAATTCCCTCAGATATTGTTGTGCTTGATATGTGAAAAGAGAATTAATAATATTACCTGTTACTTTGAGACATCTTAAGAACTATCAATACATGGATATATACAAAATGCTGACTCAAAGATGATGTAAGTGATATTTTAAAATAAAATGAGACTTGATTTTCCATTGAAAAATTTTATTCACATATATACCTCTGTTTTTGGAGACGTAACATCAATGACTTCAAAGAAAAAATTATATAAGAAAAAAGATTTCTGTACGAAGTTTTGTCTTTTCAATATATTTTCTTTAAAAATATAAACAAGATGAGTTCTTAAAGTTATCTTTTACACAACTGATTTATACATAACTACATATATATGCATATATTATAAAGCTAGTATATTCATTAATTATTGAATACTAAAGTTTATATGTCTCAAGGTCATTGATGAAAATTTATCCTAAGAAAACTGATTGATGTAAAGATAACCCTGTGAATGTACAAACATATACTTTCCAGTATTCAGGTAAGGCATTTGAAATTTAACTGTTTTTCTTCTTTCTCAAATTCACCGGTATTTTGTATTACATACTTGTAGTTATTTTATACTCTGCACTTGTGGATAAGGTCAAGTTTTAGAATATCAACGAAAATATAGCAAAATATAGAAAAAAAAAAAACTTTAGCAAGTATCCCAATAAAGGGATTGGTTGGATTCGGAGAAGAGTCATCCAGATTTGACCATTGCTACCCATTAGAGGCATAGGAAGATAAGTTAGAGTAGTGACTTAAGTGAAATGATTTATACAGAAGATTAATATGTTAAGTAAAGTATAGTCTCTCTGTCTTGGAAAACCCAGAACACAGACATTCTATAGAATCATATGAAGTGATAGGTAGAGTTGGGGGAAAGGATAGGGAGGGAGTGGGAGGATCAAAAATGAGAAGGGATTGTAAAGTTGATATATTATATATGTGCACAAAGTACTCAAGTTCATTGTAAACACTATGTATTGCATATGTATATTAATAAAAATAATGGGAAAATTGCAACAAGTCAATATCAATTTAATCTTTGTCAACTAACAGTTTAGAACCAGAGGTTATTCTACATAATAAAGAAAATCAGCATCATTTTATAGAAATAACATAAATATTTCCACATATATCACTCTAAATATTATATGATTGATGGTCATAATTTTCTCTTTAAGATCTTTTGTTGCATATGACTTTCATTTTGACTGAAATCTCATTTACAAGGTGCTCTCTTGGCACCAATTGTCATGGTCCCTGCTTAAGAGGCATGGGAGACAGAAATAATTATTTAATATATTGATTGTCACATAAGTTATAATTCTATCAGATAAGATCTTTTTGTTGAATAGGAAATGTGATTTTCAGTCAATGCAGCTAGTATTCATTCCTAAATTAGGAAAAAATAAACTTGCATGATTATAAAGTATTAATTATAAAATAGTATTTAAAATATATACCCTCTATTACCAGTTGTTACTTTCTAGTTTCCCAGATTATATCTGTATTTTTTCAGATCATTTAATTCTGGTACAAATATCTATCGAATGCCTATAAATTCAATTCACTGCTCTTAATACTGGTGAACAAATCAATTAATTTTCCTGGGCTGCTGTAACTCAGATTCTGTTTAGGAGACTATGAGATCATGAGTTTAAAATAATTCAGATGAAGATTAGTTACAAAGAAATATTAAAGAAAAACAGCAAGGTTTAAAGGACATGTGAACTAAATTGCTAGTTTATTGACTTGGTTAAGAAAGGGTACTCTGATACAATAAATTTGAATGTAAACTGTTCTTTGGAAATATTTTCTTCCAAAAAATGAAAAAAAAATATTTTGTTTGAACAGATAGCAATTGCTTTCAGGATTTAAGTTCTCCTAAAACCTGTCTTTTATTAATATTTGAAAGACAGAGTTTTCTTCTGACTATAGCCTGCAGGGCAAATGCTGCCTACCATTTATTTTGTATACAGTGTAATCAATGGTTCTTTAGTAATATATAATAATTTATTCTGATTATTTTGAAAATAAAGAGAATAAACTTTCATGATACTCATTTCTTAAAACTTAATTTCAAAATTCATAAAGTTTTATCATGTTTACCTGTTTTCTTTGTGTTTCACTCTTTCCTGAGCCCGTGACCACAAGGTTTCCCTGAAGCCTGTGATTGTTACTATCATCCTTCACTACAATAAATTATTGAACTCATGCATTAAAATATATAAACTCCATACTTCCAGGAAACCTGTATTGCCGTATGTCACATTATTTTGTCAAATTATATTTATCATCAGCTGGGCCAGACATTTTCTGAGCATATTTCCCATGTCTCACCACATGCAACCTCCCGTTTACACACTCGTCTGCTAAGAGCGCTCTTCGAGGTGTGGAGAGCACACTCTGAATGGCCCTAGCCCAGGAAGCCTAGGAATTCCAACAAAAAGATGAGATGAAATCGTCAGCGGCAATTCGCAGACAATTGGAGACGAAAACGTGTGATTCCTGGCCAGTTGTGTTTCTGGTGTTATCATTCTCCCTTTTTATACTGCTCTTCTACCTTTGCTGGCCCATGTCTTTTGTATTTTTTTTTTTCTGTTAGAGTGTATGCATGTGTGATTGTTTGTGTGTGTCAACATATATGTGTGTGTGTGTGTGTGTGTGTGTGTGTGTGTGTGTGTGTGTGTATAATTATAGCAGGCTTTCCATGAAGAAAAATAAACAGAACAACAAAACTAAACTTGAAGTGTTAGTAGAAAAATTTACACTTAATTCTTTCCAGTGAATATATTTTGGGAATTCAAAGGTTACACTTGCTGCTGGGGCTTGGGATTATTTTACAGAGCAGTAGTAACTAGGGTGTTAAGATGCCTCTCAGAGCTATGACAGTAAAGACTATTTGTACTGGAGAAGATATTGAAATTAGTCACCCTGAGAGAAACAGGAGACTAGAGTGACAGTAGGGGTGGATGGGCACCACAAAGTCCTATTTGTAGTACAAATGTATGAATAAACAACTTTCTTTTGATTTGACTGAAGGAGAATCAAATTTTTTTGAGAGATTGCTCTCTTGCTGACATAAAACAGCCACAGTGCACTTTTCTACTTACAGAATGACAGCAGGCAAGCAGAGAGCCATTCTGGCTTTGATCAAGGCATTTATAACAGACTATTTGGTTTCAAAGAGAGAATGCATCAAGTTAAAAGCTGAGAATCATTCCAATTGATACTCTTAAGAATGAAGTGGAGAGCATAATAAGAAAATTGCATTATTATGTTGCTGTTTATCACTTTGTACATGGGAGCTGTGAACACTAAACAGAGCCTATCAAATGAAATGCTAAATACGCTGGTGTGTCAGGCCTACAGGAAGACTGGCTGCTCCTTGGAGAGTGATTAACTGAAGAGATGGCTGGGAAAGAATTAAAAGCATCCTTTATTTTCACATTTTTGCATCACTTCCTTTTGACAGCCTCCTTGCAACCAAAGTTCTATTATAAATTTTGATTAACACCGGGTGATCGTTCAAATATAGCCCTAATTATTTCATCAGAAATCAAAACAAATGCTCATTAATCTGACTAATTAAAGAAAAATATATTAGAGAGGAGAAAAATAATGTCATAAAAGTTATCATCAACTGTAAAATAACAATTTCTTTGCATCATTCCATAATTTTATGACATGTCTGTTTTTTTGCATTTGATTTTAAATGTTCTAGTGAATACTTTTAATAAAGGTATGTTAGTACAATATAAACATTAGACAGTTTTTCTTCACTCAAAAAAGAAGAGCGAAACCAAACCAAATCAAGCAAACAAGCCAACCAACAACAAAAAGAACCTAAAATGAAAGTTGCAGCCACCTGAGAATATGTTGCATTTTCTAATTCAGATCATATTTTTAGATTTTCATACTTTTTTTAAAATTAAGGAAATTATCTCGATTGTGTGGGTAAACGACTGGCATTTTCCCTTTGTATTGAAAGAACAGAACCTGATCTTTCCATCCGGATAGGTCTTCATTACTATGTCAGTATTGTTTAAAGAGCAAAATTGAAAGTGTAAAGATCTGACTGAAATTACCTACCAGGACCTGATTTCACTTCCCTGGCTGAACTGGAGAAATCACATGAGCAAAAGCTTTTTTTCCCCCACATTTTATTGATATGTATGTGTGCAA